>JASPKZ010007903.1:42500-323068 GCA_030220185.1 Diploptera punctata | reverse complement strand
GAAAATAACAGGCAATTCAAAATGATAACTGCGGGTGATGTGTATTTTCTCCCAGATAACTCGAAAAAGACAATGCATTTACACCTCACTTTTTTCAAGAGAAAAAATCACTCAATCCCTTTGTTTGTAATCGCCTCAGTTAAAATACATTTCCTTGTGGTGTAAAAGTAACTTTCCTGGATTTTTGCTTGTATCCTTCATTTATAAGGCGTTAACTGTGGTATTGAATATTTACCTGATACAGGAAGGTCTATATAACATTTCCACGGTATATATTGATTGATGAAACACTTCTATATTTAATCTGTCAGATATATTTTTTAATATTTAATTTGTAACAATATCTTGCATTTTCACATTTAGTGACGTTGCTACGTTACGGTGCAGTTATACGTCAAAATTAACAACAAAGGACCTTTTTACAACATTTATTGGCATAATAGTGCGTCCTGTCGTATTCACAGGAATGACGACCATGATTGAAAGTGGTTTCCTAAATTTTTTGGGTTGCCAACTATAAATAACTAAATAACATACTGTAATTATTACAAATACTTACGAGGGCGGGGAGAGTAAACATACTGCCGTTTTTTTATACTGCGTACGATGTAGATATATAGAAAAACTATATCCAAAATGTAGTGTGAATATACGTATACCAAACAAATCCCTGCATTTTAAATGAAGTGAGATTGTTTGAAACCAATATTAAACATTAAATTCACACTGTACACCATTTTATTCCTGATTGATGTCACGGCCTTTAGTCTCTATTAATTATTTTCGGCTTTTATCGTATATTACATTGGTCAGACTTCTAACGACAGTCAGTTGTTTAAAGGAACGAAAATATTTCCAACCCAAAATATGTTATTTTTTTACTGTTATTTATTATCATACAAAAGATATGTACAAACCACATTTGTGAAGTGTTTTGTTACAGAATCTCAGAAATTACGAAACATTGGGACCGGATAATATATTCAGACCAACAATAGGACACATTTTCGTCTTGATGAAGATAATAACCACAGTGGATGAGATTAGTCACCTATGTTCAGAACACAACATTCCCACATAAGAATATTCATAATTACACCTGGACATCTCTAGATGGTAAATTGCGAAACCAGGTAGATTGTATTTTCCCACACTGTGGTTCGCCAAAATATTTTCAAGTGGTTCGGCAAAACTTTTCCGTAATTGCGGGGTTTGCGAGATAGGTCTATTATTGCTTTCCATCATTTCTGCAACATTGTAATAGTAAATAATAATAATAAGAATAATAATAATAATAATAATATAATAATAATAATAATAATACACCGCGTGTTCCAAAAATGATGGACGGGGTTGGTTTAAGTAGTTGGTATACCTTTACCAAACGAAATTGAATGCGTGGATTAGTTGCTATAAAGAAAGAAAAACTGTATGCAGTAATTTGTTTCTTGGTCATTCATTAGTCGTAAGCGTTAAAATTTGTGAAAATGGCGATTTCCTGGACAGACGTCCATTCTTTGTGTTGCCAATTTGGCGAGGTCTGGTTTCCATTGTTGCAGTGCAGCGAGGCTTTCCAACGGTAATTGGACAATTCATTCCTCCGACAAAATAAGTAATCCATCGATGGTATATAGATAATTAAGAAACATTTTATAAATGAAAAGTCCAGGAACGTCGACGAACACCAAATGACGCGTCGGTCCGGATGACACGATTCCATTCCCATAACCCTCCACGGTCTCACGATCTCACACCTTGTGATTTCTTCCTGTGGTGGTTATGTGAAGGAACCATGTGTACGTACCACCACTTCCAGACTTGAGAAGAAGGATTGTTGCTGCTGACTGCTGTTGAATCCATTTTCTCCAAATGTGCTGACCAAGGTTTTGGGAAATTGACTATCGGCTAGATGTGTGCCTTGTGACGAAAGGTGCTCACAGTGAACCACATATACAAAGTATTTTTTATAAAAACTGGAAGAGTTTTCTCTTTAATTAATGTAACTTTTAATATTATATATGTATCATGTAAGGGAAATTAAAATAACTATGAAATCCCGTCCATAATTTTGGAACACTGTATTTATTATTCATCATCCTTCATGATCTTCAATGGTAGGCAGTCGGCCTTTTCCGCTCTCAGGAATTATATTCCCATATTTATTATTATCTGTTATTATTATTATTATTATTATTATTATTATGATTATTTGTAAATTAAATTAACCCTGTAAATGCCCCATTGTTATATATGTGTAAACTGGGAATTTATCACAATTATTCCGAGTACAAATTAATAGTTACCGGTGAATGCCTAATTTACCGTTATGTAAAAATTTTTAGAATGCATTTGATTTCCCTACACCCATTAGCCCCTACATGTGGTGTAACTTTTAAGCCCGGTAAACCAGAGTAACTTTAGGTTTTAAACCGTAATCGGTTAAGTTGACTTAAGGGCTATTAAGTTTGGGGTGGGTTGTAAGGAGTAGTGACGTGTGTATAACCTCTCCTACCCAAATTCTCATCCCCACCTTCTCGTGGTTCCACCCGTTTTTTCACAAACGAGGCTCTGAGGACCGGTCACGGCGGTATAACCGTTCCGTCGGGTACTGAGGTGAATGCGGAATCCTAATGTCTGTCCAGAGACTAAAAGGTAGCAGCCCTACCACTGGGGCCAGTAACCCGTCCTAAGGAACTCCAAAACTACTTTCAAGTTTCAACATGAAAATGCTTGAAGGAATTGAAATATGACGACCCCACAGCAAATGAATATGGTTTAAAAGAAAACGACACAATGATATTGTAAGATATGCAACCTGGAATCTCCGAAGCGTCCACGAAAAAGAGGAGGAACTAGACAGTATATTTAAGAATAGAAACATTGATATTGGAGAAAACTAAGAAGAAACTTAAAAGAAACGAAAGAAACACAAAATTATATATAAATATATAGCGGTGTCGACAGGAAAATCCATTGACAAGGAGGAGTAATGATTTGGATTAATAAAACCATAAGAAATAAAATTCAACACTACTCATACTGGAATGAAAGAATATTAGAGCTTCGACTGAAAATAAATAGAGGAGGATTTGACAGTTCTTGGTGTATATGCACCAGAGGAAGGCTGCGAAGAAGATAATGAAGAATTCTATAAAATATTACAAGAAATTTATAGCAAAATAAATAGAAACGATTATATTCTCATAATAGGAGATTTAAATGCCAGAGTGGGCAATGCTCAAGTCAAAAATAATATTGGAACATTTGGCGAACCACCTAGCAATAGGAATGGGACAAGATTAACAGATTTTGCTGTATACAATGAACTGAGAAAAAGATTACCTTTTACAATCATAGAAACATACGTCGCCAGGACTCAAAATCAATCATTGATAATTTCATTGCAAATAATAAGATTTTTATATTGTTTCTCGATCTCAGAGCCTACAGAGGATATGATATTGGTTCAAATCACTACCTAGTAGCAGCAAAAATAAGATTTCCACCAAGATGGTTAAAAAAGAAGAAACAACAACAGAGCTTACAACAAAAGTACAAGCTAAAATTATTTCATGATGACAACATTAAATGGTTATATTCCATTCAGCAGTATATGGCTACTACTCCAGAAAGTAATGATATCGAAGAAAAATGTTAAAAACATTGAAATGGTATGATGATTTTGAAGATTTTCGGGCTGTAGGCCCTGGTCGTGAGGCTTGTATTTCCCCGACGTTTCGCCAGAGACTGCGTCTGGCATCCTCAATGGTTGTCTTGAGACTCTGTCTTGTCTTTTTTTTGACGATGACTTGCACCGTCCTGTGTGCTGCATTATGTTTCCCAAGGGGTGTAACTTGGCAGCAAATTCCTTTGTGGCTATCAAGTACGGGTTGTGGATTATATAACCTCAGCCTTAGGTGACAATATGTTTGGCCTAACAGGTTCAGGTAAGAATAATAGTGGAAAACCACTACACTAAAAGGGCACCAAAAACTGCGCCGTCGCCAAGCAGAGAGTCCGAAAGCCTAACAGCGCAAAGTGAACCACACTTTTAGAAACGTGTAGCCTCGCACTATTATGTAGATGGTCTCTCCTTTGGTGGTTAATCTGCGAAACACAGGTTAACCAGTCGGTTCATGAAGAGAAAACGCTCCATAGGACTAGACAGTTCAGCCAACAAGGGCTGTATATCTCGGAGTATTTCCTCTCCACGTACACTTAAATTATCTGTTGGCGATAGTTGGCCCTTTGCTTCAGCAATGCTGTTCTCTTTTAATGGTCTGGAAGCAGTGCCAGTCAGTAAGGCTTGAGTGAAGGATACTCTAGGATCAACCTTCACAGAAGTGAAGGTCTTTCCTTGAGTTGTATTTACAGTAGGATGAGGGATAGGCTCACGTTCGGATGGTTTCACTTTTTGGTTACGGATGGGTTTAGCTACCTTGCTATAAGCTTCAAGAGCTGCCTTGAAAGCAGGGCAGCCTCTATAGGAAGCCGGGTGACCGGACTCCCCGCAATTTGCACACTTGAGCAAATTTGTGTCTCTCTGCGCTTGGGCCTTAAGAGTACAATCCTTGTGCCCATGAGGTCAAGCGCAGATTACTCAGCGAGGAGCTCGATTACAGGCAGGAAAAGTATGGTTGAATGACTGGCACTTGTAGCACTGCTTATGCCCAGCTCTAGGTCTATAAGCTTCTATGACCACTACTGTACATAAGAGACGCTTCAGTTCAAAAATTTTTAACGCTTCATCATTGCGTTCCAATTCCAAGATGTAATGGAAAGTGGTTTGACCATATTGTTCTCCGTTTTTGTAATCTGCTTTACAGATTTGATGGGGAAAATCTAACGCAAGGAGTTCCTCTTTAATTTCTTCAGGGGCTATACCTGAAGGTACTCTCTTGGAGACTGGCAATTCTGTCCTATTTGTACGTTCACCGCGATGCGATCGTAAGTTATATCTGTCTTCCGATTGGTCCGCGTAAGGGTCTTCCATTGCTCCAATGAGATTGCATTTTGATGATCTAGTCGACAGTACATTAGATCTGCCATCTGATTGGTCAGCGGTAAGGACTTCAATTGTTCCATTGAGATTGCTGTTTGATGGTCTAGTCGACTGTACTAGAAGAGGTTTATATTCTGCGTTTTTTTTAGAACCGGTGTCCATACATTGTTTACTTTTAATGATTCTTCTTTTCTATTGAAACTGTTTTTATGTTTGAATATTTCGATGGCTTCTCGTTGTAGACGGGTAAAATAGTGTGTGCAGTTAGATAATATGTCTGTATTCTGGTATTGTACTCTGTTGCCATCAAGTAAAGAGTGTTCTGCTACTGCCGACTTATCCATTTGTTAAGGCGATTATATATTTTATGCTCCTTAAGTCTGGTTGCGATGCTGAGTTTAGTGGTGCCTATATACACTTTTCCACAACTGCATGATATCCTGTATATGCCTGCTGTCTTATGGGTATGGAGTTTATCCTTTATATGTCTGAGAAGGTTCTTGATTTTCTTTTTAGGCCTGTATACTGTCTTTATGTCTTCTTTTTTTAGTAGTTTTCCAATTAGGTCCGTTACATTCTTAATGAACGGTAAAAATGCCTGGTTGTAGTTTTTTCCTCTGATTCCTTGCTGCTGTTGCTATTGTATCGTCTGGGATGATTGGCTCGGTTGATTTATTTCCTGGTGTATCCATTGGCTGTGAATACCGTATGGAGGTGTTGAAGTTCCGTTTTTAATAAATCCGGATGACAAAGGTTTTTGGCTCGATCTGTCAATGATTTGATAATTCAAAATTTTTGTTTAGGGTGATGATTCGAGGTTTTGTGAAGATACCTGTCCGTGTGGGTAGGTTTTCAGTATATAGTGTGATAAATGTTGCTGTCTTCTTCCCTTTTGATAAGGATGTCTAGGAATGCTAAGCTGTAATGTTTCTTTTTTTTGCGGTGACTTGTATACTGGAGTTTATGTTGATGTGTGTCAGAAATTCGTCTATTTCTCTTCCCCGTGGTTCCAGATTACAAAGGTGTCGTCTACATAGCGAAGCCATGTCTTGGGTTTGAGATGTGTCATATATAAGCATGTTTGCTCAAAGTTTTCCATGAAGAAATTGGCAACTACTGGGCTCAAGGGACTGCCCATAGCTACTCCATCTGTTTGCTCGTTGAAGTCGTTGTTGAATAGAAAATAGCTCGTGGTTAAACAGTGTTCGAAACGTTTTGTGATGTATTGAGGAAACTTGTCAGCAATGAGGTGAATAGTCTCATAGAAGTGCATATTTTACTAGAATTGCTCGGTGGCGTAATCGGTAGCTAAATGGAATGTATATATTATTGTAATTAACATTTTTCACATTGAGCAATGCAAGCTTAAAGTTATATGATAAAAAAAATAAATGCACGAACGGACTTGATTCCGGACCTCTGGTTTTATATCCCACTATATCTAGTAATAATGAGAATATATTATTATAAAAGAAACGAATGTTTGTACTACACTTCCTCGGTGGCGTAATCGGTAGCACACTGGGATATATTATTATTATTATTAAATTTTTGACATTGAGCAATGCAAACTTATAATGACATGACAAGTAAAATAAATGCTCTGACGGGACTCGTACCCCGGTCCTCCGGATTAGTATTCCACTACATCTATTAATAATGCGACTATATAATTATAAGTGTAATGAATGTTTGTACTAAACTTGCTTGATAGCGTAATTGGTAGTGCATTGGGATATATATATCCAACCATCCATCCACAGTAATTCTGTCCGAGGGCAGGTCTTTCACTGAAATCATTGCATTTTTATGCTATCCTTGCAGCTTTACTAGGGAATTATAGCTGTGGTAACTTCCCGTAGCTTTCCACACCGGTGAAGGATGATGTTCATGATCATGATAATGATAGGAATGATAATGATAATGGCCATATAATTTCGGGGACCGTTTGGGCCTTAACGTTTTCCTGACATTCGCGCCATAGGCGAGGAAAAACCCCGATAAAAACCTCACCCAGAAAAACTGCAACCGACCGGGATCGAACCCGGCCCCGCTGCGTGACAAGGCAGCACGCTACCTCGAGACCACAGCGCTTGACATATATATATATATATATATATATATATATACACTGGTGTCCAAAAGTTTAGGATAATTTGTAAAACGGAAAATCAAAATGCTTAAAGAGGAGCAAGGAGTAAAAAATTATTTATCAAAACGTTTCTCAGTACATTTAGTTTAGTTTACATACTAAATTATAATCTCTCTTCAACAATGAAAAATTAATAGCAATTATAAATGAAAATTGCATTGTTGCAGTTAAGCCCTGTTCCATAAATCTTCATTTTTAAAGAGAGTTATGATATAATCAGATGTAGTGTAAGAACAGATTGCAGTAAAATGGCACAAAGACAACATCTGGACCCTCTGCTTCGGGGTAGAATTATTGGGCGGCTAGAAATAGGGACAGACACAAACTGAGGTCTCCATAGCACTTAATGTGCCAACAAAATGTTATATCTAGGTTATGGCGACGGTCCAAGAGACCGGAGACGTTAGGCGAAGACCAGTGGGAGGTCGTCCAAGAGTTACAAATCCTCAGCAGGATCGATATCTTGCGTTAACTGCAAGAAGAAAACCGAACAATGTCTGCCAGACAACTGAGTTCAGAACTTGCGGCCGCCTCAGGTATCAGAGTATCCAGACAAACTGTCTATAGAAGACTCAGAGCTGCTGGTCTGTATGCTAGACGGCCTGTAGTGTGCGTCCCACTCACCTTGATAACAAGAGAGCACGTTTACGGTGGAGTCAGGAACATCGCGACTGGACTCTAAATCAGTGGAACAGCGTGCTATTTACAGACGAGTCCAGATTCAGCTTGAACTGTGATTCGCATCGCGTGACTATCTGGAGGGAGCAAGGAACTCGTTACAACCCCATGAACATCATGGAAAGACATCCATTTGGTGGCGGTGGTCTCCTGGTATGGGGAGGTATAATGATGAATGCACGCACAGAGCTTCACATCTTCGCAGATGGCACTGTTAATGCTCAGCGGTATAGAGAAGAGATCCTGGAACCTCATGTAAGACTTTTCAGGGGAGCTGTGGGTTCCAGAATTCATATTCATGGATGACAATGCCCGACCTCACAGGTCACAACTGGTGGATGAGTTTCTTCAGGAGGAAGATATCCAGCGTATGGAGTGGCCAGCGAGGTCTCCGGATATGAATCCTATAGAGCATGCATGGGATGCCTTAGGGAGACAAATTGCATCTCGTCAGCCTCCTCCGAGGGACACTTCAAGACCTTCACATTGCTCTTCATGAGGAGTGGAATTTGCTGAGCATCGAACTCCTGAAAAACCTCATCACTAGCATGCCACGTCGATGTGAGTCTTGTGTAGCTGTCAGGGGTAATCACACGCCATACTAATCATTTGAACCATTGTTGTTCAACTTTTATGTTCGAATTCTGAAATGCAGTTTTCGTTTGTTGTGAAAATGACAAGTGAATGACGTATTCATGCCATTGTTTCTTTCGTGCCATGTTTCTAATTATCTGTGACATACCCTTACCAAATTTTGTATTATTCTGACAAATGCTTTATAATAAGTCGGCAAATGAACTAATTATCCTTAACTTTTGGACATCAGTGTATATATATATATATATATATATATATTATATATATATAATTACATTTTTGACATTCAGAAATATAAGCTTACAATGACTTGATAAGTAAAATAAATGCCCGAACGGGATTTGTACCTGGACCTCTGGATTTATATCCCACTACATTTAGTAACAATGAGAATATAGAGCAATTCCATATGTGACTGACTGACATTTACAATACACTTTTGCTGTAAAATGCTTGCATAAATATTACAATTGGTTGAAATTAGAGGTGTTATATATGTGATATGATAGAGGAAAAGTGTCTGATTAAGATTGTATATAAATATACAACTTCTGAAGGAAAACAATGTTATTTATTATCTATCAAAGTATGTGTGACTGACTGACATAAATGTCAACTCATCATGCAGCTGAACATGTTCATCTACACCGTTCTCTGAAATGTGATCCTTAATTAAATTTTCCAAAATAACGTTTGGAGGGCACATTTCAAGTTACATTTTAAATGAAAAAATAAACCTAAATCGCAATTAATACCGAAGTTATGACCTAATATTGTGATGTGTGACTGACTGAAATTATTTTGTGACTGACTGACATTTCTGAATTTTATTTAGAATTACAAAATGCAAATATTACACAAATGTAACAAAATACTATGAAACTAGATAAACAGCTTCAGTAACAGAGATTAATAAAGAGCTGCAAATACTTTATCAATTCTACGAAAATTGTTAAATTTAATTTTGCTCTAAAATAAATATTACTATAAATCAATAATGTAATTAAATTAACTCGCTTACCATGTACCATTTTAAATTATAAAAATAACGGAACTATTAAATACTTAATAACAAAGCGCCTTCTCTATTGTTAAATATACCTACTAAAATTGTATGCATGTGTGCGTATATATATAGTAACTGATTGCAATTTAGTCCGGCGCCATAGCCGAGTGGTTCAGGCAAGAAGCCTTGGCGCAGAGCTATGGGACTTGCGCTGGTTCGAGTCCCCATGGAGGAAGACATTTTCTCATGGAATTTTCGGTCAATATGGGACAGGTGCCCACCCAGCATCGTGAGGCATTTGGGTAGCTACAATAATTAACGACTCGAGGTTGATAAGACCAACTATAACGGCTTGGTGACCCGACATGCTGACTACATATCATCCCTACAGGCTTATGATCGTCTACCTCTGTAATTAACACGTGTGGACGTGAGGCCAGCAGCCAGTTTGTAAACCAAGAGCCTTCTGGGCCAGTCGCGCTTGGAGTGGAGTTTATTACAGTTTACCTGATTTAAGATTTATTTTTGATTTCTAGATTGAACCACTGTAATAAAAATGTTAAACCCTCCAGAATGTATACCGATCCGATTGAGGGTCTTTCCACTTTTCAGCGGTTGCCCTTTTACCAGCCGGCTGCTGGCCCTTCACATCCAAATGTGTCAGTCATAGAGGTAGATGATCAACAGCCAGTGTAGGGGTGACATGTGGTTAGCATGTCGCGTCCCCCAGCCGTTATAGCTGGTTCCTCAACCTGGAGCCGCTACTTATTGTAGCTACCCAATTGCCTCACGATGCTGGGTGGGCACCGATTCCATACTGGCCGAAATACCATGAGAAAATTTCTTCCCCCATGGAGACTCGAACCAACGCAAGTCCCGTAGCTCTGCGCCAAGGCTTCCTACCTTAACCGCTCGGCTACGGCGCGGGACCAGAATGTATACACATTCTTAATAAGTTAGTTATTTATGAGAGTGCATGTACTTTCAAAACAAATTATCGTGAATCGCATTATTAAGCTGTTGTTACTAAACAGTTACTGACGTATTGAATTCTACTTTTATACAACAATAAAAACATAACTAATTAGCCCGAATACTGGTGACACACATCATAACACCGATGTATTAGATCGCATTTCTCTCTCTAGTCTTCGCCGCTAACTTGACCTGACTTGACCCATTAATAAAAATGTTTCCTATCACGCATAAAGTCCCACGCTGTTGCGCTGATTGTTTGACAGTTGTGCATACTCTATAACATACGGATCCAACGCTTTCACGTTGTATACGCAATGAGTCTATAATAGATGCAAGATATTCAAATTGTTTTTCTAAAAAATTCTTTCCTTCTTCTATATAATTTTGTGACTCCAGTTATTTGGTTGGTTTTACAGCTCACATTACATAATTCTGCACCATTTTGTATCTTCTTTACCGATTTTTCATACATCCGTGCCATCCTTTTTATTTGGCCGCCAATCACATTTATAGCCCCCTTTCGATTGTTCGATTCAATGAAGTTCCATTTTATGTCAAAATCCAAATACGCAAGTAAGCAGTGTCACATTGCTAAATGTATAGGTCTATTATATTAACTGCTGCTCCAACTGAAAATATTTATCACCTCAAGTTTTTGAAGAAATCACTTACTTACTTATTTACTCACTGGCACTATCGAACCCGTAGGTTCATGGCGCGCGGGCATAAGATCTCCATACATCCCTATCCTGAGCTAATGCTTTCCAATCATTCCCTGAATAATCTACTTCCCTCAAATCATAGTTAATGTTATTATCCCACCTCATTCTTGGTCTACCAACTCGGCGTTTTCCCTCTGGCTTTCCTACAAGAAGCTTCCATGCAAGTCTTTCATTCCCCATACGTGCAACATGTCCTGCCCATCGCAGTCTACGAGACTTAAGTGTTCTTATTATATCTGGCTTCCTATAAAGACCATGTAGTTCATTGTTATGTTGTCTTCTCCATTCACCTGTTTGTTCATCTCTCTTTGGTCCAAAAGTTTTCCTAAGTTCTTTATTCTCAAATACTTGTAATCTCCTTTCCTCCCTTAAAGTAAGAGTCCATGTTTCGCACCCATATAATATAACCTGTAGAATAATAGTTTTATATATTTTCAGTTTAACGTTCTTTGAAAGGAGTTGAAGAAATCACTATAGTTCAGAAAAACACTTTTCTATAGCAAACATCTATAGCACAATTGCTATGTGTCACTGAACCTGACACTAGAACAATGTATTTCTTCTGAACTTCTCGTCACCTTCCATATAAACTAGGCAACAGCAGTTAATATTAAGATAGGTCCTATGCTAATTTTTCCAATGAATTGCCTGGATCTAATTTTGTTCTTTGTAGGTATAATTTTCTGAGAAATCAACAAATATGGCTGCTTCGTTTACTGCAATCTTTTTCCTGAAAATATTTAAATGCTTCCGCTAACTGTCTTTTAGCTCAAATTGACATAGAAAAAGGGTCAGTAATTATTTTATGGAACAGCTTGCGGAACAGTCTACCATATTTCCTAAACCATGTTTATGTTAATCCTCAGCGGAGTGCAGCAAGCAACTGACTGCACCATGCGTATTAGCATATATACGATGGGACAAATGTCAGTCAGTCACGGGACACTAGCGGAAGAAATAATGACTTTACAAGAAAATGTCTTCAATACGTTTTTGTTAGTTGTGTACCAATAACGTAGAATCCAAGAGGAAATTTTATTCCATCAATTATTACGTTGTGTACAGTAATTTTTATACGTTTTCTGTGACTGACTGACTGACCATGGCTTGCAGTTAACAATTATAGGACACACTTAAGGTATATGGAACATTAGAAGGCAATTAATATTATTACATTTACGACTAGTGAGGACCGAATTATGGTCTAACAAAAGAGTTTGTAAAATAAAACGAATTAATACGACCAAATCATTAAACGACAAATTGGTAAAATGTTGCGTGTTTTTACAGGTTTGGAATATGACAAGTTCCACCACTAATATTAGATTAAAATAATACACTTATGGAACATTATCTTATAGAATCAGAAAATTTGATCCTTGAAGATATATATTACGCCAAAAAAAATATTCCTGAGTCAATTTCAAAATTTTCATCTCGGTATGACATTTTCATGGAATCGCTCATATATTATTACGAGACGAATAAATGTTGGTACTACCCTTGCTCGGTGGCGTAATCGATAGCGCACTTGGATATATACATATATGATAATTAAATTTTTCACAGTGAGCAATGCAAGCTTGAAATGACATAAGTAAAATAAAAGCTCAGATGGGTCTTGAACCCGGACCTCTGGATTTATATTCCACTACATCTGGTAATAGTGAGAATATATTATTATAAGAGAAATGAATCTTTAATTGAGTTTGTGTTTACTTGATGAAAATCCATATTTATTAATTAAATAAAAATAAAACGTTTTATTTGATTTTCACATTTATTATATAATTCAGTGACAGCTGTTTCGGTACACTGTACCTTCTTCAGACATGTTAACAAATTATGAATTGTGTTCCAACTGATCTAAGCAACAATACAACAATATTTATTTAAATTTTTAAATTTAACAAAGGGGATTCATTCAAATCAAGTTGAGAATTTTAACAGTTTTTTACTACTTTTAAACTTATTAATTTCTTACAGCCTCCAAAAGATCTAACTTCTTACCCTTATCACAAATATGTAAAATTTCAAAATTTGGATCGAAACAATGATTAAATTGGAATAGGTGGTTAGCATAGTTTGAATTTTCTAATTGCTGTTATATGCTCTCATGTGTTCCTTTATCCGAGATATAAAAGGTCTACCAGTTTTGTCCTATATAGACATTGTCACATGTGCCACACTTCAATTTATTACTACACCTGATAATTTTCTCTTTTTTGTTTTGGTTTTATTGTTTTTATTATATTTTTTTAGAGTTTTATTAGTTTTAAAATGCCACATTAATGTTAAACTTTTTGAAGTGTTTAGATATTTTATTTGAAAGTGGGTCTATGTATGACATTACGACATATTTCTTATTGTTTTCTTTGGGTACAGGCAAAACTTTGTTAATTGCTTTTTTGTAATTAATCTTCTTAATTAAACATGAATCCCCTTTGTTAAATTAAAAAAATAAATAAATATTGTTGTTTGTTGCTTAGATCAGTTGGAACACAATTCATAATTTAACATGTCTGATGAAGGTACAGTGTACCGAAACAGCTGTCACTGAATTATATAATAAATATGAAAATCAAATAAAACAACGTTTTATTTTTATTTAATTAATAATGTATATATATATACATATATATGTTATAATTAAATCTTTAACATTGAGCAATGCAAGCTTAATATGGTATGATAAGAAAAATAAATGCCTGGACGGGATTCGAACCCGGATCTCTGAGTCTGTACCTCAGCGTGATATCCATTACACTACCAGGCGAATCCAATTCAAACACTTATTTTTCTTATATATGTATTATACTCTCCATTATTACTAGATGTCGCGAGAACAATGTCTTCACTGCCATCTAGTAGCTGACTATATCAAGTAAGCAAATTAAAGAGAATATTTATTTTACTTTATAGCAGTGACGCTTTATCGATGTTATAATTAAATCTTTAACATTGAGCAATGCAAGCTTAATATGGTATGATAAGAAAAATAAATGCCTGGACGGGATTCGAACCCGGATCTCTGAGTCTGTACCTCAGCGTGATATCCATTACACTACCAGGCGAATCCAATTCAAACACTTATTTTCTTATATATGTATTATACTCTCCATTATTACTAGATGTCGCGAGAACAATGTCTTCTCACTGCCATCTAGTAGCTGACTATATCAAGTAAGCAAATTAAAGAGAATATTTATTTTACTTTATAGCATGACGCCTTATCGATGTTATAATTAAATCTTTAACATTGAGCAATGCAAGCTTAATATGGTATGATAAGAAAAATAAATGCCTGGACGGGATTCGAACCCGGATCTCTGAGTCTGTACCTCAGCGTGATATCCATTACACTACCAGGCGAATCCAATTCAAAACACTTATTTTTCTTATATATGTATTATACTCTCCATTATTACTAGATGTCGCGAGAACAATGTCTTCACTGCCATCTAGTAGCTGACTATATCAAGTAAGCAAATTAAAGAGAATATTTATTTTACTTTATAGCAGTGACGCTTTATCGATGTTATAATTAAATCTTTAACATTGAGCAATGCAAGCTTAATATGGTATGATAAGAAAAATAAATGCCTGGACGGGATTCGAACCCGGATCTCTGAGTCTGTACCTCAGCGTGATATCCATTACACTACCAGGCGAATCCAATTCAAACACTTATTTTTCTTATATATGTATTATACTCTCCATTATTACTAGATGTCGCGAGAACAATGTCTTCACTGCCATCTAGTAGCTGACTATATCAAGTAAGCAAATTAAAGAGAATATTTATTTTACTTTATAGCAGTGACGCTTTATCGAGTTATAATTAAATCTTTAACATTGAGCAATGCAAGCTTAATATGGTATGATAAGAAAAATAAATGCCTGGACGGGATTCGAACCCGGATCTCTGAGTCTGTACCTCAGCGTGATATCCATTACACTACCAGGCGAATCCAATTCAAACACTTATTTTTCGCGACATCTAGTAATAATGGAGAGTATAATATATATATATAAGAAAAATAAGTGTTTGAATTGGATTCGCCTGGTAGTGTAATGGATATCACGCTGATATACAGACTCAGAGATCCGGGTTCGAATCCCGTCCAGGCATTTATTTTTCTTATCATACCATATTAAGCTTGCATTGCTCAATGTTAAAGATTTAATTATAACATCGATAAAGCGTCACTGCTATAAAGTAAAATAAATATTCTCTTTAATTTGCTTACTTGATATAGTCAGCTACTAGATGGCAGTGAAGACATTGTTCTCGCGACATCTAGTAATAATGGAGAGATATATACATATATAAAGAAAAATAAGTGTTTGAATTGGATTCGCCTGGTAGTGTAATGGATATCACGCTGAGGTACAGACTCAGAGATCCGGGTTCGAATTCCGTCCAGGCATTTATTTTTCTTATCATACCATATTAAGCTTGCATTGCTCAATGTTAAAGATTTAATTATAACATCGATAAAGCGTCACTGCTATAAAGTAAAATAAATATTCTCTTTAATTTGCTTACTTGATATAGTCAGCTACTAGATGGCAGTGAAGACATTGTTCTCGCGACATCTAGTAATAATGGAGAGTATAATACATATATAAGAAAAATAAGTGTTTGAATTGGATTCGCCTGGTAGTGTAATGGATATCACGCTGAGGTACAGACTCAGAGATCCGGGTTCGAATCCCGTCCAGGCATTTATTTTTCTTATCATACCATATTAAGCTTGCATTGCTCAATGTTAAAGATTTAATTATAACATCATAAAAGCGTCACTGCTATAAAGTAAAATAAATATTCTCTTTAATTTGCTTACTTGATATAGTCAGCTACTAGATGGCAGTGAAGACATTGTTCTCGCGACATCTAGTAATAATGGAGAGTATAATACATATATAAGAAAAATAAGTGTTTGAATTGGATTCGCCTGGTAGTGTAATGGATATCACGCTGAGGTACAGACTCAGAGATCCGGGTTCGAATCCCGTCCAGGCATTTATTTTTCTTATCATACCATATATATATATATATATACATATACTTACTCACTGGCACTATCGAACCCGTAGGTTCATGGCCGCGCGGACATACGCTCTCCATACATCCCTATCATGAGCTAATGCTTTCCAATCATTCCCTGTATAATCTACTTCCCTCAAATTATAGTTAATGTTATTCTCCCACCTCATTCTTGGTCTACCAACTAGGCGTTTTCCCTCTGGCTTTCCTACAAGAAGCTTCCATACAAGTCTTTCATTTCCCATACTTGCAACATGTTCTGCCCATCTCAGTCTACGAGACTTAACTGTTCTTATTATATCTGGCTTCCTATAAAGATCATGTAGTTCATTCTAGCCTGAAACCCTTTCTTCTCTATACTAATTCCCTGATATAATTATCTAATGTTCCTATTTTTTGCATTCATTTCAAGATCATTATTGTTCTCTCTCAAATATTCCCTCTTTTTACTCTTTAGTAAGTTGGTGGTTTCCCGTCTAATACTACCCAATTGCTCTAAATTTACCTCATTTGGCCCCTTGTAACCATTTCATTTTTGCTAGCTTTCTTTTCCTTACAATGTCGGCACATTCCTCATCAAACCATTTCTTGTTTTGCCTCTTTTTTAAACAACCAATGCTTTCTGATGCTGACAATTTAATAGTACCTCTTATAGCCTCCCATTCTTTATTTATATCAGTTTCTTCTTCGTTTGCCACAATGTCATCTCAAGATACCAGTACTTCAAATCTATTAGCAATTTTTATTCGGTATTCTTGCCGCATTTCATCAGTTTTCAAGTTTTTTGATTCAAATTTTACAGAATGATATTTAGCGTTTGCTCCTCTCACAAGCGATAGCCGTTGTCTGATTTTCACTCTGACCAGATGATGATCCGAATTGCAGTCTGTCCCTCTAACTGATCTAACATCGATGATGCTACTGTGCCAGCGTTTATCCACTAATACATGATCTATGTGGTTCCGAGTTTCTCCATCTGGGGAAGTCCGGGTGTATTTGTGAATATCCTTATGCTGAAATGTTGTGCTCTTAAAAATGAGATTCTTCGCTGTGGCAAATGTGACTAATCTATCGCCGTTGTTGTTAGTATCTTCATGGAGACTGAATTTGCCTATTGTTGGTTTGAATATATCTTCCCGCCCCACTTGTGCATTAAAATCTCCTAAGATAATTTTCATATGATATCGTGAAAGGCTATCAAATAAGCATTCTAATTCTTCATAGAACTCATCCTTGATCTTGTCATCTTTATCTTCTGTGGGGCATGTAGGCCTACATTTACAATTATAACATCATATTGTTTACCCTTTAGAATTATGTATGATACCCTATCACTAACAGACTTAATATCTCGGAGAGCGGATAGGATCCTCCTTCTGACTAAAAAACCCGTTCCAAATGCAGGTCTTTCTGCGCCCCCGTAATATAATGCAAAGCTTCCTGATTCCTGACTACCTTCTCCTGGCCACCTAACTTCCTTTAAAGCGACTATATCCAAGGGCGATTTATCTAATTCCCGTGTTAATATCTCTAGTGCCCCGCTATTGTATAAAGTCCTAACATTCCATGTTCCTAGGAACATATTTCTGTGTTTAGCCTTTGGCATGGGTTCCCTGAAATAGTCCCCGCCCAGAGATCCGAATGGGGGACTATTTATTTATTTATTTAGCCTGGTGGAGTTAAGGCCATGTGGCCTTCTCTTCCACTCACCAGAACAAGCATATGTTACATATGAATACAAAAAAAAATACAATAATAGTCATATTAGACAGGACAAACATGTTACATATGAATACAAAAAAAAGTTACAATAATAGTTATTGAACAATTCATTATCTGTCATATTGAATAATAATGAAATTAATGTCTAATAATGGAATGAAGCTAAATACAATTAAAATTAAATTAATGATACAATGAATAAAAAAGGAATAACAGTTCGAATCTACTATGCATAAAAAGAAGAGAAAAAAAAACACTACAATGAATTAATCTACGCTTTTTATACAAGGCATTAGGTAAATATATTAACAAATCCTAAGTCTATTTTTATTAAATAATGCAAAAACGCATTATTAATTCTTAAAAAGTAGTATTAGTGAGTTGTTTCTGTTAGTGATTTTATTTTCAATTTATTTCTGAAAGATGGTAAAGTTTGGCAGTCTCTGACATAGGGTGGAAGTGAATTCCATGTTCTAGCAAGAGAAACTGTAAATGATTTCGAATAATAGGTAGTATGATGAGGAGGGATATAAAGGACACTGTGCTCAAGGGATCGGGTATCTAAGTTATGTGTATCAGAGAGTTTAGTGTGAAGCGGTGTGTGTTGATAAATAATAAGGTAAAGAGTGTGTAATATGTTATAGAGTAGGCATAGGGAATGGATGGTTCTACGATCTTGAAGACGAAGCCATGACAATTGTTCCAGGGATGGTGTAACGTGATCAAATCTACGTATACCACAAAATAAACGTATGCAAGAATTGTGAAACACGTTGAAGTCTTTTGGGTAAGAACAGTATTTAGGTCAGTAAAAAGAGTATCACAATAATCAAAATGGGGCATTGCGAGTGTTTCTACTAGCATTTTTCTTAGAGAAAACGGTAAACAATTTCTTATACGATTTAATGAGTGTATTATTGAGAAGATTAGTTTTGCAAATGTTATTTATTTGTTTACTCCAAATTAAATGTTTATCCATAAACACTCCTAGATTTTTTACTGTCTCACTATAAGGGATCTGAACCCCATTAAGTTACACATGTAATACTGCATTTGTGTTAATTGAGGATAATAGTCTCTGATGGCCCATAATGATTGCTTGTGTCTTTCTAGGATTTAATTCAAGTCCATATTTCTCTGTCCACGCCGTTAGCGAGTCAAGGTCCTCATTAATTTTGGTTACCGCGTCATTTAAAGAATATTTGTTGAGTGAAGGTAGATCTGCATGTCGTCCGCAAATAAATGATGTTTGCAATGTTTTAGGGAGTCAGATATGTCGTTTATATAGATTGATAAAAGCAATGGGCCGAGCACCGAGCCCTGTGGAACTCCAGCTTTACGGCAGGTCCAAGAAGAGCGTAATGTAGAATTCCTACAACATATTGCTGGCGCTCACGAAGGTAGGAGTTGAACCATTGCGTGACACTGTCAGAAAGTGAGAGGTTTTTTAGTTTAAGCAACAATAAGTCCAAGTCTACCGTGTCAAATGCTTTACTAAAGTCAAGTAGTGTAAGAATAGTAAGTTTTCGATTATCAGATGCTTCGCGTATGTCTTCACATATATTTAGTAGAGCAGTATTTGTATTGTGTCCTGTCCTAAAGCCTGATTGGTATTGATCTAAAAGGTCGTGTTCAGTTAGGTAGTCAGTCAGTTGTTTGTGGACTAATCGTTCCAAAGCTTTTGAAAGGGTAGGTAAAATACTAATGGGTCGAAAATCGTTAGGAGTTAAGGGAGTTTTTATTTTCGGGAGTGGGCGTACAATTGCTTGCTTCCATAATGTGGGATATATAGAGGTTTGTAGTGAGGAGTTGAAAACATGAGTTATGGTAGGTAGTATAACGTCGATTATTTGTTAAGTAGAGTGATATTTATACGGTCAGTACCTTCTGCTTTTGTTTTTATTCGTTTGAGAGCTTTCTTTATGTCATTTCTGTAAGATATGAAAAATGGAAATTTTCTCTGTCTGGTGGATTTGTCAATAGTAGTTCACTTGTTGTATGTGTTTTGTCTTTAGGAGTAAAGAATGTGCTTGTAAAATGGTTATTAAGTGTGTTCAGAGAAACAGGTAGTTTTTCTACCTGTGTGTCTTTCCTTCCTACACCCATTTTATTCAGATTTTTCCAAATATCTGGGTTATTGTTATTAGGTTCAGTAAGGCTGTATAGATGTCTAAGTTTGGCGTTTCTGATAGTTTGTGTAGTCTTGTTACGTAACCGTTTATAGTGATTAAGATTTATATCAGTTTTGTCGACTCTATATTTCCGATATGCTGCGGTCTCTTTCAGTCATCAAGTCACGAATGTTAGCAGACATCCCGGGAGCAGGGTGTCGTTTCACTAGTTTAGTTTTCAGTGGAGCGTGTCTGTCATATAGTTGTAATATAAGGTTATTTAATGCCTCAACTTTTTCGTCAACAGAATGCAACGTCCATATATTATGCCAGGGTAATTTTATAGCGTCTTCAAGTAGAGCTGCATTGTTTATATGTTTTAGGTCTCTATATGTGATAGTCTTACGAGCTAGTTTAGGGCACTGCAGTGAATATGCTAAGAATATAATATCATGTGCTGATATTCCGGGAGCTGACAGTTGCCCGTGGGTTAGTACTCTGTCTGGATTATTAGTAGCAATTAAGTCAAGTAAAGTCTCAGAATGATTGGTGTGATGTGTAGGCTGTAAGGGAAGGATAGTCATATCACAAACTTGGAACGCGGACATAAGCTATTGTGTATGTCTATTTGACCTCCGGAAAATTTTACCCTAGTTGAACCCATGTCCGCATTTCTTGACGGTTGTATTTTTATGGTGAAAGATCTTTACTCTTTCGCCCAATGTACTTTTTTCGTCTGGATTATCACCTTCGACCAGTCCGGCATGTGTAACCCTATCAGTAGCAATGCTACCGCCGGCATAGCTCTCAGGATCATTTAAGC
This sequence comes from Diploptera punctata, assembly GCA_030220185.1. NCBI lineage: Eukaryota > Metazoa > Arthropoda > Insecta > Blattodea > Blaberidae > Diploptera > Diploptera punctata. Next base: position 302,227 of record JASPKZ010007903.1, on the reverse strand, counting down.
ACGCAAGACACTCCACAACGACAAGGTAAAGATTCAATGGAGGGATATATATATATTACAATTATATTTTTGACTTTGAGTAATGCAATCATAAAATGACATGATAAGAAAAATAAATGCTCGGACGGGACTTGAAACAGGACCTCTTTGTTTATATCGCACTACATCTAGTAATAATGGGAATATATTGTTATAAGAGATAAGTATGTTTGTATAGACCTGCTCGGTGGCGTAATCGGTAGCGCACTGGGATAAATCCTCAGCATTTATGTATTGTTCTTATGTCACACACACACGCACACACGCACGCACGCACGCAAACACACACAAATATATATTAAAATTTATTATTTGTTACCTCTCAAATTCAAACAATAAACTTTCTAATTCATGGTAAATATGGAATTTCCAAATGTATTTAGTATTTACCTGATAAAGGATGATCTGCGCTATCTTCTTTTGAAAAAAAATACTGTTACAAACTTGATTTAAAAATGTCTAATAATTGTAATGTATTAAATAAAATCAAAACTGACTTTTTCTACTTTCAAATATTGTGGCTTTGCTCCGCAACGTAAGTTCTTATTACGTCAACATATTTGTTATTTTCTTTGCTAACAAAACACAGTGCATAAAATAGTGTCACGATTTTAATATTTTTTATAAATATTGCGAGGCGGAAGTTTAATACATATATATATATATATATATATTATAATTAAATATGTGGCTTTGAGCAATGCAAGCTTAAAATGACATGATAAGAAAAATATATGCTCGGACGGGATTAGAACACGGTCCTCTGGATTTATATCCCTCTACAGCAAGTAATAAGTAGAATATATTATTATAGGAGAGATTAATGTTTGTACCAGAATTTTTTGGTGGCGTAATGGCTAGCGCACTGGTATATATATTAATATAATAGCATTTTTGACATTGAGCAACGCAAGCTTAAAATTACATGATAAGAAAAATATATGTTCGTACGGGACATGAACTCGGACCTCTGGATTAAAATCCCACTACTTCTAATAACAATGAGAAATATTTTTAAAAGAGAAATGAATGTTTGTACTAGACATGCTCGGTTACGTTATCAGTAGCTCAATGGTATATATATATATATATATATATATATATATATATATGTAATAATTAAATTTTTGACATTGAGCAATGCAAACTGAAAATGACATGAAAAGAAAAAGAAAATCTCGGACGGGACTTGAACTCGGACCACTTGATTTATGTCCCACTACATCTATTAATAATGAGATTATATTTTTATAACAGAAGAGAATATTTGTTCTACACTTGCTTGGTTGCGTAATCGGTAGCGCAATTGAATATATATATATATATATATATACTTGTAATTAAATTTTTGACATTGGGCAAATCAAGCTTAAAATGGCATGATAAGAAAAATAAATGCTGGGACGGGTCTTGAACCCGGACTTCTGGTATTATATCTCACTATATCTATAAATAATGAGAATGTATTATTTTAAGATAAATTAATGTTTGTACTAGACTTGCTAGGTGTCGTAGTCGGTAGTGTACTTGGATATATATATATATATATATATATATATTGTAATTAAATTTTTACATTGAGCAATGCAAGCTTAACATGAGATGATAAGAAAGATAAATGCACGGACGGGACTTGAACGCGGACCTCTCGATTTAAATTCCCACTACTTCTAATAACAATGAGAATATATTATTATAACAGAAATAAATGTTTGTACTAGACTTGCTGGATGGCCGCAATCAGTGTTGCGTAATGGGATATATATATATATATATATATATATATATATATATATGTATATATATACATTTAATAACAATAATAATAATAATAATAATAATAATAATAATAATAATAATAATAATAATAATATTGACATTGAGCAATGCAGGCATAAAATGTCATGATAAGAAAAATAAAAAGTTCGGACGACACTTGAACCCGGACCAATTCATTTATATAGGCCTACCACTACATATATACATATGTATATATATTAATATAATTAAATTTCTCACATTGAGCAATCCAAGCTTAAGTGACATGATAAGAAAAATAAATGCTCCGACGGGAATTGAACCCGGACCCTTGGATTTATATCCCACTGCATCTGGTAATAATAACAATATATTATTATAAGAGAAATGAATGTTAGTACTAAACCTGCACAGTGGCGTAATCGGTTGAACACTGGGATATATATATATACACACTTATAACTAAATTTAAGACATTGAACAATGTTATCATAAATGACATAAGAAAAATAAATCCTCGGTCGGGACTTGAACGCAGACTTCTGGATTCATATCCCACTACTTCTAGTCATATTGCGAATATATTACTATAAGAGAAATAAATGTTTGTACTAGACTTGCTCAGTGGCGTAATCGGTAGCGCAATGGGATATATATATATATATATATATATATATATATAAATAAATTTTTGACATTGAGCAATGCAAGCTTAAAATTACATGATGAGAAAAATAAGGGCTCGGACGGGACTTGGAACCGGACCACTTGATTTATATCCCACTACATTTAGCAATAATGATTCAATTAAGAGGGAGAAGTTATTATAGTATCCTGCTGGAGTTCGGAATTCCTAAAAAGTTAGTTAGACTTATACGAATGTGTCTAAATGGCACAAAGAGTAGGGTGCGTGTAGGCAAACAGTTTTCGGACACTTTTGAAATCCAGAATGGGTTGAAGCAAGGAGATGCACTATCTCCTCTACTATTTAATTTTGTACTAGAGCATGCCATTAAATCTTTAGAGAATGAGGAAGGCTTACAACTGAATGGTATTAATAAGCTGTTAGTCTATGCTGATGATGTAGTATTGTTGGCCGATAGCGAGGAGATACTAAAGGACAACACGCACACACTATTGAGTAACACTAAGAAATTAGGACTGGAAGTAAATATCAATAAAACTAAATATATGGTCACACGTAGAAATTCATTAAATAATGGAAATGGACACCTAATGACAAATGAGGGAAATTTTGAGGAGGTGACGAATTCAAATATCTAGGAACAATAATCACAAGTAGGAATGAGATGCACAAAGAAATTAAACATAGGCTCAATTCTGAAAATGCCTGCTATTATGCATTGCAGAGACTCTTGATGTCCCAACTCCTTTCAAAAAACGTTAAACTGAAAATATATAAAAGTATTATTCTACCAGTTATATTATATGGGTGCTAAGCATGGACTCTTACTTTAAGGGAGAAAAGGAGATTACAAGTATTTGAGAATAAAGTACTTAGGAAAACTTTTGGACCAAAGAGAGATGAACAGACAGGTGAATGGAGAAGACTACATAACAATGAACTACATGGTCTTTATAGGAAGCCAGATATAATAAGAACAGTTAAGTCTCGTAGATTGCGATGAGCAGGACATGTTGCACGTATGGGGAATGGGAGACTTGCATGGAAGCTTCTTGTAGGAAAGCCAGAAGGAAAAACGCCCAGTTGGTAGACCAAGAATAAGTTGGGAGAATAACATTAACTATGATTTGAGGGAAGTAGATTATACAGGGAATGATTGGAAAGCATTAGCTCAGGATAGGGATGTGTGGAGAGCTTATGTCCGTGCGGCCATGAATCTACGGGTTCGATAGTGCCAGTGAATAAGTAAGTAATTATTTGAAGAGAAGAGAATAATTGTACTATACCTGCTTGGTGGCGTAATAGGTAGCGCAATGGAATATATATATATATATATTATTGTAATTAAATTTTTTACATTGAGCAATGCAAACTTAAAATGACATGATAAGAAAAATAAATGCTCGCACTGACTTGAACGCGGACCTCTGGATTTATATCCCAGTATATCTAGTAATAATGAGAATATATATATATATATATACATATATAGGCCCTATATATATATATATATATATATATATATATATATATATAATTATAATTAAACTTTTCACATTGAGCAATTCAATCTTGAATTGACATGATAAGAAAAGTAAATGCTCGTATGGGACTTGAACCCAGACCTCTGGAGTTATATCCCAGTGCGGCCGTCACGCAGGGCTGACAACCCGGCTGACATAAAGTGCCGATTGTCTAGAAAAAGTGGGAACCTTAACCTCCTACTACCCCAAGGGCCTCCGGGCCCGTTGTGGGATCACTTTCCTTTACTTACATCCAGTAATAATGAGAATATATTATAATAATAGAAATGAATGTTTGTACTAGACTTGCTCGGTGGCGTAATCGATAGAGCACTGGGATAAATCCACAGGTTCGGGTTCAAGTCCCGTTGGAGCATTTTTAATTTTTCTAATCATGTCACATATATGTGTGTATATATATATATATATATATATATATATATATATAAATTTTAAACAGGAATTATATTCATTTTTATTTTAAATTTGCGCTTGTAATTTAGAATAACATAAAATCATATCTAAAAATATACAAAGACAGAAACATATGAAATTGTGTATTTAAATTTCTTACATGTTAGCTTTCAAATGTGAAAACTACAAAACGTAATTTATTTTCAAACATTTTATTCCATGATAAATATGATATTTATAATTGTATTTAGTAAGTACCTGATAAAGGAAGAGCTGCGCTTTCTCAATTCCAAAAAATTACTGTTGCAAACTAGATTTAAACCTGTCAAACGTTTGTATTTTATTAAATTCAAATTAAAACTGACTTTTTCAATTTTCAGACACAGAGGCGTTGCTCCGCAACGTAAGTTGGTATTACGTCAACATATTTATTTTTTTGCTAAAAACAACCATTTCATAGAATAGTGTTACGAAGTTAATATTTTTTTTGTAAATTCGCGAGGCGGATAAATTATACATATATATACGTTATAAAAATTCTTAGCTTTTAGCAATGCATGCATAAAATGACATGATAAGAAAAATAAATGCTCGGACGGGACTTGAACCCTGACCTCTGGATTCATATCCCACTACATCGTGTTACAATTAGAATATATTATTATAAGAGAAATGAATATTTGTTCTAAACTTGCTCGGTGGCGTAATCGGTAGCACACTGCGATGTGTATATATTGGAGAAGGGTTATTGTTGGGCAAAGAGGTAAAGATTGGATTTAGTGACACTAGGAATACTGAAGGAGTTCTCCATGTGTGAGAACTTAGGTTGCTCAGGTTGGTAATCGGTAGAGTTGAGGTTCTTATCTCGGGATTCCACGAGGACTTCGTCGGGCAGAATTAATGTGTAGAGAATGTCTGGTAAAAGTAGTTTATTCTTATCTTTTATAAACTGCAAGCAATGAAGTGAATTTATCTAACTTTCAGAACATAGTGTTTTTTTGAGAAGTGACTATGTTTGATCGTACACGAGAAGTAAGTGACGAGGAGAAGCCTCTCTCGCCTATAGGTAAATTAGTTACTCCCACTACCTCGATCTAGTGGACCTAAGGTCTGTGCTTAGGCACATATAACGAAACATATAATTGGTTAATGCGCCCTCCTATTTTGATCCCGGGGGTGTTGCAAATTTATTATTGGCGATTTACGCCTTCAGAGGTTGGGCCTTTTTTTCCCGTGCTGGCTTCACGTACAGTCGGGTCACAAACATTAGCTAGGCTTGGGTTTTTTTCTTAGGCTTGGGTTTTTTCCTAGGCTTCGACGCTAGAAAATACCATATTCCCACACTTTTTTTTCTAGCGTAGTTGTGTCAGGGTAAAACCCCCGCTTGTACATTTAGCTAATGGGTTATGGTTACCACGATAAATCAGTTAACTGGAGGCTTAGAAGATATTTCTACTCAATCTGTCTAGCAAAGGATTTTGTCATTAGTAAGTTATTATCATGTGTCAGCCACTTCCGTCTTAACAAAAGAAAGGGTTACATTACCTGAGTTGTCAGTCCTCTTTAATAACTAATAATTTAATTACATTGATGCTGACTTCTTTGGATCATTTTATATGACCTTTGCTCCTACATAATCAGGTTCCACTCGCTTCCCTGATCAATTTGAATATAAATATGACCTAAGTCCAGTAACTGCTTCATTCAATGATGTAATAATTTTATCCGCTTATTATTGCCGATAGGGATTATTTAGATTACACAGGAGGCTGTGTGACTAACTGCCAATAAATGCCCTATAATCAAATGGAAAAATCAAGGGATTTTTTCATTTGTTTATAATCCTCTCGCGTAACATAATGCTAGTATCATAGCTATATTGGCCTTTAAAAAAAATGGCTATAATATTTTGGTTAGAGCACGTTAACCCTAAGAGTGTTGCCAGCACGTCAATTATGTTCAGATTGTAAACACTGATATGTATCCCTTTTACCTGGGAACGTTCTTTGATGTTAAATAGACTCACTTTCTGCAATATAGACATACATAAATATTCATAAAGAAAAAAAGATACACCCTTAATATAAATTTGGTGGTCTACTCAAACCATTCATGCTTTGTACAATTACCATTCGGAACTATTTAGTTGAATACCAGTATAGCATAAATTGCTTCTTCATGTGTAACTGTTTATTTTCAATTTAATTTACACCTTAATATCTACCTACATTATAATGTGCGTCTACAGCTTGGGAATTCATTTGAGATGAACCAGTTTTGTCACTTCAAACCATATGTCAAATAATACTTCAGTTTTGCTAAATTTAATTTAAATTGAGTCAATAAGACTTATTTACATGGATCTATATCTTTGCGACCAAAATACTAAAATATCGCGTTTAAGCAGCTGTGCTATCGTTATAAACAATTATTATTGATAGTATTACACCCTGATATTTTTTTCCCATAGGTATTACATACATACGAATTCATCATGATTATTAATCCATGAAATATTCATGTTTCTTAATATTTTATTCTCAACATATTTCGGCCCATTTACTTTGCCAAAGCATAGCTGTCATTACTCAGCCAAACGACGTTATTTTCTTAAGCGTGCAAAATCATTTCCTTCGAATACAGAATCGCATAGTATGTCACATTCGCTTCCACCAGCGACCATGACTTCATCTCATCTCATTATTACATCGAATACAAATTCGCACAAATTGTCACATTCGCTTCCACCAGCGACCATGACTTCATCTCATCTCATTATTAACATCGAATACAAATTCGCACAAATTGTCACATTCGCTTCCACCAGCGACCATGACTTCATCTCATCTCATTATTAACATCGAATACAAATTCGCACAAATTGTCACATTCGCTTCCATCAGCGATCATGACTTCATCTCATCTCATTATTAACATCGAATACAAATTCTGTAAATATAATCAACAAATAAATTCCTCACGCTTTATAGGTTCACACCGCCACTCGGCCTTTCAATTAAGGTGCATTGAGCTTCACCCTGTCTCATTAGCTCCTATGTTTACGCTGTCTGATTGTTATTTTAGACAAAATAATCATAATCATCATGATATTATTCGTATTCAGATTGTTGTACAAGTTTCTTCAATTACCTATATGTATTAAACAATGACAATGGCCTATCTGGGCTCATTTTAACATTTACTGGATTAAGTAGATACTGCAGCTTTCTGCTCGAGCGATTGGGTTAAAACATTTAAAATATAGATCCATTCTCCATCGTTAAGTTCAAATCAACAATTTATTAATCGCCCTCAATCTTAGCTGAAAGTGGACATGCATGTGTTATGTATTCACACTAATTCAATTGATTATATCATATTCATCAATATGGGGGTATTATCATGATTAATATCTAAATCGACATTTCACTTTATTTTTTTTTCGCAGTCATTGTGCCCTTTCCTCTCGCGATTAGCGTTTTAATCTAGGCCTATTTAATCACTTTATTAGTGTTATTTATTTTAATTACTGATTATATTTGGTACTTTACCATACAACATTTATTTATTTATTTATTATTTTACTAATACTTTTCATTTATGTCCTAATCTCAGCTAGTATTGAGTTCGAATCCCGTGAAAACTGGTTCATGCATTTAAGTATAATTTATCAGGTCTTGTTTTTTAATTTTGTTTGGGGATTATGTAGAGCTTATATGTTTGTACCTTTTGTATGTTATATCAAAATTCTGTCGGTATATAACCACTTCCTTACCTGGGTACTGCATAATTTCAGCGTTTACATGGACATTTATCTCGTACCCAAAATCACGGTAGTGTCTACCTGTGCACACAATACAATATAGTACAATGCAAGACATACATACATACGTAATATATCCATTCCGTTGTCATTCTTACGTGTTAAAATCTCTCCCTCCTTTTTTTTTTCGAGTGTCAACTTTCACTGTCCGTCTGTCTACCCTTAATACTATTAGTGTCTAATTTCACAGTCTGTTAACTCGCAAAGGCCTCCTGTACTATTATTATATACATATTTTGCGATACTACGCTCACACGCAAACAAACTCTGAACACACGCATGGTAATTTATCGGGTCTTTACAGCCTCAATCTTATTCTTAGATTCACATATAATAACTAGACTTTTGTCGAAATTTTTCAAATGATTCTTACTTCTATCATCTAGGTTAGTATGCGCCACAGAATTACTAGCGATCTCTGGGTTCCCTAGTATCTCTGTACGTGCATACGTTTTTGTGATTAGCCGTCGTCCAAGAAACACTCTCCGACGCGTATGATTCATTTTCTGGGGTCCTATCATTTTGACATACACTATTATCTTTCTCTGTGGGAACACTTATTTCATCATTTAGTTTGGCAGTTTGGTTATTCATTTTCTGCACTATATCAATGCCTAACTCATTAAATCTAGGCTCTACTATCATTTCAATCAATTCAGAGCGTTTATCCTGCTCTGCAATTTTCTGAGCTACTTGGGGCTTTAGTGTTTCTTGTTCGTTAACTGGCTTTTGTACAAATAGACACATATAATTTACCCTTTTGTCCGAGTTCTCTACACTACAGAGCCCATTCTTGTCTACTCGTTCTATTTCCCCTTTTAATTCCTCTTGTTTTTCTCGTAGATTAGTTTGTAACGTTATTATACTATTGTTCATCTCTGTTCTCATTTGACTCGTCCCTGTTTTCTGTTTTCTCTAAGTCTTTAGGTTTTTCTTTCATTATGTTTACCTTTATTTCTACACATGCTGGCGATTCATTTATTTTCGCTTCTAACATCTCCCTATCTTTTCTCATCTCATCCCTTAATGTTTCTTTCAACGTAAATACATCCTTTTCCCTGCTTATCTCCATCTGTCCTCTCCAAGTTTCAAGTTCCCGTTTCATATTCCTCTGCATTGCCTCTAAATCCATTTTCCTATTTCTATCTATCGTCTCTAAATCCATTTTCCTATTTCTATCTATCGTCTCTAAATCCATTTTCCTACTTCTATTCTCCTCTATTCTCGACATTAGCATTTCCATGTATTTCATGGTGTCGGTGCTTGGATTTCCCTTGTCCTCTACTTCCCCTCTAGCTTCTGCTCCTGCGTTGCTTTCACTACTTTCCCCTGTGCTCTGCTCTAAGTTCTCTCTGCCATCTTCGTTATCCTCTCCCATCCTTACGATTTCGTTCTCTCCTTCAATCAGTTGCCCACAAGCCTTCTCCCTAATCTCTTCGTGTTTCCTATCCATTTTTTTTATCTTTATTTGCCTGCCTCTTTCTATTCCTACTTCTTAACAACATAAATACACACAGATATATTTTCCGTTAAATCACTGTAATATTTTGATTTCTTATATATGTAAAAAAAGTAAAGAAAATGCTTATTCTGCTGTTGTGTCACTTACTGCTTCCTTCCTTCAGTCGCTGTCTTCTCGTTCCGCATCCAGGGTTGCCTGCTTGTTGCCATCATCTTCTCTGTCCTGGTTGCCTCGTGGTCGTGGGACTTAGTCGTTCTGCCGTTGATTTCTATTCGTGTGTTACTTTTACGACCTATTCTGCCCGCACGTTAGGGAGCCAATATGGAGAAGGGTTATTGTTGGGCAAAGAGGTAAAGATTGGATTTAGTGACACTAGGAATACTGAAGGAGTTCTCCATGTGTGAGAACTTAGGTTGCTCAGGTTGGTAATCGGTAGAGTTGAGGTTCTTATCTCGGGATTCCACGAGGACTTCGTCGGGCAGAATTAATGTGTAGAGAATGTCTGGTAAAAGTAGTTTATTCTTATCTTTTATAAACTGCAAGCAATTGTATATATATGAAGTGAATTTATCTAACTTTCAGAACGTAGTGTTTTTTTTTTGAGAAGTGACTATGTTTGATCGTACACGAGAAGTTTATAGTGACGAGGAGAAGCCTCTCTCGCCTATAGGTAAATTAGTTACTCCCACTACCTCGATCACGTGGACCTAAGGTCAGTGCTTAGGCACATATAACGAAACATATAATTGGTTAATGCGCCCTCCTATTTTGATCCCGGGGGTGTTACAAATTTATTATTGGCGATTTACGCCTTCAGAGGTTGGACCTTTTTTTCCCGTGCTGGCTTCACGTACAGTCGGGTCACAAACATTAGCTAGGCTTGGGTTTTTTTTCTTAGGCTTGGGTTTTTTTCCTAGGCTTCCGACGCTAGAAACTTGCCATATTCCCACACTTTTTTGCTAACGTAGTTTGTGTCAGGGTAAAACCCCCGCTTGTACATTTAGCTAATGGGTTATGGTTATCACGATAAATCAGTTAACTGGAGGCTTAGAAGATATTTCTACTCAATCTGTCTAGCAAAGGATTTTGTCATTAGTAAGTTATTATCATGTGTCAGCCACTTCCGTCTTAACAAAAGAAAGGGTTACATTACCTGAGTTGTCAGTCCTCTTTAATAACTAATAATTTAATTACATTGATGCTGACTTCTTTGGATCATTTTATATGGCCTTTGCTCCTACATAATCAGGTTCCACTCGCTTCCCTGATCAATTTGAATATAAATATGACCTAAGTCCAGTAACTGCTTCATTCAATGATGTAATAATTTTATCCGCTTATTATTGCCGATAGGGATTTATTTAGATTTACACAGGAGGCTGTGTGACTAACTTGCCATAATATATATATATATATATATAACAATTATATTTTTGACTTTGAGTAATGCAATCATAAAATGACCTGATAAGAATAATAAATGCTCGGACGGTACTTGAACCCGGACCTCTGGGTTTACATCGCAGTACATCTAGTAATAATGGGAATATGTTGTTATAAGAGAAAAGTATATTTGTACTAGACTTGCTCGGTGGCGTAATCGGTAGCGCACTGGGATAAATCCACAGGTTCATGCGGTTTCAAGTCCCGTCGGAGGATTTATCTATTTTTGTTATGTCACACACACACACAGACACACACACACGCTCACGCACACATACACACACACATATATATATATAATTACAAGGAGGAATTATATATAATTGCGGTATTTAGTATTTACCTGATAAAGGAAGACCTGCGCTATCTTCTTTTGAAAAAAAAAATACTGTTACAAACTTGATTTAAACTTGTCTCTTATTAAATCAAATCAAAACTGACTTTTTCTACTTTCAAATATTGTGGCGTTGCCCCGCAACGTAAGTTCTTATTACGTCAACATATTTGTTATTTTCTTTGCTAACAAATATTATAATTAAATATTTGGTTTTGAGCAATGCAAGCTTAATATGACATGATAAGAAAAATATATGCTCGGACGGGTTTAGAACCCGGTCCTCTGGATTTATATCCCTCTACAGCAAGTAATAAGTAGAATATGTTATTATAGGAGAGATTAATGATTGTAACAGAATTTTTCGGTGACGTAACGGGTAACGCACTGGTATATATATATATATATATATAATATTTTTTTTGAAATTGAGCAATGCAAGCTTAAAATGACATAAGAAAAATAAATGTTCTTACGGGACTTGAACCCGGACCTCCGGATTTAAATCCCACTACTTCTAATAACAATGAGAATATATTTTTAAAAGAGAAATGAATGTTTGTACTAGACATGCTCGATTGGGTAATCGGTTGCTCAATGGTATATATATATATATATATATATTTAATGTTTAAATTTTGACATTGAGGAATGTAAACTGAAAATGACATGAAAAGAAAAATAAAAGCTCGGACGGGACTTGAACCCGGACCAGTTGATTTATGTCCCACTACATATATTAATAATGAGATAATATTTTTATAACAGAAGAGAATATTTGTACTAGACCTGCTCGGTGGCGTAATCGGTAGCGCAATGGAATATATATATATATTATTATAATTAAATTTTTGACATTGGGCAAAGCGAGTTTAAAATAACATAAGAAAAATAAATGCTCGGACGTGTCTTGAACCCGGACCTCTGGTATTATATCTCACTATATCTATTAATAATGAGAATGTATTATTTTAAGAGAAATGAATGTTTGTACTTGACTTGCTCGGTGTCGCAGTCGGTAGAGCACTGGGAGATATATATATATATATATATATATATAAATTATAATTAAATTATTGACATAGAGCAATGCAGGCATTAGAACAAAGACAACAAAAAAAATGTTAGGACGGGACTAGAACGCGGACCTCTGGATTTACATCCCACTACTTCTTGTAATAATGAGAATACTTTATTATTAGAGAATTTAATGTTTGTAGCTCGGTGGCGTGATCGGTAGCGCACTGGGATATATATATATATATATATATATATATATGTATATATTGTAATTACATTTTGACTTTGAGCAATGCAAGCCTAAAATGACATCATAAGAAGTATAAATGCTCGGACGGGACTTGAACCCGGACATATGGATTTATATCGCACTACATTTAATAATAATGCGAATATATTATTATAAGATAAATAAATGTTTGTAATAGACTTTTTCGGTGGCGTAATGGGTAGCGCATGGGATATTTATATATATGTATATATTATAAATGAATTAAAGACGTTGATCAATGCAAGCTGAAAATAAGTTGTTAAGAAAAATAAAGGCTCGGACGAGACTTGAACACCGACCTCTGCATTTATATCCCAATACATCTAGTAATAATGTGATTATACGAGTATTATTATAAGAGAACAGAATATTAGAACTAGACTTGTTGGTGGCATAAGCGCTAGCGCACTGGGATATATATGTATATATATATATATATATATATATATATATATATATATATATATGACTATTATTATTATTTTTATAATTATTATTATTAAATTTTTGACAAATGTCAATGCAAGCTCAAAATGTCATGATAAGAAATATAAATGCTCGGACGGAACTTGAACCCGGACCTCTGGATTTAATTCCCACTATATCTGGTAATAATGAGAATATTTTATAATAAGAGAAAAGAATATTTGTACTAGCCTTGCTCGGTGGCGTAATCGGTAGCGAACTGGGATATGTATTATAACTATATTTTTGACATTGAACAATGCAATCTTAAATGACATGGTAATAAAAATAAAAGCTTGGACATATATATATATATATATATATATATGTAATAATTAAATTTTTGACATTGAGCAATGCAAACTGAAAATGATATGAAATGAAAAGTAAAAGCTCGGAAGGGAATTGAACCCGAGCCACTTGATTTATGTCCCACTGCGTCTATTAATAATGAGATTATATGTTTATAACAGAACAGAATATTTGTACTAGACTTCCTTGTTGGCGTAATCGGTAGCGCAATTTAATATATATATATATTATTATTATTATTATTATTATTATTATTATTATTATTAATTTTTTGAAATTGGACAATGCAAGCTTAAATGACATGATAAGAAAAATAAATGCTCGGACGGGCTTGAACGCAGACCTCTGGATTTGTATATCCCACTACATCCAGTAATAATGACAATGTATTATTATAATAGAAATGAATGTTTGTACTAGACATGCTCCGTGGTGTAATCTATAGAGCACTTTGATCAATCCACAGGTTCAGGTTCAAGTCCCGCGCGAGCATTTATTAATTTTTCTTACCATGTCACATATATGTATATATAAAATTGACGGAGGAACTATATTCATTCTTATTTTCAATTTGCGCTTGTATGTTCGAATAACATAAAATCATACCTAAAAAAGAATATATATATATATATATATATATATATGTAGACACAAACATTTGAAATTTTATATTTAAATTTCTTATATGATAGCTTTCAAATGTGAACAATACAAAACGTAATATATTGTCAAACATTTTAATCCGTGATAAGTATGGTATTTCTAATTGTATTTAGTATTTACCTGGTAAAGGGAGATTTGCATTTTATTAAAATCAAATCAAAACTGACTTTTTCAGTATTCACATACAGTGTCGTTGCTCTGCAACGTAATTTGTTATTACGCCAACATATTTGTTTCTTTTTTTTTTCCTAAAAAACCATTTCGTGGAATAGTGTTACGAAGTTAATATTTTTTTTTGTAAATCTTGCGAGGCGGAAATATATATATATATATATATATATATATATATATGTGTGTGTGTGTGTGTTATAATTAAATTTTTGGCTTTTGGCAATGCATGCATAAAATGGCATGATAGAAAAATAATGCTCGGACGGGAATTGAACCCGGAGCTCTGGAGTTATATCCCACTACATATACTAATAATTAGAATATATTATTATAAGTGAAATGAATGTATTCACGTAGACTTTCACGGGCGGAGTTGCTATGATGATCTTGATGAAGGTTTTCGGGCTGCAGGCCGTGGTCGTGAGGCTTGTAGTTCCCCGACGCAGTCTTTGGCGAAACGTAGGGGAACTACAAGCCTCACGACCACGGCCTGCAGCCCGAAAACCTTCATCAAGATCATCATAGTGAAATGAATGTTTGCACTAGACTTGCTCGGTGGCATAATCGGTAGCGCACTGGGATATATATATATATATATATATATATATATATATATATATATATATTATAATAATAATAATAATAAGTATTATTTATTATTTATAATTATTATTATTAGTATTTATAATATAATTATTATTATATTATAATTATGATTATTATTATTATTATTTATAATTATTATTATTATTATTTATAATTATTATTATTATTATTATTATTTTAATTATTATTATTATTATTTATAATTATTACTATTATTATTATTATTAATACATTTTTGACAAATGCCAATGCAAGCTCAAAATGTCATGATAAGAAATATAAATGCTCGGACGGGACTTGAACCCGGACCTCTGGTATTATATCCCACTATATCTATTAATAACGAGAACGTATTATTTTAAGAGAAATGAATGTTTGTGCTAGACTTGCTCGGTGTCGTAGTCGGTAGAGCACTGGGATATATATATATATATATATATATATATATATATATAGCATTGCTCAATGTTAAACATTTAATTATGACATATATATATATATATATATATATATGTCCACCGCTGTGGTCTCGAGGTAGCGTGCTGCCTTGTCACGCAGCGGGCCCGGGTTCGATCCCCGGTCGGGGCAGTTATTCTGGGTGAGGTTTTTATCGGGGTTTTTCCTCACCTGTAAGACAAATGTCTGGAAAACTTTAAGGCCCAAACGGTCCCCGAAATCATATGACCATCATCATCACCACCATCATCATCGTCCTTATCATTATCATCATCATCAGCATCATCCTTCACCGGTGTGGAAAGCATCGGGAATCTACCACACCTACAATTCCCTGGTAAAGCTGGAAGCATAGCATGAAAATGCTATGATTGCAGTGAAGGACCTGCCTTCGGGCAGATTTACTATGGATGGATATATATTTATATATATATATATATATATATATTATAATTAAACTATTGGCATTGAGCAATGCAGGCATTAGAACAAATGTTAAGATAAATAAATGTTAGGACGCGACTAGAACCCGGATCTCTGGATTTACATCCCACTACTTCTTGTAGTAATGAGAATACTTTATTATTAGAGAATTTAATGTTTGTAGTACACCTGCTCGGTGGCGTGATCGGTAGCGCACTGGGATATATATATATATATATATATATATATATATATATATACATATATTACAATTACATTTTGACTTTGAGCAATGCAAGCTTAAAATGACATCATAAGAAAAATAAATGCTCGGACTGGACTTGAACCCGGGCATCTGAATTATATCCCACTACATTTAGTAATAATAAGAATATATTATTATAAGAAAAATAAATGTTTTTAATAGACATTTCGGTGGCGTAATGGGTAGCGCATGGGGTATATAGGCCAATGTATATTACAAATGAATCTTAGACATTGATCTATGCAAGCTGAAAATAAGATGATAAGAAAAATAAAAGTTCAGACGGGACTTGAACACTGACTTCTGCATTTATATCCCAATACATCTAGTAATAATGAGATTATATTATTATAAGGAAAGAGAATTTTTGTAGTAGACTTGCTTGGTGGCGTAATCGGTAGAACAATGGAATATATATATTCCATCCATAGTAATTCTGCCCGAAGGCAGGTCCTTCAATGCAATCATAGCATTTTCATGCTATGCTTGCAGCTTTACTAGGGAATTGTAGGTGTGGTAGCTTCCCGTTGCTTTC
The DNA here is from genome assembly GCA_030220185.1 of Diploptera punctata. NCBI lineage: Eukaryota > Metazoa > Arthropoda > Insecta > Blattodea > Blaberidae > Diploptera > Diploptera punctata. The sequence goes on along the minus strand of JASPKZ010007903.1, from coordinate 285,598 downwards.
CTATATTATTGTAATAAAATATTTGACATTGGGGAAAGCAAGCTTGAAATGACATGATTAGAAAAATAAGTGATCGGACGGGATTTTAACCCGGACCTCAGCATTTTTAACCCACTACATGTAGTAATAATCAGAATATATTATTATAAGAGAATTAAATATTTGTACAAGACTTGCTTGGTGGCGTAATCGGTAGCGAACGGGGATATATATATATTAATTAAATTTTTGACATTGTGCAATGCAGGCATAAGATGAAATGATAAGAAAAATAAATGTTAGGACGGGACTTGAACCCGGATCTCTGGATTTACATCCTAGTACATCTAGATATGAGTATATTTTTTTATTAGAGAATTCTATGTTTGTATCATATTTGGTCTGTGGCGTAATTGGTAGCGCACTGATATATATATATATATATATATATATATATATATTGTAACTGAATTTTGGCATTGAGCAATGCGAGCTTAAAATGACATGAAAAGAAAAATAAATGCTCTGACGGGACTTGAACGCGGAACTCTGGAATTATATCCCACGACTTCTAGTAATAATGAGAATATATTATTATAAGAGAAATATATGTTTTTACTACACCTCCTCGGTGGTATAATCGGTAGCACACTGATATATACATATATATATATATATATCATATATATAAATACTCATATTATATGTGTGTTCTGTGTCTTGTGTGTGTGTTGCGGTGTTGTTGATGTGTGTGTGTTGTTTGTAGTAATCAGTCCAGCGCTTGTGGTCTCGAGGTAGCGTCTTGCCTTGTCCCGCAGCGGGCCCGGGTTCGATCCCCGGTCGGGGCCTTTTTTCTGGGTGAGGTTCTTAATCCGCGGGGTATTTCCTCACCTGTAAGACACGTGTCCAGCGTAAACTTTAATGGCCCCATCAAACGGTCCCTGAAATCATATGGCTATCTTCCTTATCATCAATCATCATCCTTATAATTATCATCACCATAACATCATCCTTCCAACCGTGTGAAAAGCAACGGGAAGTCTACCACACCCTATGCAATTCCCTAGTATAACACATTGCAAGCATAGCATGAAAGTGCTATGGTTGCAGTGAGGGTACTGCCTTTCGTCGCAGAAATTACTACGGACTATTATAATTTAAATTTTTGACCTTTGTGAGCAATGACAATCTTAAATGATTTGTTAAGAAAAAATCAACGCTCCGACGGGCTTTGAACCCGGACCCCTGGGATTTAGAACCCCATAACCTCTGGTAATAATGACAATATAATTATTATAATTAGCGAATGAATGTTTGTACTAACCTGCTCAGTCTGGCATAAATCTGCTAGCACACTGATATATATATATATATATATATATAGATATAGTATATACTCTTATAACTAAATGTTTTACATTGAACAATCGCAATCTAAATGACATGTATAAGAACATATATATGCTTCTTCGGGACTTCAACGCACGCGGATCTCTGGATTTATCTCCCAATACTTCTATGTAATACTTAGACTATATTACTATAATAGAAGAGCATATTTGTACTCGACCTGCTTTGATGGCGTAATAGGTAGCATGCAATGGAATATACATATAATATTCATATTTTTTTGACATGCTGGCAAAGCAAGCTTAAAATGACATGATAAGGATAATAGATGCTTCGATACGGCAGTAACCTTGAACTCCGGACCCTCTGGATTTATATCCCACTACATCCAGTCATAATGAAATATATTATTTATAATAGAAACGAATGTTTTTACTTAACCTTTGTCGCTGGCGTATAATTGATAGAGCACTGGGAATATATCCACAGGTTCTGGTTCAAGTCCCGTTGGCGCATTTATTAAGTTTTCTTAATCATATCAAATATACACACAGCACACCTGTATATATATATATCTTATATATTTCATTCAACTTGATGTATTATATTCATTTTTATTTAACAATGCACTTGTAAATTTGTAATAACATAAAATCATATCTAAAAAATATACAAAAGACCAAGAAACATTTGAAATTTTAATATTTTAAAATTTTTTATAGTATTTTATTTCAAATGTGAACAGCACAAAACGTAATATATTTTCAAACATTTTAATCCCATGAAAAAAATATGATATTTATAATTGTTATTTAGTATTAACCTGATAAAGGAAGAGATGCGATTTCTTCATTCTCAAAAAAGTTACTGTTACAAACTAGATTGTAAAACCTGTCAAACCTTTGGTTATTTATTACATTCAAATCAAAACTGATTTTTTCAATTTTCAGACACAGTGGCGTTGCTCAGCAACGTAATTTTCTTATTACGTCTACATATTTGTTATTTTTTTGCCTAAAAAACATTTGTCACATGAATACGTGTTACGAAGTTAATGTTTTTTGTAAATCTTGGGATGCGGATATCTTGTATGTATGTATTTGCTTATATATATATTCTATATATAGTGATATTATATTTATTATAATTAAGTTTTTTCCTGTTAGCAATGCTTGCATAAAATGACATGATAACAAAAATAAATGCTCGGACGCGACTTGATCCCGGACCACACTGGATTCATACCCAACTACATCCTGTAATAATTAGAATATATTATGAGAAGAGAAATGAATGTTGTGTACTCTAGACTTTGTTCGGTCTTGGCGTAATCGGTAGAGGCACTGGATTATATATATATACACAATTATTATTATTATTGTTATTATTATTATTATTATTATTATTATTATTATTATTACATTATTGACAAATGCCAATGCAAGCTCAAAGTGTCATGATAAGAAATATAAATGCTCGGACGAGACTTGAACCCGGACCTCTGGATTTATATCCCACAACATCTAGTAATAATGAGAATATATTATTTTAAGAGAAATAAATGTTTGTACTAGACTTGCTCGGTGGCTTAATCTGTAGCGCACTGGGATATATATATATATATATATATATATATATAATAAATTAATTTTTGACATTGAGCAATGCAACATTAAAATGACATATTGAGAAAAATAAGTGCTCGGACGGGACTTGAAGCCGCACCTCAGCATTTATATCCCACTACATCCAGTAATAATGAGAATATATTATTATAATGGAAATGAATGTTTGTACTAGACTTGTTCGGTGGCGTAATTGATAGAGCACTGGGATATATCCACAGGTTCGGGTTCAAGTCCCGTTGGAGCATTTTATTAATTTTTCTTATGTCATAAACACACACCCTCACTCAGACACACACACACACACACACACACACACACACACACACACAGATATATATATAATTCAAGGAGGATTTATATTCATTTTTATTTTAAAATTGCGCTTGTAATTTAGAATAACATAAAATCATATTTCAAAAATATACAAAGACAGAAACATTTGAAATTTTGAATTCAAATTTCTTATATTATGTTAGATTTCAAATGTGAACAGTACAAAACGTAATATATTTTCAAACATTTTAATCCACGAGAAATATGATACTCGTATTTATAATTGTATTTCCTAGAATATAGATCATGTAGTTCACCGTTATGTAGTCTTCTGCATTCGCCCGTCTGTTCATCTCTCTTTTGTTCTAAAATTTTCCTAAGAACTTTGTGTTGAAGCAGTACAGTTTTTCATTATATTATTGTTATTATTATTATTATTACTATTATTATTGTTATCGTTATTATTATTATTATTATTACCTTCGTAAACAACAAGCAAAAATAAGAAAAGTTATATCAGAATTAATGAACAAATGCTGGGAAAATACATGTCAAAAAATACAAAGGTACATTGGAGGAAAAAGAAATGCGGAAGCATGGAAAACTTTAAAGAATGTAAGAAAGAATGACAAAGAAGGATTAAATAAATACATCAATTTCCAAACTTGGGATAAATACTTCAAGGAATTATTAACAGAAAACAGAGAGCAATATATAAACCCTATAGAGGAGGAATTTGATGCAGAACTAAAAGAAAATATACACCTAAACATAGAAACAGTGAAAGAAGCAGTAAAGATATTAAAGAATAGAACGTCACCAGGAAAAGGAAATATTCCAGCTGAATTAATAAAACATGGAACAGATAAGTTGTTCGAATTATTGAGAAGTATATTGAAAAATGCATAAATGGAGAAGATATACCATCAGATTGGAAAATAGGATATATTTCAACCATACATAAAAAAGGAAAAAAAGGTGAATGTAAAAACTGTAGGGGAATTACAGTCAATAGTACACTAAGTAGACTATATGGAAAGATAATCAAGTATTTCCTAGAAATTGAATACAAAGAGTTAGAACCTGAGGAACAGGCAGGATTTAGAGTGGGCAATAGACCACATTTTCAGCATACGACAGATTGTAGAAAAGAAAACAATCAGAGCACAACCGCTACATCTAGTATTTATAGATATAGAAAAAGCCTACGATAACATTCCTACATCAAAATTATGGAAAGTCTTAAAACTAAAAAAAATAAATCCAACACTTTACTAGACTTGTTCGGTGGCGTAATTGATAGAGCACTGGGATATATCCACAGGTTCTGGTTCAAGTCCCGTTGGAGCATTTATTAATTTTTCTTATCATATCAAATATACACACACACACACACACATGTATATATATATATATATATATATAATTCAAGGATGAATTATATTCATTTTTATTTTAAAATTGCACTTGTAATTTAGAATAACATAAAATCATATCTAAAAAATATACAAAGACAGAAACATTTGAAATTTTAATATTTAAATTTTTTATATTATTTTATTTCAAATGTGAACAGCACAAAACGTAATATATTTTCAAACATTTTAATCCATGAAAAATATGATATTTATAATTGTATTTAGTATTTACCTGATAAAGGCAGAGATGCGATTTCTTCATTCTCAAAAAATTACTGTTACAAACTAGATTTAAACCTGTCAAACTTTTGTATTTTATTACATTCAAATCAAAACTGACTTTTTCAATTTTCAGACACAGTGGCGTTGCTCAGCAACGTAAGTTCTTATTACGTCTACATATTTGTTATTTTTTGCTAAAAAAACCATTTCACAGAATAGTGTTACGAAGTTAATGTTTTTTGTAAATCTTGGGATGCGGATATATTGTATGTATGTATGTATATATATATATATATATATATATATATATATTATAATTAATTTTTTTCCTTTTAGCAATGCTTGCATAAAATGACATGATAACAAAAATAAATGCTCGGACGCGACTTGATCCCGGACCACTGGATTCATATCCCACGACATCCTGTAATAATTAGAATATATTATGATAAGAGAAATGAATGTTTGTACCAGACTTGTTCGGTGGCGTAATCGGTAGAGCACTGGATTATATATATATACACAATTATTATTATTATTATTATTATTGTTATTATTATTATTATTATTATTATTATTATTATTATTATTATTATTATTACATTATTGACAAATGCCAATGCAAGCTCAAAGTGTCATGATAAGAAATATAAATGCTCGGACGAGACTTGAACCCGGACCTCTGGATTTATATCCCACAACATCTAGTAATAATGAGAATATATTATTATAAGAGAAATAAATGTTTGTACTAGACTTGCTCGGTGGCTTAATCTGTAGCGCACTGGGATATATATATATATATATATATATATATATATATATAATAAATTAATTTTTGACATTGAGCAATGCAACATTAAAATGACATATTGAGAAAAATAAGTGCTCGGACGGGACTTGAAGCCGCACCTCAGCATTTATATCCCACTACATCCAGTAATAATGAGAATATATTATTATAATGGAAATGAATGTTTGTACTAGACTTGTTCGGTGGCGTAATTGATAGAGCACTGGGATATATCCACAGGTTCGGGTTCAAGTCCCGTTGGAGCATTTTATTAATTTTCTTATGTCATAAACACACACCCTCACTCAGACACACACACACACACACACACACACACACACACACACACACACACACACACACAGATATATATATAATTCAAGGAGGATTATATTCATTTTTATTTTAAAATTGCGCTTGTAATTTAGAATAACATAAAATCATATTTCAAAAATATACAAAGACAGAAACATTTGAAATTTTGAATTCAAATTTCTTATATTATGTTATATTTCAAATGTGAACAGTACAAAACGTAATATATTTTCAAACATTTTAATCCACGAGAAATATGATACTCGTATTTATAATTGTATTTCCTAGAATATAGATCATGTAGTTCACCGTTATGTAGTCTTCTGCATTCGCCCGTCTGTTCATCTCTTTTTTGTTCTAAAATTTTCCTAAGAACTTTGTGTTGAAGCAGTACAGTTTTTCATTATATTATTGTTATTATTATTATTATTATTACTATTATTATTGTTATCGTTATTATTATTATTATTATTACCTTCGTAAACAACAAGCAAAAATAAGAAAAGTTATATCAGAATTAATGAACAAATGCTGGGAAAATACATGTCAAAAAATACAAAGGTACATTGGAGGAAAAAGAAATGCGGAAGCATGGAAAACTTTAAAGAATGTAAGAAAGAATGACAAAGAAGGATTAAATAAATACATCAATTTCCAAACTTGGGATAAATACTTCAAGGAATTATTAACAGAAAACAGAGAGCAATATATAAACCCTATAGAGGAGGAATTTGATGCAGAACTAAAAGAAAATATACACCTAAACATAGAAACAGTGAAAGAAGCAGTAAAGATATTAAAGAATAGAACGTCACCAGGAAAAGGAAATATTCCAGCTGAATTAATAAAACATGGAACAGATAAGTTGTTCGAATTATTGAGAAGTATATTTGAAAAATGCATAAATGGAGAAGATATACCATCAGATTGGAAAATAGGATATATTTCAACCATACATAAAAAAGGAAAAAAAGGTGAATGTAAAAACTGTAGGGGAATTACAGTCAATAGTACACTAAGTAGACTATATGGAAAGATAATCAAGTATTTCCTAGAAATTGAATACAAAGAGTTAGAACCTGAGGAACAGGCAGGATTTAGAGTGGGCAATAGACCACATTTTCAGCATACGACAGATTGTAGAAAAGAAAACAATCAGAGCACAACCGCTACATCTAGTATTTATAGATATAGAAAAAGCCTACGATAACATTCCTACATCAAAATTATGGAAAGTCTTAAAACTAAAAAAAATAAATCCAACACTGATTGAATCAATTCAAAAACTATATTCAGAACCATATGTGCAAGTAAAAATGGGAAAGTACTTGTCTAAAGGTTTTCAAACAAATAAAGGATTACGACAGGGATGCTGTATATCTCCAACATTATATAAGATTTATGCTGGAAAAGCTATTGAAGAATGGGAAAAGAAATGTAAACCGATGGGAATACCACTAGATGATAATTCAACAATATATACACTCCAGTTTGCAGATGACCAATTGATATTGGCTCAAGAATTTGAAGATATAGAATACCTCACTAGAAAATTAATACAAGAATATAGTTTATGGGGTTTAAAGATCAATATGGATAAATCTAGATATATGACAATAGGGGATCTTTCTCAAGATTTAATACTAGAAGGAAATTTAGGGACAATTAAATACACTGAAGAATATAGGTATTTGGGAATTAAAATTACTAAAGATGGAAAACAAGAAACAGAGATAAGAAACAGAATCAATATAGGAAAGTATGCTATATCTGCCCTAAATGGAATAGTATGGGACAAAAATATCTTCAAAGAAACAAAAAAAAACTATTTTTAATACAAAAAGTGGTCAACAAAAAAATCATCCCCAACACATATAGAATAAAATTAGAGTTATCAACAAAAAGAAAACAATTTTACCATCAAAAGCGTGGGGTGATTTTTATGATTTTTACATTTTCTTCTTAGAGAGCTTACTTTTACCAATATCTGTTTATTATCAAATATATTAATTGATATAGAGCACCCCACGCTTTTGATGGTAAAATTATTTTCTTTTTGTTGATAACTCTAATTTTATTCTATATGTGTTGGGGATGATTTTTTTGTTGACCACTTTATTTTATCCCAAGCGTATTGGAAATTAAAATTATTTTTCATTTTTTAGTTTTCTAATAAAGCGTGTTCTTTTAGTTTTTTAAAACTATTATTTATTTTTTATTTTTTAGTTTTAATATTTTACACAATAAGATAAAAATGTAAATATCTTTAAATTCGATACTATTGTAGTATGAGCTAAACGTAATACTCTTCTATAAAAAAAACCTCCCAGCCGGATTTGAACCAGCGACGTATGGATTACTGAAATTATATACCACTAAGAGTTCACTGCTCTACCAACTGAGCTCTTACAACGATTGACTATAAACTCGACAAGTCCGCAACCTATTATACCAGTTTTCATTTTTTTGATTTTCGGATGATTCTGGCCAGGATTTTAGAAACAAAATATGAAATTATTGTATTGTCACGGGTTCTCTACGCGTATACAAAGTTTCAAGTCGATCCAATGTTTCTAAGTGGGTGAAAATCGCGTGAAATATTCCGTTACATTGATACAAAAACACGTTTTTTGATTTTCTGATGATTATGACCAGGATTTTAGAAAATAAGTATGAAATTATTGCATTGTCACGGGTCCTCTACAAGTATACAAAGTTTCAAGTCGATCCAATGTTTCTACGTGGGTGAAAATCACGTTGATAGATTCAGTTACATTGATACAAAAACACTTTTTTTATTTTCTGATGATTATGGCCAGGATTTTAGAAAATAAATATGAAATTATTGTATTGTCACGGGTCCTCTACAAGTATACAAAGTTTCAAGTCAATCCAATGTTTCTATGTCGGTGAAAATCGCGTTGAAAGATTCCGTTACATTGATACAAAAACACTTTTTTTTTATTTTCTGATGATTATGGCCAGGATTTTAGAAATTAAATATGAAATTATTGTATTGTCACGGGTCCTCTACAAGTATACATAGTTCCAAGTCGATCCGATGAATTTAAGTGGGTGAAAATCGCGTTGAAAGATTCAGTTACATACATAGATAGATAGATAGATAGATACAGGTCAAGCTAATATAAAGCGTGTAATAATCAGAAGCATTCTTACCTATGGAGCTGATGTGTGGGCTTTAAATGCACAAATAAAAAAAAAATTACTCGCCACTGAAATAGACTACTGGAGACGTGCTTCAAGAATATCCAGGAAGGATAAAATCCGAAATTCATATATAAAAGAAAAAATGCAGGTACAATATTCAATATTAGATTTTATAAAGAAGAAACAATTACATTGGTACGGACACATTAGAAGGATGGAAGAAGGAAGACTACCTAAGATAATCATGGATTGGGAACCACAGGGAAGGAAAAAGAAGGGTAGACAAAATATTACGTGGATTCAGGGAATCAACGAAACTAAGAGGGAATGGGAAATAGAAGAAAATATATGGATGAACAGACAACAATGGAAAAATGTGTTGAATCAAATGTGTAGTTAACTGTGAACATGGGTACCGGAAAAATGATTTTCATTTGTAAACGCCGGAATAATAAAAAATTATTATTATTATTGTTATTATTATTATTATTATTATTATTATTATTATTATTATTATTATTATTATTAAAATAAGAATAACTGATGGAAGAAGAATGGTTGGTATGTTGAACTCAGTACTTTGGAATAGAAATGTAATAAACAGAACGAAGAAAACTACATTCACGTTCTGTTACAAAGCACTTTATTATATGGGTCCGAAACCTGGACAGTAAGTAAAAAATAAGCCAACCGGCTGTTAGCAGTAGAAATGGATTTTCGGAGGCGATGTACAAGAATTTCAAGAACGGATTAGGTCAGAAACACCACAATAAGGGAAATTATGCAAGTTGAGAAGACATATTAGGAAAAATAGAAGAAAAATGTTTGAAAAGGTATGGTCACCTCATAAGAATGGAAGAAGAGGGAATACCATAGAAGATCATTAATTGGAAAGCTAATGGAAGAAGTGGAAGAGGGGGGCCTAGAGAACGATGGATGGATGGAGTGAAGAGAAATATGGAAGCTAGAGATCTGAGGGAAGAAGGTGCTTTAGACAAGAAACCTCTACTTACAAATCACTTTCGGTTGAAGGAGTAACACTGTATTGTGGAATATTCCTAAATAAAAAAATTATTGCATTATTATTATATTATTATATTATTTTAATTTACAATTTATTTATTAATAATATTATGTATTGATAATATTATTCTATTATGTTATTTCAATTTACAATTTATTTATTAATAATATTATAATAAAATGAATATTGAAATTATAGATTTTATAAATTTTGCAGTAAATTGTATGTTACGTTATCGTTTATATTTGTAATGTTTGATAAAATGGCTAATTAACTTGCGAACCCTGTTTACAAAACATTGTCTGATAAATAAAGTAGATGTGGCAACAATGTACTTCTCATTCTGCGTCTCCGGAAGAATCAATAAGTAGCTCAATGGCCCGTGTAATATATCAATCGAATTTACATATTGTATTAATTTTAATATTAACACGAAAACTGTCAAAGCTGCATAAAAAATAAACATTTTCAGACAATTTTGAAAAATGAAGCTATTCAAAAATAATATTAAAACATCTCCGAGCAATTACGTAGAGTATATATTTTATTATAAACTTCATAGTTTTTAAAATATTTCGTTTCCATGTTAATTGACGATCCATTAGTAATGTCAGAACTGGCGTCAAGGAGACACAAACATCGCCACTTAGCGATCGTGTTTTGTTAATTTGCAACACTGTAGGCGTACGTTGGATGAGCCAGACGCCTGTCGAGAATAAATAATGTTATAATTTGGAAAATATGAAGATGTGTATGACGTAATAACAGCAGTTATAACTATTAAATAACCAATAATAACAGTTATAAAAGCAGTTAAACAGTTATAATTATTTATATTTTGCCTTAAACTTTAACTACCAAAAATATGTCATAGAAATTTTAATTTTTACTCTATTTTTGTCTAGAATATGTTGTTGATTACATGAGATTTTGGTTATTTTTTTTAATATATCTTGGTTTTTAACTTAATAGCTGTGCTGATAACTGTGTTCAGTCATAAATATTATAAATTAGCAATACGTAATTTCTACATTCTAACACATTGTAGGGCCTATTTATAATTTTATTTTCAATCTCATGATAGCGGATTCTATGCCAGAAGTCCACCCACATTAATCGAATTTAAAACTTGAAAAAAACGCATAAATTATTATAGCAATATGTGAATAATAATCTGAGGAATGTGTATATATATATATATATATATATATATATATATATATATTGTGTGTGTGTGTGTTTGTGTGTATATATATATATATACGTTGATTTATTTCCAAAAAAATGCCTGAAAATTAAATATGAAGTTGAGGTGACTTTAACGCAAGAACGGCATATGCACAACGTTAAACTTCTTTTTAAAGTTCAAACGAAAGAGACAACTCATGGAGCGCCAGATCATCCAATAATCTTGTATATATTAACTGTTAACTTCCTCACCTAACCTATCGTCATTATCGAACCGTGGTACCTAGACTCGCGGACATAGGCTCTCTATATATCCCTATCCTGAGAGTTTTCCTATCATTCCCTATATATTCTACATCCCTAGTAGTATGTCAATATTAACCTCCTACCTCATTCTTGGCCTTCCCTTTGGTTTTCCTACAGAGTTCCCATGCCCCTCTTCCATTCCTCATTTGTGTCACATGACCTGCTCACCGAAGTCTACGAGACTTGACTTTATAAAACTATGTCGTTTAAACCAACTAATTAACTTACTAGCACTGTCGACCCCTTAGTTTCATGGCCGCGCGTAGATAAGCTCTCCATACATCCCTATCCTGGGCTAATGTTTTCCAACCATCCCCTGTAATCTACTTCCCTCATATCATGATAAATAATATTCTCACGCTTCATTCTTGGTCTACCGAATGGCCGTTTTCACTCTGGTTTTCTATAGGAGCTTCAATGCCTCCCCTTATTTCCGCATTCGTACCACGTGTCCTGCGTATCGCAGTCTACGAAACCATCATTATATCCGATTTCCTCCTATATAGATAAAGAAGTTCACTGTTATGTAGTCTTCTGCATTCGCCTGTCTGTTTATCTCTGTTTTGTCCTAAAAGTTCTTTCTTCTTCTTCTTCTTCTTTAAGCCCATGTTTCTCTTAACAGAGATTTAGGCGCTCTCCCCCTACAGGGAAGAATTTGAGCCATACTTATTTAGTGACACTTGTTTTCGTATAGATGTCATTTGAGTGGTCCGTGGTCAGCGTTCCGCCTCATACTGATATCTAGGAAACCAAGATATTACTAGAACGGGAAAATTCGGTAAATTTTGCTTAGAGGCCTTTTCATTCAGGCTTAAGGATCTTTTTCGAGCCTAAAAATCTTCTTAAGAACTTTATTCTCAAATAGTACAGAATGTCCATCATGTTATTATTATTATTATTAATTATAAAATAATTATAATTTATTTACTTTTATTTATTATTTATAAATAGTATTATAATAATATATTTATTATTGTAGATTTTTCAATTTTCTCAGTTAATTTTATGTTACGTTTGGTTTATATTTATAAAGTTTGAAAAAATTTGCTAATTAACATGCGAAATATGTTTACACAACATAGTCTAAGAAATAACGTAGATGTGGCAACAATCTACTTGTCATTCTCCGTCTCCGGAAAATTCAATAAGTAGCTCAATGGCCTTCATAAAATTTCAATCAAATATACATATCGCATTATTTTTAATATTTACACGAAAACTATCAAAGCTGCATAAGAAATAAATATTTTCAGACAATTATGAAAAATTAAGTTATTCAAAAATAATATTAAAACATCTCTGTGCAATTACATAGAGTATATATTTTATTGTAATCTTCAAAGTTTTTAAAATATTTCGTTTCCATGTTAATAGACGATCTGTTCATATTGTTAGAACTGCGTGAAGGTGACACAAACAACGCCACATAGCGATTGTGTTTTGTTAATTTGCAACACTGTAGGCGTACCCTGGCTAAACAAGGCGTCTGTCGTGTATAAACATTCAACATGTAAGATTTGTGATAGTTATTAAAGCGTGCTTAGAGTGTATTGATGCGTGTATAATGGACTCAGGAGCTGTTTTTGTCTTCAATTGAACACGTGGTTCGTTATTTATATTAATATTTGATAAATTATATAAACATGAACATCTGTGAATCTGTTTTTTATGAACTCAATAACTGCTTAACCGAACTGAATGGGGGTTTAACCATCATTTAGAGAATTTCTTTGGGAAAGTTAATGTATGTAACTTATTATCGTATGTACTATAGGACCGGTGCAAAATAAATAAAAATAAATAATAGTTTTAAAAAACTAAAACAACACGCTTTATTAGAAAACCTAACTAAAAAAATGAAAAATAATTTTAATTTCCAACACGCTTGGGATAAAATTAAGGTGGTCAACAAAAAAATCATCTCCAACACATATAGAATAAAACTAGAGGTATGAACAAGAAGAAAATAATTTTACCATCAAAAGCGTGGGGTGCTCTATATCAATTAATATATTTGATAATAAACAGATATTGGTAAAAGTAAAGTCTGTAAGATGAAAATATAAAAATCATAAATAGCACCCTACGCTTTTCATGGTAAAATTACTTTCCTTTAGTTTATCTCTAGATTTATTCTATATGAGTTGGAGAAGATTTTTTGTTGACCACTTTAATTTTATCCCAAGCGTGTTGGAAAATATTTTTTTTATTTATTTAGTACGGTTTTCTAATAAAGCGTGTTTTTTTTAGTTTTTTAAAACTATTATTTATTTTTTATTTTTTAGTTTTAATATTTTACAAAATAAGGTAAAAATGTAAATATCTTTAAATTCGATACTATTGTAGTATGCGCTAAAACTCTTCTAAAGAATCCTCCCAGCCGGATTTGAACCAGCGATCTATGGATTACTGAAATTATATACCGCTAGAGTTCACTTCTCTACCAAATGAGCTCTTCCAACGATTGACTAAAAGTCGACAAGTCCGGAACCTGTTATACCAGTTTTCATTTTTTTTATTTTATGATGATTCTGGCCAGGATTTTAGAAAATAAATATGATATTATTATGTTGCCATGGGTCTTTTATAATTATACAAAGTTTCAAGTCGATTCTATGTTTCTAAGTGGGTGAAAATCGTGTTCAAATATTCCGTTACATAAATACAAAGACACTTTTGTTGATTTTCTGAAGATTCTGGCCAGGATTTTAGAAAATAAATGTGAAATTATTGTATTGTCACGGGTCCTTTACAAGTATACAAAGTGTCAAGTCGATCCAATTATTTTAAGTGGGTGAATATCGCGCTGAAAGATTTTGTTACATAGATAGACAGATACAGGCCAAGCTAAAATAAAGCGTGTAAAAAAAGTGGATCGCTGCACTGAAAAGTCGCTTTTTGGACTCCTGAATTGCTTATTTTGTCTAAACCATAACAAATACGTCATAAAAGAATATCTAAAAAAATCTTCAAAAAAAGTCTACGACAGTATATGTTTATCGTTTACGGATAACTCACAAAAAACACTTTTGTCTTTCAGAATTAGATTAAAAAATAAGGATTATTTACAAGACTTTCCCAACAACACAATGTTAATTCTGTAATAATATTAACTGTTTAACAATTACAGTAAGTACACTTAGCAAAACAAAAAAAGAATGAGCCGACTGATCGGGCTGATCAATTATCTAATTCAGCAGCATTTTCCGAGCTTCATTATTCATTTCCAAAGTGTCCAATATCCTATGTTAAAAAGAAACTGTTGGACTTTGTCATCACTGATTGGAATGAACATTGGATAAGGAGTGCAAATGGTGCTTTGACTAAAGAACTCTTCTTTCCTACAGTACACTATAGGCTACATATGAAAAATGTTATTCTAAATTCCATCTTTTCACAATTTATGATGGTGGCCATGGAAAATTAAGAAGTTATTTTAGGAGATTTAATATTAACCCAGACAGTGATCATAATTGTAAATATCGATAATCAATACAATAAGTAAAACAGGTTTTATTTTATTACACGCTTTATATTAGCTTGACCTGTATCTATCTGTCTATCTATCTGTCTATCTATCTATCTATCTATCTATCTATCTATCTATCTATCTATCTATCTATCTATCTATCTATCTATCTATCTATCTATCTATCTATCTATCTATCTATCTATCTATCTATCTATCTATCTATCTATCTATCTATCTATCTATCTATCTATCTATCTATCTATCTATCTATCTATCTATCTATCTATCTATCTATGTATCATTCTATCTATATGTTGTGTAATATTTACAGACTTTTGTGTTGAGGGGAAATAATGTATATACATTTTTCATTAACCTTATTTTGAGCGTATTTTCAAATTCTTAAAATCTTACAGATCATATCTTTAACTTCATATCCATTTTTTTTAATAACTGGGTTCTTTCAGTTCAGAGAGTAAAACCTTATATGCTGTGTAATATCACTCTCAGGTCAAGTCGCGAACTGGAGACAATAAAATCGATTCTCAGCACCAACTATGTAGCAATCTACGATGGCATATCAATGTCAAAAGAAATTGCTCAAACACGAGGAGTCCTACAAGGAGACCCACTGAGCCCACTCTTCTTTAACATTATGACGGCCGATATTGGACAAGCTATAAACGCAAGAAATACAAAGCTATTAATGTATGCCGATGACATGGCCATCCTTTCCAAGAGTCCTGAAGATCTGCAGGAGGCCATGAAGAATATCAGAAAATGGGCGTCAGAAAATTCAATGGAAATAAATAGCTCCAAAACAAAAGCAATGAAGTTCAGAAGAGGAGGGAGATTATCAAAAAATGACCACTTTATGTGCGACGACTCAGCCCTAGAAATAGTCCCCAACTTTAAGTACCTGGGAGTGACGCTGCAGACCACTGGAACCACGTTCACCATGCATATACAAGACAGGATCACAGCGGCAATAAATTCGATGTTCGACGTCCCCAAGCTTGAGAGACTGTCCCTGCCAACGGCGATGGCACTGTTCCAACTCAAGGTAGCACCAGCGGCCACATACGGTATTCAGATAATTTGGATTCACCTAACAGTGAAAAACCTCAAGAAATTGGAGAATGTCAAAGCCAGATATCTCAAGAGGGCCTTGTCACTCTCAAAGTACACAAGAAACAGCTACGCCTACAGAATAGCACATGAATCCTACTTCATTGAGGACATCAAGCTTCGCTTCAATCTACCAGAAACCCAGGCATATAAAGACGCCATCAAAGAGAGACAAAACAAAGCCAATGCAATACCGATGGAAATAATGGACACAGAAACAATGAAAACCGATGTGTGGAAAGGACCGAACTTCCAACTTCGCCACCTATACACACGCTTCGCCGCGCATTGTTTCCACTGGAAAATATGTCAGAATCCGTCATACCACGACCCGAAGGAGGACTGCAGATGTAAGCTTTGCGACGAGCCATGCTCCAGGTACCACCTAATGAAATGCCAAAGCAGAACTCAGCCTCTCACCAAAATTACAAAAGACTGGTGAAAATTCTAAATGTACACATTGTGTTTAATAAAATCAATAATATCACTCTCATTATATATTGATTGAAAATTAAAATTAAGAAATAAACACATCTGTTTATCTTAACTTGTTTTTACTGTATAAATGTTATATCTTGCAGTGTTTATTTGTATAATTGTTCGCAGAGATTTTAACTGCTATAGTTCAATCACTAATTTATTTCTATTTGAAACTTATCTGTAGATCAGCGTGTTCCTTGCGTTTTGTAGGTCTCGGAAAGAAACAAAATACATCGCTCAGGACATGACTAAGTTTAACGCGCACTATGGCTCTTACAGGCTAATATTGGCAGAAGATGTTACGAAACATGAAACTGAAACAACTGTAATGAGAACTGTTAACAGGTTGTTCCCTTAAGAACAATGATTATAGGTTAAGTCATGCTTCAATATCGTCCTCAAGGGAAGAGATCTTTGGGATGTCCTAGAAAGGATAGACCGAGTATGCTTCACTGAAACCATTACAGACTTTGGGCCTTCAACTTGTGTGGAAGAAGAAAATGATATAAATATATATACACATACTGGCTTTCAGCTAGTAGTTGGAGGTGATGTTGGAGTAGCTGTATAACAAACTATTTCACTGTCGCCATCGAACCCATAGGTACATATTTGCGCGGATATAATCTCTCCATACATCCCTATCCTGAGCTAATATTTTCCAAATATTCCCTGTATAATCGACTTCCCTCAAATTATAGTTAATATTATTCTCGCACCTCATTCTTGGTCTACCAATTGGGCTTTTTCCCTCTGATTTTCTTACAAGAAGCTTCCATGCACACCTTTCATTTCCCATTCGTGCCACATGTCCTGCCCTTCGCTGTCTACGGGACTTACCTGCTCTTATTATATCTGACTTATCAGAAAGACCATATAGTTCACTGTTATGAAGTCTCATCTATTCACCTGCCTGTTCATCTCTCTTTTGTTCAAAAATTTTTCTAAGAACTTTTCCTCAAATACACGTAATGTCGTTTCCTCCCTTAAAGTAAGAGTCCATGTTTCGCGTTCATATAATATAGAAACAAAAACTTCGGGGGGGGGATGGATCGCACTTCTTGCAATACGCCACATTGTACCAAAAATATCAAGGGAAAAAAACAGTTGCAGCGTTTCAAATCATAACTGTTCAAGACCTCCTTGCTACCGACTTAACATCTTCCCATCACCTAGTTGTGTTTTGTGTTGTGATAGCGACAGTGTCATGAACTAGGACATTATGGAACTAAGTACTGCTTTGAAAACATCCAATTTAATGTGATGGCAAATTATATTGGAAAGTTTAGCGAAAAGAGACTTTGCTCTTAAAGTCAGGACGTTAAATTATTTACATTTATAACGTTACTGTGACACTGAATACAGTGTGTTGTGCAATAAAAGTTGTAAAGATTTATTTGACCAATAATCTCGATTAATGTTAAAGAGAAAAAACTATAATATTAAGAACGGTATATTTTATTATCTTCTAAATATTATTATCGTATAACAATATTTACATTATTCTTAACTGGAGTAAAATTATAAGAAACTACGTTTATCAGCCACTTTTTTTTTGCGGATTATACTGTAGAGATTTGAAGTGCTGCAAATTGACAATCATTCTGCAGATGAGAATGAAGCATTTCATCAAGTTTTTTTCTTGCACTTCGATTGGGATACTCTCTAAATTGGCGAAGAAAACAGATATTAACTATTTCTCGGATATTTATCCCCATATAATAATAATAAGGGTTTTTGTTTTGTTTATAATTATATTTATTTATATGAAGAATGGACATCAGATTGATTTATAGAATTCAAATTTTTTTATAAGTATATAAAAAAAATAACTGGTCAATATAAACTGTTAATACAGTTAGATGTTTTTATAACTGATGCAGTATGTAAAATACTTCAAATATTCAAATTGATAATTTTTATAAAGAAATAAATGGGATTGGACGAAGAGGATAGAAGTTAGCTTGAAAATACTCCTTCCTTTTCTGTTGGACCAATCAGACCATAGAGATTATAACTGAAATAACAAGATGGCTACAATACTTGAAGATGGTCGGTCATGTTCGGCGACTGCTCCTTAAAGAATAAGGAAATAATTGTTTATTTTATTGATGTTGGTTGAAAGAAATAGTGTTAAAAGTATGAAAGATTATATAGTGATATAATAGTCATCCATCTTGGTGAAAAACAGTTTCTAAGTGAAAATAATGAATAATAATGACTGGATTGACCGTTAGCATTCGTCATCCATTAAATACATAAAATGGTAATCTTCTAGAAGTGAAAAATATCAACCTAAGCCGGAATCGTTTGGAACTTTTAAATTACAAGATTCATCTTGACCAAAGTGAGAGTTTTAAATAAACTAACTTATCGTTCAACTGTTAATAAAGTGTTGTTATTTGTGTAAGAAACTTTTCCTCATTCCCCTGAAGAGAGTTATTAGTGCCGTGGCAGATTTAAAGTGGTTTAAATTATATCACAAATCTTCAACTTCGGATATCTCACCGAGAAACCCAACTTTAAATGTCTCCACAACGAGGGGCATAAATTAAAACACAGCTACACTTGAGAGTTCTGCTAGTGATTATCACAGTGTCTTGCACGTATAGTTTTGTTATCTTCTATAATGATCCAATAAACACTAGAACATAATAGTACACAGTTGTAAGCGAATAAAAATAATAGAAAACATTAAAAAGTCATCTGCGCTATAATTCCAGAAATTACGTAACAAACTAACTGAAAGAAAATTAATGTGTTTCATAATCATTTGGTAAATATGTAGTAGGTACCCCTTTTGAACCAGATAAATTCCGTGAACTACAACATAAACATTATTTGTTATTCTAGTGACGATTCTTATGAACGATCAAGTTATAATAAACATCATTTTCTCGAGATGAAGTCATCTTAAAAACTAACAGACTAATTCAGCCTGACTAATAGTGTACGCTACATAAAAAATGACAAATATCAAGCTAGTGTGAGTAATTTTTTTCCCGCGCCATAGCCGAGAGGGTAAGGTAGGATGCCTTGGAGCGAAGCTACGGGAGTTGCGCTGGTTTTTCTCATGGAATTTCGGTCAGTAAGGGACCGGTGCAAACCCAGCATCGTGAGTCATTTGGGTAGCTACAAAAGTAGCAGCTCCAGGTTGACAAAACCAGCTATAACAGCTGGAAGACTCAACACGCTGACCATATGTCGCCTCTACACAGATTGGATGATTGTCTAAATATGTGATGAACACAGGTGGATGTGAGGTCAGCATTCGGCTGGTAAACGAAGGTCCTTCTAGGCCTGTCGCGCCATGGAATTGGAATTAGAATGAGTCATTTTTGTTACCTTTTAAACTAAATACTGATCTGTTTAAATGTGAACCAAAACTAAGCATATTACGTGTAAATAGTAAGAGGAACGGAGTTGCTGGTCATCTTGATATCGTTAACTAAATATTGATTGGTGTTCTGTGCGTTGTGATGTAACTAACGCTCTGGCACTATCGAATCCGTAGATTCATGGCCGCGCAAATATAAACTCTCCATATATCCATATCAATAACTGTATTTTCAGTCAGTCATATGTAATTTTCCTCACCCAAATCGTGGTTAGTTATTCTCCCACCTCATTCTTGGCAATACCCACTGTACTCTCTATTTTTTATTTTCTATATACAGTTTCCAATTCCCTCTTTTATTCTCCATCCGTTCTACAATCAATTTATGAGATTTAACTGTTCTTAACACATCGGCTTCCGACGAAGATCATTTAGCTCTCTGTTATTAAGTCATCTCCATTCACTTGTCTGTTTGTCTCTCTCTGGTCCAAAATGTTTCATAAAAACTTTATTCTCTAGCACTTGTAACGTTATCTCCTCTCTGAAAGTAAGAGTATAAGAGAACGTTTAGTATCCATATAATATTATTGGTAGAATAATTGCTGTATGAATTTGCATTTTAATGTTTTTTTTAGAGAAGTTGCAGTTACGGGTGTCCCTGTAATACGTAGAGATTCGAGTAAAGAAAGAAAAAACATAGAAATTACGTGAGAGGTATGTCAAGTAATATTTATTTATTATTATTGGACATATATAGATCCTATTTCCCCTGCAGATATATTAGGGTTATAATTTGTGACAAAGTTGTGCTACTTTATATAATTTGATCTAAATCTAAGGTTTTTTATTATTCTTATTTAAGAATACTACTTTCTGCAACTATC
The DNA here is from genome assembly GCA_030220185.1 of Diploptera punctata. NCBI lineage: Eukaryota > Metazoa > Arthropoda > Insecta > Blattodea > Blaberidae > Diploptera > Diploptera punctata. The sequence continues at coordinate 264,633 of JASPKZ010007903.1, read as the reverse complement.
CACAAGATCTAGCCATCACAGTTGTTGGTGAATCTTAAGGAATCATCTTTATAGAACGTCTAATTCACACGTCTACAATTGCTTGTGTATTTCATTATCTCAATTTTTTATATTGTTTTGTTATATTCACATGCACTTGTTTTCATCTCTCAGTATTTTCGTTGTAGCAGCACGAATTTTTTTCAAGCAGCCTCAAGTTGGAAGAAGTTTAATAAAATATTTGAAAACTGAGATATATATATGTAATTAACTACCTATGGATTCGATAGTGCCAGTGAGTTAGTTAGTTAAATATTTATTCTATTTCGCCTTTCCACTCAAGAAAATATCTAACCAAGCTTCCGTCCTGGGCTAACATCTGAATATCGGAACTGACATCAGTATCACAATGTCTACCACATTATTGAGATTACGTAGAAAATAGTAGTTTGTAAATTGTTTTCCTTCTTTGTTTCCGGATGATCAGCAATTTGTTTTTCTTGTTTTCATCTTCGATGTACCTAAGCTTCATTTGAAAACAAAGCTTATATAAAAAGTTAGATGTTCACTTTTGCGCCTAGCAGTATAATAGAAGAGATAACATATTTACATTTGAATACATTCTTGGGTCACCTGTGTAGTCTCTGCCTCATATGCAGCAGACTCGGATTCGATATCCGATCGTGACAAGTTTCCTGGTGAGAATATATCGGGGTCTCTCCTCACCTGTAAGATAAATATCGGTTAACTTTAAGGCCCAAATGATCACCAAACTTTATATGCCACCACAACATCCACATCATATACTTAATAATAATAATAATAATAATAATAATAATAATAATAATAATAATAATAATAATAATTGGAAGGAAGAAGAAGATAATAATAATAATAATAATAATAATAATAATAATAATCCACCACCCACAGTAATTCTGTACGAGGGCAGGTTTTCACTGCAATCACAGCATTTTTCATGCTATGCTTTGCAGTTTTACTAGGGGATTAGGGGTGTGGTAGCTTCCCGTTGCTTTCCACAAATAATAATAATAATAATAATAATAATAATAATAATAAATAATAATAATAATAACAATAATATTGCTTTATTTCAGCTGGCAGAGTTAAGGCCATTAGCCTGTCTCTTCCACTCAACCAGCGAATAGTAAAATTGCAAAAAAATTGCATACATATTACAATTTTAAGATGATATTAAAATATAGACTAAACAAAATACAATGGTGATGTGATCTAATACTAACAAAAACATGGAATATAATAAAATATTAAAATAATATAAAATAAAGTAAGTAAAACTTTCTAGATGATAATTTACAAAACGCTGAATATATTTGTTATGCAGTTAATGTTTTCATTGTGTCGAACTTAAGATATCAGTTATTATATATATAACAGGCAGAGTTAAGCGAGTGTACCTCGTCTTCTGAGGCGAATGGGTTAAATAACAAGGGCTTTACCTCATCTCTCGACCGGAGACGAGAACAGTGTTTACATTTACCTGATGTTAAAGGAGATACTTTTTTATCGTCATCGAACTCGAAATATCCTATACAGCAGTCCTATAAAATAGTCAAGATTACGTGGTTTTTAACTTCCCGGGTTTTCCGATTTTTATGTAAGTTCAATTTTAATCAGTTCTGATACAATTTAACATCATTTAACATAAATCTAGTCAATGTAGGTACTTTTATTATTGAATTCATAAAAGTGACGAATTTATATTACGGTTTTTAAAGAATCCTACCTTGAAAAACTAGTAAAGTGCAGTGCTTTGGATTTCAGAGTCAAAATCAAGTACTTTACAGCACTGTTTTTTATGTGATTACCATCCTTGTACAAAGGCATTCTACATAACAAAGGAATGGAATCTGGCCTCCAAACATATTAAGAAAAATTGAATATAATTAAGTATAATTGTTCTTAATATAGTGAAATTAAAGTAGGAATGGTTATGCATTCACTTTTTTCGTTATACTCCCTTTTAAGTGTTTTCAAAAACCTTACCTTTTTTCGTACTATTTTAATAGTGTGGTTTCTTTCTAAACCCAGACTCTATTCATAATACATTTCCTTTCCGTTAACACGATTCTTGCAATACTATTACGGAATATAATTCCGTCTTAAAAAGCAGTATTACAGAACATACCGATATGCGATTTGTGAAATATTTATTCACCAAACAAATTCGTTACTATAGTTTATGTAGTGATTATTATCCAACAATTTGTTACTATAGATATCATAACAATCAGCTAGCGTTAATATTAGTCTTAGGAAAACAATAACATTAGGGGACATCGGAGAATTTAAGAGGAAACAATAACACTGGTCTAAAAAAATTTTTTAATAATCAAAAATACAAACAGTTTTTCATGCTGATTACGAAAACACTTTTCAGTTTTTTTCTAACACGTTCACTTTTTACTATAAAGAAATTAGAGAAACTTCCGATAATGTGGGACCCTATTTTGAATTTGTTGTTTTTCATCTTTTAATTAAGATTTTCGAATTTTTAAAATTACAGTGATTATTATCATTAGTGCTGTAACTATGAAATAGCATTGTTATTTTATTCAAATATGGAAACTTTTTCATAATTTATGAACTTTTTTACGTTACAAGATAGGTCCACTTTAACCTCCATATTCGGATAAAATGGACGCATGAGTCCACTTTAGCCTTTAGACTATTTTTAAGTTTATTTACTCCATTAATTTATACCGACAGTCACAAAGTAATCTGAAAATATTTATGACAGATCGTAATTAATAAATGTTGATATTTATTTAATGTTTTGAAAAATTATTGTTGATTATAACTTTCAGGTGTCATTCATCTGCAGACAAAGATTTGGGTTTAGCAAAATTACAAAGATATTAAATAAAATTAAGTGCATGGTTTTTACATATACTATCCTTACAGATAAAATATACGCATTCGTGCAAAGTGCACTCAAGTCCACTTTAACCGCCTCGTGGAGGGTCCACATTAACCAAATTACTTTGTTTTATGTTTAATTATTTTACACAGTCGCCTGTCACGTGATATCCCATTAGTGTATTGAAACAGCATCTACATAATATAATATATTTTAGTGATTTTTCAATATTTTATCACATTCAATAGCGGAAATTACGAATTAATTCTTAGCTTGAAGAACTTTTAAATTGGCTCTTTTCAAAAATGTCACAAATAAACCATTCTGCGCACAAAGAATAAAAGAAACAGCCATTGAACATGTCAAAGTTGATTAGGGAAATAAATTAAAACATTTTTTTTTCGAGGGCAGTACCAATTAAATAATATATTAACAATGTCCACTCAAACGGAAGGGCCCACATCACCCGAACTTCCTCTACATGTTATTGTGGCAGGTTATGTTGATATCCATAAATCTAAGACCTAAAACAAGACTAAATGATAAATAAACAAACTGCCTGTGATTTAATGATGTAGACTTAATGTTTCTCTGGTACATGGCTTCTGGAGCATCCAGCAGTGATCTACCATTACACAATCATTCCAGAAACCTTGGTAACTTTCCTCCATTATCCTTATGTCCTGGTGAAAATCTTCCATTTGTTGATAAATTCACAAAGTTAGAATTCTATATGACAATGCAGGAAGTTAACTTTCAATGATATATGACAAGAAATTCTCTATATTGCAAAAGAAAAAAGTAAAATTCTGGCAGCGAAATTGAGATTCCTACGGGCTGTGAAAGGTTGTACAAGAGAAGAACATATTAGAAATGAACATATTACAGAGGAACTGAAAGTACAACCACTTCTTCAACAAATAGAAGAATAAGGAACAATTGGAAGGAGCATCTGCAAAGAATGACAGATAATAGGATACCAAAGATGGCACTGATGTATAATCCTGTAGGACGAGGATCGGTGGGAAGACCAAGAAAGCGTTGGGCTGAACAGATGTGAGATCGGAACAGGCAAAAACCTAATACGTGAAGGATTATGATGATGATGATAATGAAATTATTTATCCGTATGATTAAGTTTGCTGATACCAACCTTGAAAACAGAATTTTTCTTCATTATCAAAAAATTACTAACAAACCCATTTGAAATCTTCGCAAAGTGCTTATTCATTGTCTGTCAGGGTATTAAAGAAACTTCATTTTTAAAAACATTATTGAATTTGAACAAAAAACACCTTCCTTTAATTTTATTCTCACTGTTTAAAGACTATCTGATTTAACTAATAATATTACTAATATTTGATAAAAAAGAATCTTGTAAATAGACTGATATTATTTCGGACTATGAAACCACTAGATAAAAATGTGTATAATAACAGTTAAGTCTAATAATCTGCAATGGGCAGGACATGTGACACGGAAGAGGGCATGGAAACCTTATGTACGTAAGCCGAAAAGGAAAACGCTCAATTGGTAGACCAAGAATGAGATGGGAGAATAATACTGACCATGATTTGGGGAAGTAGATTGTACAAGAGATGATTGTAAAACATTAGGTTGTGAAAGGGATGTATGGAGAGATTATATCCGGAAGGCCATGAACCTACGGGTTCGATAGTGTCAGTGAGTTAGTTGTGATACTACCAGGGCTAGTTCTACTATCACAACAATAATAGGCTTAATAATATTTGACTATTTAACTCATGTCCCAAATGGTAGTCAATGACCTATCACGTTTCAATGAATTTTGTTTTACAACCAATGACAGTCATGTTTCACTTCACTCTTTATCGATTTATCTTTATCAGCTCCTGCTTTTGTGATAAAGAAAGCTCCTCCGTTTTAATATTCTGAACAGCTCAGAGCATTATTTTTCTCCAACAAATACATTGAATGTAGCAAATAATGAACAGATTCCTTGTTTTTATTGAGTTGTTTACTAACAAAATAAATTAATAACCTACAATATTGATTATAATGAACAGTTTGATGTGTTTCATTATTTCTCCACTAGGGTGCATTCTTATAATATTGCGATCCTATTTGGCAATAAATAATATAATCAGGTTGCACTGAATATACATAACCTCACATTTCTGATTTGTTTTCAAACATCGCCATTCACATTAAATATATAAATCTTTTAAAAGACTGGTAACTATATTTAAATAACGACTTTTGAGTAAACAGTTTAATTTTATTCGTTAAATAGTTCAAAAGATGCCAATCTTGATTTCCAAAACATCCAGATAATATGGAATTATGGCATTACTTATGACTATTTAACTCATGCCTTAAATGGAAGTCAATGACCAATCACGTTTCAATGAATTTTGTTTTACATCCAATCACAGTCGTGTTTCACTTCGATATCTATATACTTATGTTTAACTTATTAAAGACAGCTCCTCCTGTTTAATATTCTGAACAGGTCAGAGCATTAATCTGCAGTGACCGACTCTTGAACCTGAATATAGCAAATAATGAACAGAGTCCTTCGACCTACACATTTGATAATTGTGTGTTCAATAATTGTGTTTAAATACTGATTTTATGGACTTGTTTTTTCGAAAAAGTTAATTAATAACCTGTAATGTTGGTTGTAACATACAGTTTAACGTGCTTCATTTTTTCTCAATTAGGGTGTATTCTTACAATATTGCGATCCTATTTGGCAATAAATAGTATGATAAAGTTGCAGTGATGAACGAATGAAATAAACCAAACACCTCTCACTTGTTTTCAAACATCGCCGTTTACATTAAATATAATTTTTTGTAAGCCCATGTTTTCCCTTTACAGAGATTTAGGCTCTTTCCCCCTACAGGTAAGAATTTGAACCATACTAATTTAGTTACACTTGTTTTCGTATAGATGTCATTTTGAGTGGTCCGTGGTCAGCGTTCTGCCTCATAGTGACATCTAGGAAACCAAGGTAGTACTAGGACGGGAAAATTCGGTAAATTTTGCTTAGAGGCCATTCAGGCTTAAGGATTTTTTATAAGCCTGAAAATCTTCAGACTCGGGACCCACGGCTTAATGTCCTTCCCGGAGGACTTGCTCCTTGAATTTTTCCGTCCTAAAAAATACATCGATCCCGGCCGTGTTTGAACCCGCGACCCTCGGGACCAGAGGCAAGGAGCATAACCACTAGTCCATCGCGGCCGACACATTAAATATATAAATATTTTAAAATACCTGTATTTAAATAATAATTTGTGAGTATACAGCTTAGTTTTATTCATTAAAGAGTCCTACCAAATGCCTCTCTTGCTTTTCAAATCCTCTAGATAATTTGGAAATCACTCGTGGCATTACTGATAATAACTGATAAGAACTATTACTGTAGGCTTTATTTATTCTTGTCTTCACAAATACAGGGGAAAATTACGATATTAACAGAAATTGATTGCTAGTGATTTTTAACAGCTAAACCAATCAAGGCAGAGTTGCCTCAGACATGTAATACCTTTAGTTTAGCTAGGAGTAAGTTTATGTCTACAGTATCAAAGACTTTGCTGTAGTCGAGTAGAACTGTTGTCACTTTTGTCCATAAAACATTTAATGTTCTCTATAACGTGCAGAAGTGCGGTGTTTGTGATGTTTCGTTCCAAAGCCAGACTTGCGTTCATCAAGAAAGTTACATAGACAGTTAGATGTGAGTATATTATATAATCCAGCTCTTTAAATAAACAGGGAAAATATTCTGATTGATTTTAAATTATTGAGGATGTCTTTGATTTCACTACTGAAAAATAAAAATTGGTATTTGATTGTTATTTGTTAGCAAGTTGTTACAAGGACGGAGAAAAGTCTTAACACTTAATGTCATATCACTGATACAATTACGCGTTATTTGCTAACACGGTCTGAATAATAATAAACTATACAATACTTGTTTTCTCTCACGCTATGTTATGTTTAGTATTATGTTGATCTGTATTCACAAGTAATTAGAATTTACCACCCAATGAAGCTAAATTATGATCTACTTACCTCCCTACTTAGTTCGATACAATGATGGACTGGAAATACGTACAATTTTTAAAACTCATTTATTAGAATCACTTGTATGCAAATTAATATATTTTGTTTGTACCTGTTTTATATGTGATATCTGTTTCATAGCAACAAACAACACTATGTCAAATAAACCAATATATAATTATTATATACTGTCACGCAGCGGGCCTGGGTTCGATCCCCGGTCGGGACAGTTTTTCTGGGTGAGGTTTTATCGGGGGTTTTCCTCACCTGTAAGAAAAATGTCAGGAAAACTTTAAGGCCCAAACGGTCCCCGAAATCATTAGGCCATCCCAATCATCATCATCCATATTCATCTTAGGATTAGGGACTCTCCTGGCGCACCACTATCATCATCATCCATCATATCACCGGGGAAAGGTAACCCCGCCTTCCAGGCGCCCCAACCTAATAAGTGGGTTACAAGTACGCCATACCGGGAGAGAACATCAGGAATGTCGAAAGACAATCTGGGGCATTTGAAAAAAAAGTATATACAATCTTGTGGTGTTCATATGTATAGTCCATCGCTGTGGTCTCGAGGTGGCGTGTTACCTTGTCACGCAGCGGGTCCGGGAACGATTCCCGGTCGGGACAGGCTCTTGGGTGAGGTTTTTTCGGGTTGTTCCTCACCTGTAAGACAGATTTTAGGAAGCTTAGGGCCCAACGGTCCCCGAAAATCATTCGGCCATCATCATCATCATCATCATCCTAATAATTTCATCACCCTTCACCGCTGTGGAAAGCAACGAAAGCTACCACATTTATAATTCCCTAGTAAAGCTGCAATGCATGGTATGCAAATGCTATGATTGCGGTGAAAGACCTGCCCTTGGGCAGAATTACTGTAGTATATCCATCCATGAATAGTAATTCTGCCCGAAGGCAGGTCCTTCACTGCAATCATAGCATTTTCATGCTATGCTTGCAGCTTTACTAGGGAATTGTAGGTGTGGTAGTTTTCCATTGCTTTCCACACCGGTTAAGGATGATGATGATGATGATGATAATGATAAGGATGATGATGATGGCCATATGATTTCGGAGACCGTTTGGGCCTTAAATATTTCCACACATTTGCCTTACAGGTAAGGAAAAACCCCGATGAAAACCTCACCCAGAAAAATTGGCCCGACCGGGGATCAAACCCGGGCCCGCTGTGTGACAAGGCAGCACGCTACCTCGAAACCACAGCGGTGAGCTATAGTATATATATATATATATATATATATAATATATATATATATATAATCCCAAACAAAAAAAAGTAATAAAATTGTCAACTGTTTCCAACAGCAAAGCTATCTTTTCAAGACTTAATAATGATAACTACGTTATTGAAACGCGTTGATTATTCTTAACTTTTTGTTTGGGGTTTGGAATTATAATTATAATATACTCGTATATATAAATCATCAACCGGTATCATAGCGGCTGCCGCCGTCTTTCGGAAACCAAAAGTCATTCCTGTCAGTCCATCCATTAACCTTCCTCCAATCCCCTGATATTCATAGCTTCTTGTGCCCCTTCTATCCAAGTTTTCTTCGCTCTTCCCCTCTTCCTCCTTTCTATTGGGATCCATTCCATAAAAATTTAGGCAAACGTTTCTCTCGTATTCTTTTTACATGTCCATACCACTGTAATCTTTTCTTTTCTATGATGTCCGGCTCCTCTTGTACACCCATAATATATATACCAACTATGACAAATAGACTGTGAATGGGGGAAGTTGATACATTAAACTATATAAATCACTATAACCTTAAAATGATATATATATTTATATGTGGCGAGTGATTTGCTGTTATCTATTATGTGTTAAAATCATCGGGTGTGGGAGTTCAGCTGAAACGAACATTTAAAAATCGCTCTAAGGGTCACATTTTTCGATGTTTCACAACGAAACACAGAATATCCTATTAAAATAAATGAAGGTAGGTATTTCCATGAAATAAGCGTCCAGCAGATCAGCCAAGAATTAGAAGGGAGGGTAACATTAACCATGATTTGTGGGAAGTATATTATACAGGGGACGATTTGAAAACATCTCAGGATAGGAGTGTAGCCTATATGTCCGCGCGGCCATGAACCTTGGAGTTCGACAGGGCCAGTGAGTTAGTTGGTTATATACCGATAACCTAGAATCTAGAAAGAAATTTTAATCCATCAATTATTAAGTTGTGTACAATGATTTGTATACGTTTTCCGTGACTGACTGACAGTTGCATGCACTTAACAGTAATAGAGCACATTTAAGGTATCTATAGCATTAAAATACAGTTAATGTTGTTACAGTAACGACTAAAAGGACCATAATATGGTTTAACGAAAGAGTTTGTTAAATAAAACAAATTAATACTATCAAATAGTTAAACAACATAAACGAGAAATTACACACACATACACGTAATTAGTTTGAACATATACAAAGAATGTCAAATAATCGTTTATCAAAACAGCTGCTTCATTATAGGCCTCTAGGCCGAAGAAATGTAGGAAGACCAAAACGTCGTTGGAAGGACGACCTGCGCCTGCGGTATGTAGTGCGCCGGGGGGAGCGGAACGGGCCAACCGGCTCATACCTTGAAGATGATGATGATGATGAAATAGTTAAACAACAAATTCGTAAAAAAATGCTTGTTTTTACAGGTTTGGAATATGACGAGTTCTACCACTGATTTTAGATAAAATAGTAAATATTTGAAATATTCTCTTGTAGAATCAGAACATTTTATCTCAAAAGATGTGTTAGATTTCGTTGACGAAACTATTCTGCGACAATTTCTTAATGTTCACCTCGGTATGACATTTTCACGGAATCGCTCAATATCAAGCTTTTACTTGGATTCTTTGTTTTGCTATTAATCCCTAGATTTGAACCGCATGGCTTAAATAACTAAAACACCCTCCATTAACGTCATCATTTCGTTTCTACCCTATATGATATAACAATGATTGATTTGTTCACTCTAAGATGTTCCGAAGCCAGACTTACGTTCATTATAGAGAGTATTAAACGTTCCAAAAGAATGCAAGTTAGCAAAAATCCACCCAATACATAAGAAAGATAGCAGACATGAATATAATAGTAATTATGATAAGTACGTCCACCGCTGTGGTCTTACGGTAGTGTGCTGCCTTGTCACGCAGCGGGCCCGGGTTCGATCCCCGGTCGGGGCAGTTTTTCTGGATGAGGTTTTTATCGTGGTTTCTCCTCACCTGTAAGACAAATGTCAGGAAAACGTTAAGGCCCAAATGGTCCCCGAAATCATATGGTCATCATCATCATCCTTCATCGGTGTGGAAAGCAACTGGAAGCTACCACACTTACAATTCCCTAGTAAAGCTGCAAGCATAGCATGAAAGTGCAGGACCTGTCCTCGGGCAGAATTACTATGGATGGATTATAAGTAATGTCTAGCGGATTTGGCAATGAAAAGTGGCGTTTGTTAGGACTATTTAACGAATAAAATTAAGCTGTTTACTCACAAATCATCATTTAACTATAGTCATTTTAAAATATTTATGTATGTAATGTAAAGGGGATGTTTGAAAATAAATGAGAAACGTTTGTTATGTTTCATTTGTTCATCCACTGCAACCAGATGATATTACTTATTGGCAATTAGGATCGCAATATTGTAAGAATGTACCCTAGTGGAAACAAAATGAAACACACAAAACTGTATATTATAGGTTATTAATTAATTTCTGGTGCACAATGATGTAAATAGGCCTATGTAAATTATATTTCTGGGAAATAACCCATTTACTCGCAAGAAAGTGCAAACAGTGGTTTCTTTTTACACGCTTTATATTAGCTTGACCTGTATCTATCTATCTATCTATGTAACGGAATCTTTCAACGCGATTTTCACCCACTTAAAATCATTGGATCGACTTGAAACTTTGTATATTTGTATATACAATACAATAATTTCATATTTATTTTCTAATATCCTGGCCATAATCATCAGAAAATCAAAAAAAGTGTTTTTGTATCAATGTAACGGAATATTTCAACGCGATTTTCACCCACTTAGAAACATTGGATCGACTTGAAACTTTGTATACGTGTAGAGGACCCGTAACAATACAATAATTTCATATTTTGTTTAAAAAATCCTGACCAGATTCATCCGAAAATCAAAAAAATGAAAACTGGTATAATAGGTTGGGGACTTGTCGAGCTTTTAGTCAATCGTTGGAAGAGCTCAGTTGGTAGAGCAGTGAACTCTTAGTGGTATATAATTTCAGTAATCCGTACGTCGCAGGTTCAAATCAGGCTGGGAGGGTTTTTTTTATAGAAGAGTATTACTTTTAGCTCATACTACAATACTATCAAATTTAAAGATATTTACATTTTATCTTATTCTGTAAAATATTAAAACTAAAAAATAAATAATAGTTTTAAAAAACTAAAAGAACACGCTTATTAGAAAACTAAAAAATGAAAAATAATTTTAATTTCCAATACGCTTGGGATAAAATAAAGTGGTCAACAAAAAATCATCTCCAACACATATGGAATAAAATTAGAGTTATCAACAAAAAGAAAATAATTTTACCATCAAAAGCGTGGCGTGCTTTTTATGATTTTTACATTTTCTTCTTAGAGAGCTTACTTTTACCAATATCTGTTTATTACAGACACTTGTTTACAGTGTAAAAACATAGGAACATCGATAACAGACTTTTGTAAGACATGAAAACAGTTCTTCTACATGGCCATTGGCTGCAATGATACCTATTATTAATATCTGTTTATTATCAAATATATTAATTGATATAGAGCACCCCACTCTTTTGATGGTAAAATTATTTTCTTTTTGTTGATAACTCTAATTTTATTCTATATGTGTTGGAGATGATTTTTTTTGTTGGCCACTTTATTTTATCCCAAGCGTATTGGAAATTAAAATTATTTTTCATTTTTTAGTTTTCTAATAAAGCGTGTTCTTTTAGTTTTTTAAAAATATTATTTATTATTACACGCTTTATATTAGCTTGACCTGTATCTATCTATCTATCTATGTAACGGAATTTTTCAACGCGATTTTCACCCACTTAAAATCATTGGATCGACTTGAAATATTCTATACTCTTGAAGAAGACCCGTGACAATAAAATAATTTCATATTTATTTTCTAAAATCTTGGCCATAATCATCAGAAAATAAAAAAAAATGTGATTTGTATCAATGTAACGGAATCTTTCAACGCGATTTTCACCCACTTAGAAACATTGGATCGACTTGAAACTTTGTATACTTGTAGAGGACCCGTGACAATATAATAATTTCATATTTATTTTCTAAAATCCTGGCCATAGTCATCAGGAAATCAAAAAAAGTGTTTTTGTATCAATGTAACGGAATCTTTCAACGCGAATTTCACCCACTTAGAAACATTGGATCGACTTGAAACTTTGTATACGTGTAGAGGACCCGTGACAATACAATAATTTCATATTTTGTTTCTAAAATCCTCGCCAGAATCAGCCGAAAATCAAAAAAAATATAAGTGGTATAATAGGTTGCGGATTTACCGAGTTTTTAGTCAATCGTTGGAAGAGCTCAGTTGGTAGAGCAGTGAACTCTTAGTGGTATATGATTTCAGTAATCCATACGTGGCTGGTTCAAATCCGGCTGGGAGGGTTTTTTTTTATAGAAGGGTATTACTTTTAGCTTATAGTACAATAGTATCGAATTTAAAGATATTTACATTTTTATCTTTTCTGTAAAATATTAAAACTAAAAAATAAAAAATAATTTTAATTTCCAATACGCTTGGGATAAAATAAAGTGGTCAACAAAAAAATCATCTCCAACACATATAGAATAAAATTAAAGTTATCAACAAGAAGAAAATAATTTTACCATCAAAAGCGTGGGGCGCTTTTTATGATTTTTACATTTCCTTCTTAGAGAGCTTACTTTTACCAATATCTGTTTATTATCAAATATATTAATTGATATAGAGCACCCCACGCTTTTGATGGTAAAATTATTTTCTTTTTGTTGATAACCCTAATTTTATTCTATATGTGTTGGAGATGATTTTTTTTGTTGACCACTTTATTTTATCCCAAGCGTATTGGAAATTAAAATTATTTTTCATTTTTTAGTTTTCTAATAAAGCGTGTTCTTTTAGTTTTTACACGCTTTATATTAGCTTGACCTGTATCTATCTATCTATCTATCTATCTATCTATCTATGGAACGGAATCTTTCAACGCGATTTTCACCCACTTAAAATCATTGGATCGACTTGAAACTTTGTATACTTGTAGAGGACCCGTTACAATACAATAATTTCATATTTATTTTCTAAAATACTGGCCATAATCATCAGAAAATCAAAAAAAGTGTTTATGTATCAATGTAACGGAATCTTTCAACGCGATTTTCACCCACTTAGAAACATCGGATCGACTTGAAACTTTGTATACGTGTAGAGAACCCGTGACAATACAATAATTTCATATTTTGTTTCTAAAATCCTGGCCAGAATCATCCGAAAATCAAAAAAATGAAAACTGGTATAATAGGTTGCGGACTTGTCGAGTTTTTAGTCAATCCTTGTAAGAGCTCAGTTGGTAGAGCAGTGAACTTTTAGTGGTATATAATTTCAGTAATCCGTACGTCGCTGGTTCAAATCCGGCTGGGAGGGTTTTTTCATAGAAGAGTATTACTTTTAGCTCATACTACAATTGTATCGAATTTAAAGATATTTAGATTTTTATATTATTCTGTAAAATATTAAAACTAAAAGATAAAAAATAAATAATAGTTTTAAAAAACTAAAAGAACAGGCATTATTAGAAAACTATAAAATGAAAAATAATTTTAATTTCCAACACGCTTGGGATAAAATAAAGTGGTCAACAAAAAAATCATCTCCAACACATATGGAATATAATTAGAGTTATCAACAAAAAGAAAATAATCTTACCATCAAAAGCGTGGGGTGTTTTTTATGATGTTTACATTTTCTTCTTAGAGAGCTTACTTTTACCAATATCTGTTTATTATCAAATATATTAACCCCACGCTTTTGATGGTAAAATTATTTTCTTTTGTTGATAACTCTAATTTTATTCTATATGCGTTGGACATGATTTTTTTTGACCACTTTATTTTATCCCAAGCGTGTTGGAAATTAAAATTATTTTTCATTTTGTAGTATTATAATAAAGCGTGTTTTTTTAGTTTTTTAAAAATATTATTTATTTAAAATTAATATAAAATTATAGAATATTCACCTGAAAGGTCCGTCTCCTCAACTTAATTATCATTTAACTGTAGCGCTTTCGGGACTTGTCCCATCATCGCAGGATTCAAAACTGGTGTTTCACTGAAGATCTGGTAGAGGGGGTTACATGTATTGGGTTCGTTTTCGTTTATCAGGCTGTCGTTGTGAGCTGCTTTCATGATTTCCATCTCTTCGAGTACGTTTATCTTCGCTGGATTATTTTCTCTGTGCATTACTGTTAGGGTGTTTTCAATATTTAACATGCGATGTCCTTCATGGATAACGTGTTTTGCATAGCTTGATTTACCTTCTGCGCGAATGAAGTCTCGAAAATGTTCTTTGAATCTGATGTTAAAACTCCTGTTTGTCCTTCATATATAAAATGTGTTGCAGTCCTTACATGTCAGTTTATAAACTCCTTTGCTGTTGAAAATGTATTTTTCTTCAATGTTATTGTTTATTATGTTGTTTAATTTGTTATTGGTTCTGTATGCTATTTTTACGTTTTTATCGGCTTTCTTTAGTGCATTGGCTAATTTTTGTCGTTTCTTTTCCTGTGTATGTAAGTGTTATCCATGTTTTCTTGTTGTTGTCAGATTCTTTTTTCTAGTTTAGTTATGGTTGGTTATGTTGTTCTTCCTTTTTTTGTTTTTTTACGAGCTTATCTATGAATTCTTCATTATAGCCATTGTTTTTGCCATATACTTAATGTAGTTGAGTTCTTGGATATAATTGTCTTTGCTTAATGGGAGTTTCAACATTCTACTGACTAAGCTATTAAATGTACTAATTTTCTGTTGAAAGGGGTGTGTAGAATTTTTGTTTAATGGCCAGAGCATTGTTTGTGGGTTTCCGGTAGATACCGATTTCTAGTTTATTGTTGTGTAGATTTTTGGTTATAGACAAATCTAAGTAGTTTATGCTGTTGTTAACTCTATTTCTTCGTTGAAAGTGATTTTTCATGCATGTTGTTTAAGTCTTGTAGTATTTCTTTTTCTTTTCTGTTTTCATTTTCATATATTATTAGTACATCATCGACATATCATGTTATTAGTTTTATGTTGAATTTGTGTATTAGTTCCTCAAAATGTTTATTTTCCAGTTCTTATAGGAAGATTTCTGTCATTGTTCCAGATGTAGGACTCCCCATCGGGATCCCGTCTTCTTGAATAAATAGTTCATTGTTAAATTGGAAGTAATTTTGCTTTATTGTTGTTGTTATTAGTTTGTTTAACTGATTGATATAGTTATCTTCAAGTTTACTGTCTGTTAGTTTTTGTTTTATTATGTTTGCTGTTTCGTTTATCGGGATATTAGTGTACAGGTTTTTTTATGTCGAATGACGTCATTTTAGTATTCCTATTGATTTCTAAATGCTGTAGTTTGTCTGCTATACATGCAATACATGTAACCCCCTCTACCAGATCTTCAGTGAAACACCAGTTTTGAATCCTGCCGATGATGGGACAAGTCCCGAAAGCGCTACAGTTAAATGATAATTAAGTTGAGGAGACGGACCTTTCAGGTGAATATTCTATAATTTTATATTAATTTTGAATAAACCTCAACGGAACACATCATGAATCTTATAAAAGTTGATTTATTTAAAACTATTATTTATTGTGGTATAATCAATTGCTACATTTTTCTATTATATCCCGCAAGCGGCACTTGCTTACATTCGTGCACTATTGTACAATCTGGGAGCCACATGCATTCTAAGATTCTTACATCTTAATATATATGTATATATATATATATATTGCTGTATTCAACATATTACACGCTTTATATTAGCTTGACCTGTATCTGTCTATCTATGTAACGGACCTGCATCTACGTAACGGAATCTTTGAACACGATTTTCACCTACTTAAAAACATTAGATCGACTTGAAACTTTGTATACTTATAAAGGACGCATGACAATACAATAATTTAATAATTTGTTTCTAAAATCCTGGCAGAATCATCAGACAATCGAAAAAATAAAAACTGGTATAATAGGTTGCGGACTTAACGACTTTTTAGGCAATCGTTGTAAGAGCTCAGTTGGTAGAGCGGTGGACTGTAGTGATATATAATTTCACTAATCTTCACTCCAGACATTTTATGCCGCTAAAAGTCCATCGTCTCCTAACGCGGTTTGAAACCGGGAACCTCGAATGTAGAGTCGTGCGTGGTAAGCATTACACCATCGGAACCAATACTCACATAGC
Organism: Diploptera punctata; assembly: GCA_030220185.1. NCBI lineage: Eukaryota > Metazoa > Arthropoda > Insecta > Blattodea > Blaberidae > Diploptera > Diploptera punctata. Next base: position 248,198 of record JASPKZ010007903.1, on the reverse strand, counting down.
CTATTAACGAATTTCAAAGGAATATGCAAGGAATTTATGTTGGTTTCATGAAATTAACTTTGAAAAACTTGTACAATCTTCATTGGTCCTACTTAGTAAAACACCCAAATTGACAAGTATACCTGTGTGCGCGCTCTGTCTAAGGACCGCAATATTTATTTTTTTCGAAATCTAACTCGGCATATAGCATATTTCGATTTTTCGCAATAACATTCTGTATAAGGCATTAAGAAGGATTTTTAACTATGGATAACGTACATGCTTATTTGTCCATACAACACTGGAGGCCTTCCCGAAGGAGTGATCAGCTCAATGTCAAGGCCTCCTCCGAGACAACACAATATTAAGATGAAACATATAATTCACACATACACACACACGCGCATTCATACTAAAGGAATTTGTACACAAAATATAAAAATATTTGGCTTTGTTGGGACACATCACATCAGAACAAAAGTAATTATAAAAAAATTAAAATAATGATGAAAAAATAATAAACTGAAAGTATGTAAAACAGCTGTAGTCCCAGTTATATTATAAGGATGCGAAACATGGGCTCTAACTTTAAGGGAGGAAAGTAGATTACGAGTATTTGAGAATAAAGTGCAAAGGGACATTTTTTAACCAAAGAGAGATGAGCAGTCAGGTGAATGGAGAAGACTACTTACTAGTGAGCTACATGACCTTCATAGGAAGTACAGCTAAGTCTCGTAGACTACGATGGGCAGGACATGTGACACGAAAATGGGATGAAAGAGGTGTATGGAAACTTGAAAAACCTCAGTATGCAGGCAAATTATGAGATGGGAGAATAATATTAACAATTATTACATTAAATTATACAAGATACGATTGGAAATATTAGCTTAGGGTAAGGATGTATGGAGAGCTTATGTCAGCATGGCCATGAACCTACTGGCTCGATAGTGCCATTTAGTTATTATTTATGCCAATAGTAGTTCCTAAATAGATTCTTTCTATATGGCATAATGTAGGAACTAAGATACATATTCCATGAACACTAAATATAATTACATAATGAAATTTTATTTGTTCTACATGATTTCAATCAGAAATATAATTGAACATTATAAAAATATTGTAATATGTTTCATTAAACTGTAAATTTATCGGTAAGAATATCTAAGTTAATAACAGTAATACAATTAGAAGTGTTCCAGTAACACTCGGTGATTCCTATAATTATCCTCCATCGAGAATCAGGAAGAACTAGTCACTCGGATCCATTTACTGGACAAAGCAAGCAGCATGATTTGCTGTTCTGACCTCAAATATTAGGAGTTCTTAATTTGCTGGCTTGTTTTCACACCAAATGTATTACATAACTTCATAGCGTTGTTGGATAAAATAACTGTATCTACATTTTTAGCAAAATAATTATCGTCTGTAAAACAAAGAATAAAAATTAATCTTTAAAAAAATCCGAAGAAAACAGTTATGAATGAGAAATACGAAATATAGAGAACCTTGGTATAAAATTCACTTAGGAGAATTGCGTTTCCAAAATATTATGTAAACTGAATATAAACTTATTAAGTTATTTAAACATAAATCAGTAACACTTAGAGTGCATATTGTAAACATTCCTCAAGAAAACACAACTTGCAACAAATTCACATACAGTTTTTTTTTATTCATTTGAAAATTTCTTGAAGGAAGAAAAGTAATTACTTAGGAATTAATTTCTGAGTACAGCAGTCATTTTATATCTTGTGTCACTAGACATCAGTTTACACTGAATAGAATTAATAGGTTGTTCATACAAATGTAGTGCACCACATTCATCTTCACATGACACGTTTGCTGTAATTGTGATACACAAAATGGGAGATTTTCTGGAAATGCAATATAGAGATGTAAATAAAAAATCATCACCCACATAAGTAGATGCTATCTTGATCTTGAAGTAAATTGTCATGGTCTTGAGGCTTGAAGTTCCTCAACGATTCGCCAGAGACTACGTCCGGCATTCTCAAGGGTCGTCGTGAGACTACATGTCTCGAGATCATGGCCTTCTTCAAGATCATCGTAATAACTCCGGCCGTGAAAATCTAAGTGAACACATAAGTAGATATTGTTTGGCGCAAATTGTTCAAAATGTAGAAATGTTTTGTAGAAATGCAATTTAGAAATGTAAATTTAAAAAAAAATCATCACCCACATAAGTAGATTTTGTTTGGCGTAAAATTGGACGAAGTTGTAGTTCAGACACATTCCCATCCTTGTATTAACAAACGTTTCGCAACGGTTTGTCCAAAGAGTCTAGTGTCTGTGGTCAGGGTGTTTGCACAGAATCTTGAATTCAAATAATGCACCTAATCGATTCAAAATTCTGTGAGAAATGAAATGACATTATCTTAAACATGACACTCAAAGACATTATAAATTACATTTTATATTTATAAAGTTAAGTCGAATCTTACCTTGTTTGCAAGTAACCTGCGGTCGACACTCCTCATCCACACTACATTCAATCTTAAATGTAATTACATTCACACTTTTTGAAACATAATGATAATTACAATAATAATTATAATAAAATGAAACAAAAATTATATACTCACTTTTCTGTTTTTACTCCTTAGTAAAAATAAACTAATATTACATTAAATAGTACATAAACAAATTATGAATGTACAAAATGGGGACTGAATATAAATTTACAGAAAACGGAATATATATGTTTGGGTAAGGATGTGGATAACCTCATACTCGAAACAGGGAAGATAAAAAAAAATTAAATTTTTAAATATTTTGGTTCAGTAATTACATGCTTAGGTATATGAGAAAATGATGTACAAACAAAAATTGGATTTGCTAAAAATGAAACTAAGACATTACATGGAATAATTTGGAAGAAAAATATTACAAAAGAAACTAAATTTTAAATTTATAAGAGCATGGTACAGAATATTTTGTCATATGGAAGTGAAACTCGGTGTTTGATGGAATTATAAAAGAATAAAATTAAAACAGATGAATTTGAATATCTTAGAAGAAGCCTTCAAAAAACAAGACAGGATAAAATAAAAAATTAATTCCTTTGGAGATAAATGAATGTCACCACATCTGTTTTTAAGAGGATTGAAAATCAAACTCTTAAATTGTATTGCCATGTACAGAGAATGGAAGATGATAAATGACCAAAAAGTACAGGGTGGACCGCTCGAATGGACCTAATTTCAATTGCTTGTTACTGGCAAACGGTTGAAGATAGAAACTTAAAACAACGTTCATATTACAGAAAAACTCACCAAGTTTTGATATCCAGATCACCACATCTCTATATGAGCCCCAGCAGTCACTGTGACGATATCAAAGCGATGAACAATTTCTTGCCAAGTACGTTGGAGTATGTCTTCTGGAATGTTCTCAATAGCCTCTATGATGCGCTCACGAAGATCACGAAGGTCTTTGACTGGGGTGGTGTAAACTTTATCTTTGACATAGCCCCAGAGAAAGAAATCCAGTGGTGTTAAATCGGGAGATCTCGGGGGCCACGCGATTGGTCCTCCCCTACCAATCCAACGGCCAGGGAAAATGTTGTCCAAAGTCGTACGAACTTCATTGGACCAGTGGGGAGGAGCACCATCTTGCTGGAAAACGATGTTAGGCTGCAGTTGTTCAATTTGTGGAAAGAAGAACTGCTCCAGCATGTCAAGATATGTGGTACCACGAACAGTTTTCTCGGCGAAGAAAAACGGTCCAATGACCTTATTATGTGACAAACTGCACCAAACATTCATCTTCGGACTATCACGAACATGCTCTTGAATAGCGTGAGGATTCTCCGATCCCCAGATCCGCACATTATGCCGGTTTACCTTGCCTGACAATGGAAAGTGGCTTCGTCCGAGAAGAAAATCTTGGTCATGAAGTCAGGATCAGCGCCGAGACGGTCCAGCATCGTATTGGCGAATTCCACTCGTTTCGGCATGTCATTCGGCTCCAGACGTTTGCACTAACTGCACTTTATATGCGTGCAGTTTGAGGCGTTTGTGGACAATCCGTTGTAATGTCGATTTTGGTATTTGAAGTTCCCGCGAAGATCTTCTTAATGACTTCCGGGGGCTTCGCTCAAATGCGGCTTGAACATTTGCTACCATTTCATCGGATGCTCTGCTACCACCACCATGCTTCTTCAACACAGATCCTGTAGCTGTAGCTAATAATGTATCACGCCACTTCTTTATGCTTCTAGCAGTTGGAGCATCACGGTTAAACACACGCCGGAACTCCCTTTGAACTCTAATGATTGATTTAAACTCCGCATACCACAAAAACAGCTTGCGCTTTCATCTGCGGAGTCGCCATTTTCACAAACAATTAAATCTAAGAACGAGAAACGTATCTTTGTGCCATCTACCGACAGGATTCGAAACTTGGTGAGTTTTTCTGTACTATGAACGTTGTTTTAAGTTTCTATCTTCAACCGTTTGCCAGTAACAAGCAATTGAAATTAGGTCCATTCGAGCGGTCCACCCTGTATATACTAATGGTCACCCCTTGGAGGAAACGTGGCAGACCAAGACGGAAATGGAAAACTTTTGTGAGAACTATAATGGATGATAGGAATTTGGATGAAGGAGATTGGAATGAGAGATATGAATGGAAACTGAAGACGGCAAACCTATAAGTGGGATGAAAGCCGAAGAAGAAGAAGTAACCTGGTGGTTTCCAATAAAATCAACAAAATTTGAACACTTATTATGAATTAAAATATAGACTGAACAAAGCACAATGGTCTGAAGTTAGTATTGGACGTGTATACACTATGAAAACCCTACAAATTTCGAGTAAGTGTTGGAAGAAGAAGCACTTACCTATTAAATGTTGTACATTCATACCGTCCATTTATTCCCCCGAGAGAAGCCGCGTGGTCCACGACAAGTCTCGGGTTGATCTAGAATTTGTATTTAATGTCTCCCATGATCGTGGGTTTACTGTCATCACTACTGTTACAGACGCACTTGACTCTGATCACACTCCAATACTTTTTAAAATTTCTTCTACATTTTTATTGTCCTCCCCACTTAATTTACAACACCATTGCACAGACTAGCAGAGTTACACGTTCCACGAATGGGTTAAACCTACACTCTCCGTCGAATCTACAGAACAAATAGAACACGCTGTCCTTGATTTCCAGGCCACTATAAAACGGCCATTACACTTGCTAGAACGCGAACAAATCCAACCACTACGCGAACAAAATATAACGATCCAACACTTCAAAATTATTTAAATCTTAAAAGGCAGTACCTAAAATGGTACCGCGATTTCGGAGCTCGCCATCACAAACAGGAATACAATCACTATGCTCATTTGGTCAAAAACCTGTTAAAAGAGCTGAAAATTGCTGATTGGGACTCTTCCCTTCAGCAATTCTCGGACAATAATACTCCGCCTTGGGAGTTCGTAAAACGAATAAAAATAAGTCGAGCTCCGCCTCCTCCTTCAGCCATACAGTCAGCTGGAACTTGGGCTTATCTCGCTAGGGAGAAGGCTCAGGTCCTCGCTGACCGGTTTAGACCTCATGAGTTCACAACACCGACTCATGAAGTTGAGGTACACCATACGGCCAGTACTTTTCTAGAGACACCTATTCCTATGCCCCATCCTGATGTACAGCTTTGTGAACTCAAGGCCATTTTTACAAAATCTCCCGTCCCACCGAACCACTGGTCATGACCAGATTTGCAATCTGGCAATCATACATTTACCAACCAAACCCTTACTCATATTCGTACAAATAGTGAACTTTTGCTTTCAGTTCGACTACTTCCCGGAAGTGTGGAAGAAAGCAAAGGTCATTACTATTCCCAAAACCGACAAAGACCCATCCATACCGGACAACTTGGGTCCAATCAGTCTGCTACCAGTGCTGGGCAAAATTATGGAGAAATTTATTTTGGCTCGACTAAAAATTGAAATTTCAGAGAGGAACCTTATTTCTACTCACCAGTTTGGATTCAGAAAAACACATAGCACTCCGCTGCAGCTTGCAAGACTGGTTGACCATGTTATTACGGGCTTCAACTCTAGGAAAAGTACTGTGGCAGTATTCCTTGACATTGAGAAAGCTTTTGATACGGCTTGGATAAATGGACTTACTTACAAACTTATAAAATTCAATATTTCGGCTAGTTTGATTAAATTAATTGCTAAATACCTAACTAACCGACAATTTTATGTGTCGGTTAGTGGGTATAAATCTGACTGCAAATACCCCTCTTGGCGGGAGTTCCACAGGGTGCAGTGCTCTCACCTATCCTATACAGCCTTTATGTATCTGACTTCCCTACCTTTCCTCGCGTGAATATCACATCCTTTGCTGACGATACGTGTCTGTTTTATCAGACACGTTTTCGTGCTCTACCGTTCCACATTCGTGTGGTCCAATCCGCCCTTAACACTGTCCAAACCTACTTGTGTCTGTGGAACATAAAGCTAAACGCAAACAAAACAATATTTGTAGTGTTTGCTAAAACCCACAGGCGCACTCCCGCCCGACTCACCTTGGGAACTGTTAGACTCCGTCCGGAGACTTCAGTCAAGTATTTTGGAATCCATCTAAATTCCAATCTTACGTTCAAAATTCACATTGGTCATCTAAAACACAAAACTAATGCTGCTATTGCACTTTTATATCCATTTTCAAGTCGCCTACGCTATCTGCAAGGATCAAACTAAGGCTATATCAAGCTGCGATCAGTAGCATATTGCTGTATGGATGTGATGCCTGGAGTATCCTCGCTGCTGGCCATAGGAAAAAAGTACAAATTGTACAAAATAAAAGTTTAAACATTTTATTTTCGGCACCTTTACGCACGAGGATCACAGTGCTTCACAATCTGGCACAGATGCCCCATATTGCTGACACAGTTGAACTTAGAGTCACGGATATGCTTCGACATATCGAAAATCATGACAATCCAATTGTTCACAATATAGGGCAAATGCTACAGCGACGTGCTGTACACCGAAACATATTTACCAGAGACCCCGATGATGGTCCACTACCATGATATGTGTGCTGGATTCCAGCTAGAGTAGTGTGGCTCACTCCACGCCGCCGGCTTTCGGACTCTCTGCTTGTCCGGCTACGTGGTTTATGTTGACCCTGCTCTGGTGAGGAACCATCCTCATATCATCCGTGCCTGCTACGGTATTTCCGGCTGAACACCTAAGCCGCGAGACACACAAGGGCTGAGAAACTAAATCCTAACTGAAGAACACAAAGGTATTTGACTGCCAATGGACCTCAACTGGTTCCCAAGAAGCGGCAATCTGGGCAATGCTGGTCATTGCCACTAATCAGTGAGTCAGTCAGTGGGTTTACTGCGCTTGCACTCCCAGGAACACGGATCAATTACCCGATGAATCAGGCGCCTGACTACTTATCTGCCCCGCCCCCACGAGTGGAGTATGAAGTACAATCGTTATTCTTGATTCATGAATTCATCCGACAAGTTCACTTAATAAACTGAAAAACAAGAAAGGCAAGCACGTCAGCACAACACTCAGAGGTACAGAAAACTTAAACTAATATAAGAAGTACTATCTTGATCTACAAGACTCTATTGGACAAAATCTGGAACTTTTCTGAGCCAAGAATTGGCACATGCGTACCTTAAATACAACTTCATTCAATATTACCCCAAAAAATATATGCTTATGTGGAGTGATGATTTTTTTATTTGCATCTCTATAGGCTATTATATTTCCAAAAAAACCTCTCATTTTTAAGTATAACAGTATGAAGGTGTTGTAGTATATGCTTCAACTCTCCTAGAGGTAAATGTTTCCAAGTGACAGAAATCTAGCGAAAAATGTGTAGCTGCACACAGGATTAATTCCCATGTAATATTTCTTTTCATATGTTCAAGAAATTTTCAATTAAATATAGAAAAAATCTGTCTGTGATTTTGTTTGATGTTGTGTTTTCTTTAGCAATGGTTATGCATGTAAGTAATTATATGTATATTAAAGTATTTTATATTTAAATTGATAAACATGACTGTTTTCACCATAAAGTTCAAACAATCAATTATATATTATGTAATGAAATCACCCATTTTGTAGCATCCATCCAGGCTACAACATTCTTACCAAACAGTTTTCCCTCCTCATATAATTTATTTTACAAACTCACAGTGTTGGGATTATTTGAATGACTTCCATGTTCTATTGTTTTCAATTTCGCATTGTTTTTCTTCATTTCATCAAATTTGTTTTCAATTGTAGTTTCCTAGAAAGTTAAACGTTTATAACAGATTAGTACATTTTCACAGTTATTGTGGTAGTTGTATAGTTTCTTCTTCCTATATATGCAAAATATCGACAGAAAATTATAGACAATTTTTATGATATGTCGGAATTAAAATAACTTGCAACAGTAGCACATGGAAATAAATTATGCATAGGATCAACTCTGGAAACGGTGATATAATACACACGACGGAGACTCTTGTCGTCTCGGAAATGTTAAATTAATATTGTATAAATTGGCGGTTATTGACGTTATATATTAAAAGAATGCAAAATAGATTTCTTTGTTTAAGACATGAGAAAATATTTATATTTGACAAAGTGCATAGGAAGATCTGTTGACCAAACAGAAACATATAGACAGGTGAATGGGAGAGACTACATGTCGACCCACCTCAGTAAATGAAGTTTAACATTTATTTATGGTTTTCCATAAAGATCATGATAATAGTCTTCTTGGTGCATCTGCCTGTTCGTCTGTCTTTGTTGTCAAAAAAAAAAAAAAAAAGAAATTCTGCTAACTATTTTCAAATACTCGTAAACTTTTCTCCCCCTTAAAGTTAAAGTCATTGTTTCGTATCCATATGATATAACACGATTATATATTTTCCGTTTTTTACGTGAATCCATGTAATCCATATAGCACGCATTTCCAGAATTGAGTCTGTGTTTAATTTATTTCTGCACTTTATTCCTACTTATAATTTTTCCTAAGGTATTTGAGTTCAGCCACTTCTTCTAAATTACCCTCATTTGTCACTAACTTGACTTTACCATTGTATATTTCTAAGTGTGGCCATATATTTAGTTTTATCGATGTTTACTTCCAGTCACAATTTATTAGTGTTACTAAGTAGAATGTACATGTTAGCCCGTAGTATCTTATCGGTATCGCCTAATAATACTACATCATCAGCATAAACTAACAGCTTATTAATACCATTGAGCAGTGCACCTTCTTTATCCTATAAAGATTTGATGGCATGCTCTAGTAGAAAATCGAATAGTGAATTTCGAAAGTATTTGAAAACTGCTTGCCTACCCGCACCCTGCTCTTTATACATTTAAACATGTTCGAATTATATAATGATAATGTTGACATCATTTCTAATGGAATATAGATTATGTCTGACTTGAAGAGAAGAAACTTGGGAAATGTATAGCTTAATATTTTGTAATATGTTTCTAATAAAACAGACAGACGTGTGAGATCATAAACTGTAGACACAAACAATAAATCCAACTTCGCAATCACATGAATGTGTTACTGTGGTAACCGGATTATTGCAGTTATTTTTAAAACTGAATAACAGGTGGTTACCTGTTAAAAATGAAGTTAAAAATAGCAATCGAGTTAATTTGTGCAATGATCAAAATATATAATTTTATGAAAATATTTGAAAAATCATTGCATAAACATGATAGGTCACGTGGCCTTGTAGACACTGTTCCAGGTTAGGTTCCGTAACTTGAACATAAGTTTTTTTTTTCTCTAAAGAGAATGAAACTCTGTCCATCAGGGTCTGCGTTTGAGTATGGAGTCATATATCAAGAAAAAAGTATTGAGTGTGGATTACATTCATCAGTATCAAATCAACTGGCATGAACATGTGGATCGCGTGGCCAGTATCAGGATTCCTAAGATAATTTTGTAATGTACTGATCTAGTGGTAAAAGATCTTTGGGTTTTCTACTTAGAGATGGTAGAAAAAAATAAATGTAGATCGTAATAGTACTTTCAGAACTACGACACGAAAAAACAAGAAGAAGATAAAGATGATATTAAGAAAAAGTTCAAGGAAGGAAAAAACTAAAGAATATCTGAGGTAATTGAGCATTCCACCAGCACGAGATGTAAGCTGGTTGTCAGCCCTACATGACCGATTTATTTTCCTCATAACATTTTGATTAAAATAAAATACCTTGGAACGATAATAACAAACATAAATAATTTATACTATGGAAGTACATACTACACACCATCCATGATGGAGACTGTTTTTATCCCAAATTCTCTCAAAACATATTTTATTAATAACGTATAAACCGGCGGTTCTTTAAGTTATATTAAATGGGTACGAACACGTCTCTCATTTTATGATAGAAGAAACAATTTATTGTGTTTATTTCAGAATAAAGTGTTTATGAAGATGTTTGCAGCAAAGAGAGATTTACATACAGGTGAACAAGTAGGGTCTACGTAACAGTGAATCTCATGGTATTGATAGGAAACCAGATGTAATAACGTTAGTTAAGTATTGTAGATTCTGAGAGGCAGGGCATGTGGCAGATTTTAAAAATGAAAGAGAAGCACTGGAACTTATTGTAGGAAAAACGAAGGCAGCCAGTAAATAGGCCAAGAATGGGGCGTTAGAAAACATTAGTCATTGAGACTGCAATACCTGTAGCAAGACTTATAGCAGGACACCTTAAAGTAACATACGGCAAGAAGACATTCCAAAGTGTAACACATCACCACGTCATATATTCCAATGCATCAACATCTCTTCTGGCGCATCACTGCCTGTTATATATCACATGGGCAGCATACTTTACTTTCCAGACGCCCCAAACTCAGAAGCGTGTTACATTAACGCGGTGCAGGATAGAATACCAGAATGTCGAAAATTACATTGTGGTGGCATTGAAGAAAAAAGCGCGATAGTGTGTTTTCTCGTATGCCTACTTACAGCATTGGCGACCATTATTGAAAATTCCAACGTCCTACTTTTCGGAGTTGTCAACCTAAATAAATACGAGGGTGAATCAAATATAAACCGGAATTATTGTTTACAATTTTATTGAATTAACAAAAAAATATAAAAGCACCACCTCATTTTTCTACATAGTCTCCTGCATTTCCAACACACTTTTGCCATCGAGTTGGCAACTTTTTGATGCCGTCCTTGAAGAATGAGGGATGACGTGTAGTCAGCCAGTAGCGCACGAACTCCTCTACTGCTGCATTGTCACCAAACCGCCTTCCTCCTAGGTCTTCTTTCAGTGTCCCAAACAAATAATAGTCACAGGGTGACAAATCTGGACTGTAAGGAGGATGTTCCAGAGGTGTCCAATGCATTTTGGTTAGTTTTTCGTCAGTTTTTTTGCTCCTGGCTGAGGAGCAGAGGAACCCACCTGGCAGACAATTTTCGGAATTTGAGTTCATCACTGATGATGGCTTGAACACTTCCGAAGCTTATTCCAACGTGTGAAGCAATTTCAGAAATTGTTACGCGCCGATCCTCCTCAATAAGGTCCCGTACAGCACGAATGTTGTCTGCAGTGATGCTTGTTCGTTGCCGTCTTTGGTGGGGCTCATTTTCCACTGAATCCCGGCCCGCTATAATTTTTTGCGCCAATCATACAGCTGCGTCTTCGAAAGGGTTGCTTCCCCGAACTGCGCATGGAACCTTCTCAAAATTTCAGAAGGTTTAGTGCTTTCTTTCGCCAAAAACTTAATAATATTGCGTTGCGCAACAGACGTGTGTACCTCTTGCTCGCTCAAGGCGTATTGAAACAAGCGGCCGCTCTTCGGAGTGCGACACATCAAGATCCCTACTCCAGACACCCCCACCAACTTCCCCTCCAAACCGCAACCTTTGCAGTTCACTACCAGATCCTCCAGATACAAATTCCGGTTTATATTTGATCCACCCTCATATACTGTAATAGTACATATTACAAAACGCGTGTGGGGAGTAAAACCACTCCCTTTATGTATTCTACTTAGAATGTATATAGAAAAATATATCCAAATATTAGTGTTAATATACATTATACGATACAAAACACTGCATTTTAAATGAACATAACTCTATTTGCAAAAATATAAAACAATAAATATGTACTTGCCGCCATATTATGACTGACTGGTGTCACGGCCTGCTGTAGTTTCAATTAATAATAATTGCCACACGGTTATCATTAGTCAGTTGTTTATAATGAACGCTTATATTTCCAACAAAGATGTTATTATTTTGCTATTACTTATTATTTTAGAAACACCATCGCGCAAAAAATAATGTGCAACGCACATACCGAAGTGTTTTACAGAATCTCGGAAATTAAAAACCTCGCTATCGCTGGGGTTTAAACATTTCCTCGCTTCTGTAAAATCCACTTCCCAATCTCGCTTCGTAATATACTATGTTTTATCCTCTAAAAGCAACAAAATTGCCTCGTATTTTAGAGACATTTTCACACAATCCTCTTAAATCACGGCCTCATTTATCGCCTTCCCTTTTTCATTTACGTTCTCAAAATAATATTTTGTTTTTGGTAATCCCGATTTTCCTGAAGTAAAAGAATACGAAATTGTAATTATATTTTAGCAAAACAAATTTTGAAATATTTTTCATGCCGTAACCACGTGACAGCGATTCTATTGTTGAATCGCGACGTCATAGCTTAGTTTGTTGAGTGTCTTTCCAAATATTACCTTTCAAAAATCGTAATAAAGAGTTCTATATGTAGTGCAGATTTAAGCAGGTCTATAGTGATACAGGTAGCAAGAAAATTATTCATTTATTACGAATTGTACAAGTAATTTATTATGAATATTTTGATATACGCAAAATAAAACAAAAATATTTGTCATTTTTGTCAGGAACCTTAGGCGAATAGAGAAAATACATGTTATGGAGGAGGAATATAATATAACCTACTTGGAGATCAGCGCCCCTAGCGTTAAACAAACTAAATGAGTATTTTATCTTTATAATTTGCTGCATTAGCTTTTGTTTCATCTATTAACCCAATCCATTTGAGGAAGGGTACCCGCGCGCTCGGACGAAAAATATATCATTGTTAGTTGTTATTTTTTTTTGATTTAATTAATTTACACATTTTCCATTGAAAGTAATATTATTTTTGCTACATGTCCGACATTTTGTACCATCCATAGTTTAAAATTGGATTAGATTCGTTGTTTCGTGTGGGAGAGTTTGAGTTCACAAACTCCTTTCAAAAGCCACGAGCTTGTGGACTGTATGATTTGTGACTAGGAATTATAACAATACTCTAGTCGATTAAAATTATATAATTTATTAATACACGGACACACGTATCACTTAAAAGCTCTTTTATACATAATAAACTCTATCTAACTATCTTCGGGTTTTTACAGCTGCTGCCGTCTTCCCGTGCCAAACCTCCAAAGCCTACGGTCTTGGGCATCTTCGATGCTTAGCCCTCTAGCTTGCATTACTGTCTTCAGTGGGTTCCTTCCATGTTAACCTTGGTCTTCCTCTTTTCTTCTTCTGTTAGGGACTGCCATTCATATAGTTGCTTCGGCCATCCACTCATCTTCCATTCTTAAAACATGTCCTAACCACTTTAATTTCCTTTCCTCAATTCTTTCAATTATGCTTTCTTCTGCTTCCATTTTGTTTCTAATTTCCTTATTTGTGACACGTTCTAATTTAGACTTTCTGGCACTTTCTTCGTAAATAATCCATTTCTAGAGCTATTAGTCTGTTCTTGTAGTACTTATTGATTGTCCATACCTCACTTCCGTACATTGCAACAGATTTCCACCAATGTTTTACCAATATATTTTTTGTTGTCTTTCCAAATATGCTTATCCCACCATATGGAATTTAATGATGATATTATTTTGCTACTCAATTCAATTCTATGTTTTATGTTCTCTTTGCCTATACCTTCGATGTTATCCATAATCATTCCCAAATATTTAGTTTGTTTCACTGGCTTTAGTTGGATTCCATCTTCCAATACTAAGTTTTCTCTTTCATTGCTATTATTGCCAGATATTCGTTTTTTGTAAATTTACTGTGAGACCCCATGATTCATATGTGCTTTTCAAACCTTTTTATCATGAATTCCATATCAAAATTGTCTTGCGCTAAAACCAGTTGATCATCGGCAAATTGTAATGTCAGCAAAAATCTATTGCCTATTGGGATCCCCATACCTTTGCAGCTTTGTTTCCATTTCGGTTAATATAAATTCTACATAAATATTAAATAAAATTGGTGATAGACTGCACCCTGTTTTCAATCCCTTTGAGGTGTTTATAGGATTAGACATTATATTTCCCATTTTTAACATAAGCGGAGTTATCTTTAATAGGTTTGTTTAATAATTTCTATTAGGTTTTCTGTCAATATTGTATTTCTCCAATAATTCCCATAATTTGTTCCTCGGAATTGAGTCATAAAGCTTTCTCTAAATCTATCATTGTCAAATGGGTTTTCTTCTCCAACTGCAGTCCGTTTTTCAAGTAAACTGTTGTATTGCAAATATATTGTCAACACATGACCTTCCTGGTCTGAATCCATTTGATCTTCTCCTAATTTGTCTTTAACATCTTTTTGTAACTTTGTTTTTAATAACTTCGTAAATATTCTATATAATGTGTTATTTATACTTAGTCCTCTGTAGTTTTTTTGCGTCTCTTCTATCGCCCTTCTTGTATATTGGTACTATGTAGCTTATTTTCCATTCATCAGGAATCTTCTGTATTGGCAATGCACTTATTTATACAAGTCCCTCAATCTACCTATTAAATTTTTTGGGCCATATTTAATTAACTCATTTGGTATGTTTCCCGGCCCTGGTGCCTTTTTATTCTTTAGGGTTTGAATTTCTAATTCTATGTCTATTGTATCAAATTCCAGGGCGTTCATTTCTATGGATGGATTTTCTGTTGTTTCCATAAACTGATTTCTAGTTTCTGACAGTAAAGCTTTGTAATGTTTTTCTGCGTCTGATTTTGCTAACAAATTTATCTTGCTGGGTCCTTGGTTGGTTTTCAGTGTTTTTAGAAATCTCCATACTTCTGATGATTGTGATCCTCCTATATAACTTTCTACATAATAAACTCACTGCAAAATTTAATAATTGGTAATTTTACGCATTTTAACGTAGATGACCGGCACGTGTTACCTTCACAGAGTCTGAGGGCTTGTGGCTGACGCATGCTATTATGTGCAAGCAGGCAGAAGCTTCCAGACGTTTCTATACAACAAAAGAAATTAGTCACGCGAGACGTTGAGCGCGGAGGGATACAAATTATATGAAACCCTTAAAAATAAAACATATAAAATTAACTAGAATATTACTGGAAATCTCACGTACGAAGAATGAGCAGAACAAGAATACCACGCCAGATCTTAAATTACCAGCCACCAGGCAAGAGATCTTTGAGCAGACCCTTCAAACGTTGGATTGAGACCGTAACAGACCACTAGGTCTATCACATGAAAGGAAGAAGAAGAAGAATATTACCGGTTTAAGTAGTAAGTGCAGTTGTTGACGGAGGGCACTGCAGTCGTGTTTCTACAGGAATAGAACACGTGACACTGCTATCTTTGAGTGTAGAGGGGAATGGGACGTGGGACGCTGACAGTATGTACTGTCTTATATGACGTCACGTGTAGCAACAAACAGAGCTTCGTAATTCTTCCGCCTGCAGAGATATTTTGAATGACTAATGAGAATTAACCATACCCCCACGCACTGATCTACTGATCAATCAAGCAGGAATTAGTCGAATTAGTAAATTTGCAGGAAGTGTGATTACATTTAATTACAAATATTAATATTTTGCATAAATTCACAAAAAAAATAATGATCGCCTGAAAAAGAACACACTTATTTACTTACTTACTCACTGGCACTATCGAACCCGTAGATTCATGGCCGCGCGGACATAAGCTCTCCATACATTCCTATCCTGAGCTAATGGTTTCCAATCATTCCCTGTATAATCTACTTCCCTCAAATCATAGTTAATGCCATTCTCCCACCTTATTCTTGGTCTACCAACTGGGCGTTTTCCTTCTGGTTTCCTACAAGAAGCTTCCATGCAAGTCTTTCATTCCCCATACGTGCAACATGTCCTGCCCATCGCAGTCTACGAGACTTAACTGTTCTTATTGTATCTGGCTTCCTATAAAGACCATGTAGTTCATGGTTATGAAGTCTTCTCCATTCACCTGTCGAAAAAGAACACACAAAAAACAAAATTAAAATAGACAATTATGAGTCACAAAATTTTTTCCTTTAAATTCTTGATGTAAAGTTTTTAAAGTTTAATTGTAAATTCACAAAGTTATCATACTTGCCCCTGGATTTAAAAATGCATGGGTTCAGACACCACAGCTAGTGTGAATTTTCAGGGCATAAAAATCCTTAGACTAGGTTCCTTCGGAAGCGAACCAAATAATTTGGTTCTCTTTCTAGATTTACGGCACTCAAAAGAAGATCAAGCTTGAAAAACGAGACTTTTGAGCATTTTTATTCGTATTGAGATGCTAATGATCTTGGCTTTAAGAAGTAAGTTTATCATAAAATACAAATAATATCAGATTACTGATTTATTGATTTGGCCTTTCATCTATGTTTTTCTCGACTATACATAATATTTGTCTTTCTTTTGTAGGAAATGTTTACGGAGACTGATCTGACAACCAACCCCCAACTTGGAGAGTCAGTAAGTACTTGTTTAAGATTTTGTTCTGTAGAAATGACACCTGCTAACATGTTTCTCCTACCAGTTGATCTCATTTCCACCATTTCTGATATTGGAAAGAAAACTTAACCTCGGTCATGATTAATTATTGCTTCTTTGTATGGTTCTCGTCCAAAGTCTGTTTATCCAACTGGGGGCTGTTAATAGCTATGTTATTTCTGGTCTTGAAAAACAGAAATCCCCCACCACTATCAAGGTCGTTTAATCTCAAAGGAACCAAATATTTAGTAATTATGCAGAAACGTTGCATGTACGACATAAGAATCCGTTCATTTGAACTACCTAGTGAACGATGTCTAACATTCAATGTATCGAACCATTGTCACTGTTTTTTGTTGTTTGTTATTTTAAACATGGCGCGATGAGGTTTAGTATATTTCAGTTTTACCCAATATTTAAACGCGTACTTGCGGTTTCCTGAGGAATGTGGGAGTTACGGTGGGCGAAGCCCCCTACCATATAGGTTTTCAAAATGCAAAAACTATCCAAATTTTGAACCGTGTACATCATTATATGCCTTTATCAGATATTAGTTAACAAAGATCGCCTCACATCCAATAAACAAATAGTAATATTTAAGTTACATATCGCATTTAAACATATGTCTTGTATTCAAAAGCTAACAAATACAAATTCACATTAACCTTAGTCCTTTTTGTCTAGCGTTGGTTTATTAGTAAGATCCAGATTTCTGTTAGGTTTTTAATATTCCACAAATCATTGAAATAGCATGAGGATTTCTTCACATTAACAAACATTGGTTGAAAAAACTCTAATAACTCACACTAACATCACATTAATCCTTTTTGTTTAACGTTGGTTATTAGGTCACATTGCAGTTAGATTTTATATTGCTTCAATTAGAAAATAAACTTAAACATTTCTTCTTCTCCTTCATAAATACAAAATATGAATATGGAGGACAAACAATGGGAATGATGTAATAGTTATGTCGCGAATGTGTATATATATATATATATATATATATATATATATATATTACTTTTTTGCTATTTTATATCTAATAAATTGAACGTATGCACTTGAATAACTTCCACTCTATATATGCATGCTTTAAGGGTCAATTTTTCCAACAGAGGCAACTGTATTACGCCAGTTTTCTCCGTGTATAATACATAGCTTAAACTGGCGTAATACAGTTACCTCTGTTGGTGAAACCGACCCTAAGACGAATTAATTTCCTACACTTTTAGATGTATCTGAAGTTGAACATCCGGAATTCGAGTTTTTATTGGTGTAATTTTCAATCTTGCACAATGTCGTTACCGTGCTTTCATTGCCATGAGCAGACTGCGGTGAATTGCGGATATAGTATGTTTACATGCCTTCAAGAACGGTACTGCACGACTGTAGACTGACCACCGCTGTGGTCTCGGGGTAGCGTGCTCCCTTGTCACGCAGCGGGTCCGGGTTCGATCCCCGATCGGGACAGTTTTTCTGGGTGAGGTTTTTATCGGGGTTTTTCCTCACCTGTAAGGCAAATGTCAGGAAAACTTTAAGGCCCAAACGGTCCCCGAAATCATATGGCCATCGCATTCTTCATCATTCATATTCATCTTGGGTTAAGCTTAGGATTAAGGACTCTCCTGGCGCACCATTATCATCATCATCACCCATCATATCATCGGAGCAACGTAACCCCGCCTTCCAGGCGCCCCAACCTCAGAAGTTGGTTACAAGTACGCTATGCCAGGAGAGAAATCAGGAATGCAATAAATAAATAAATAAATACTTAATAATTATTCAATACTATGAATAATTGATATGTTGTAAAAAAATTGAAATATATTTTTATTTTTCCAATAACACAACCATAACATACAAGGTTACTGGAAATATTAGTTTTTCAACGTGGCTAATTAGCCGAGACCTTTAAGGAGTGGTTTTACAGATCAGAAGTCCAAGGTTCGAATATAGCTGAAAACCAGGGAGTTGTATTTAAAATACTCCGGAATACGATAATGTGAATTGTATAGAATTGTATGGATAAGTTGAAATGAGATAAAAGTGAAATAAAAATAAGTAAATGGGAGAAGAGAATGATAAATAGAGTAGCCAAAAGTAGATCTTTTAAATTCTAAATTAGCTTAAGACCAAATGAATGAGAAATATGTAGTAGTTCATGTATCGTTCCTTTACTATTTCATAGTTTATATAAAGTTTCTTCATATGTATGTAATATCTTCTTATTATATCTAAATGGCTTGTTATTAATTAATAAGGTTCCCTCTCTAACTTACATCTAGACTGGCCTATGTGTTTCTTATCTTGTATTATCCTGTGCTGATGGAACTGGAATCCTGACAACTAGGAACCAGCGAGGCCAGTCACTATGATACTAAATTAATGTGTTTCACAGTTCTTGTAACCCGCCCAAGACATTAATTTCAAAGTACCTTGTGGGGCACATATAAAAAAATAGGTTAGTGCAAGAGCCTGAATACAGAAGGATAAATGTGTGATTGAAATAAAAGTATCGTCATCGGCCACAATATGAAAATGTATTAAAATATTCTGAAACAATTAGCCCGGCGACGTTGCGTAATTGGTAAGGCAATATGCTACAAGTCGGAAAATTGCGAATTCGATTCTCTCTAAGAGGTATTGTTATTCACGCAGGTTCTTCTTCTCCTGAAGATGTCATAAAATATTACAAGGAATCGTAAATCCTAACGTTATAAAAATTGTTGGATTCAAAGATTTAAAAGTCATATTCATAATATACAGTATGTCAATTTGGTATTCATACTTAGGCATTTTTATTAATAAAAATCCAATTTTCAGAAAGTTTTTAAAAATAAAGAAAAAATATTTATTGTGGTTTGAAGGAAACACTAAGTTATATCTAAATATGTAATTCAAAACTGAATTATAAAATAAACATAATTTTATCAAAATAAAAATCTTTATTACACCCAAATACAAGCCAATTTGCTATTCATACACTAAAGAAAACACTGCAGTGTATTAGCTTGTCTAACTTGCTTAAACATTAATAACAACATGACTACTCTTAGTTGTGCATTTGTTAACATCTGCCTACTGTGCTGGTTGTGTACACTGGCAGTCAGTCGCCTCCAAAATGGATAAATGTAAAGAACTCAGTTCTGATCTCAAGGATACAATTGTATATCTTGCACTTAAGGGATATTCTTTGAGAAAAATAGGCCGACTGGTAGGCAAATGTCATGCAACAGTACGGTATATACTAAATAAATTCAAGTATAAAGGTTCAGTAGAGAATGTTCCGAGAAAACCTAAACAAAACAAGTTTAGCGAAAAGGAGGAGAAAACCATTGTGAGACAAGTGAAATTCAACCCCAGAACTAGTGCTCCAAAATTGCGGTCTGCCCTAGAAGTTTCTACTGGTAAAAATGTATGTACTGAGACAGTTCGGAAGGTGTTACGCAGAAATGGCTATCATGGAAGAATGACTAGAAAAAGGTCATATGTAAGTAAGAAGAACCTAGTTGTATGACTACAGTTTTCAAAAGAACATGTAAATAAGGGGCAGGCATTTTGGAATAATATTCTCTGGTCTGATGAGACTAAAATCAACCTGTTCAGTTCAGATGGCGTTCACAGAGTCCGGAGAAAAGCCAATGCGGATAATGATGTGACCAATACAACACCTACAGTAAAACATGGGGGTGGGTCTATAATGTTGTGGGGGTGTATGTCGGAAAAAGGGGTTGGCAATATACAGTTCATTGACAATGTTATGGACACATTTGTGTATAACGACATTCTTCGTAAGAATGTTAAACAAAGTGCAGCAAAATTGGATATGTTCCCTACGTACATGTTCCAACAAGATAACGAACCCAAACATACGGCGGACTTAAATAAGACTTGGTTGATATGGAACGTGCCAAAGCAATTGAAAACCCCTCCTCAATCTGTTGACTTAAACCCTATGGAACATTTAAGGGCGTTTTTGAAACCTAGGATCCACATCAGAAATCCTTCTTCCAAAGATGAATTGAAGAAGGTGGTTACTGAAGAATGTCCCGCGCCGTAGCCGAGCGGTTAAGGTAGGAAGCCTTGGCGCAGAGCTACGGGACTTGCGCTGGTTCGAGTCTCCATGGGGGAAGAAATTTTCTCATGGTATTTCCGCCAGTATGGGACCGGTGCCCACCCAGCATCGTGAGGCAATTGGGTAGCTACAATAAGTAGCGGCTCCAGGTTGAGGAACCAGCTATAACGGCTGGGGGAATTGACATGCTAACCACATGTCACCCCACACTGGCTGTTGATCATCTACCTCTGTGATTGACACATGTGGATGTGAAGGGCCAGCAGCCGGCTGGTAAAAGGGCAACCGCTGAAAAGTGGAAAGACCCTCAATCGGTTACTGAAGAATGGTGCAAAATCAGTCCTCAGATATGTGATATGCTTGTTAGATCCATGCGACATAGATGTCAAGCTGTTATTAAAGCTAAAGGCTACCCTACAAAGTATTAAGGACATTTTATTTTTTTCCCCCATTCTGACTGTATGAATAGATACGGTGACTATAAAATTTACAAGTTTTAAAGTTTTTTAAATATATTATACGATGAATGTTTATAGAATTTGTTGATTTGTATTCATTATGTAATGAAGTGTACCTGAAAATGTTTAGTTAATCGCAAAATATATCTGCAATATTCTGAGAATTAAAATTGTGCTATTTCAATTATAAAATCGAAGTGTATGAATAACAAATTGACATACTGTATATATATCTTAACTAGCCTAAAGATTCCCACTGCCCATTGTTCTAAGTTTGAATATGCGTCTCTACCAATAGAGTACCATACATACGTTCTAAATGTAAAGCCAAGGCTGAAACTGCGTTTGATATCTCGCACCAAATGTCTAGAAAGGTGTGAGACTTAACTACTCAATATTCCAAGTCCTGCAGTGCGATAAATTACACCACTTGTAGTCGTGATACAAATTGTGATTATGTGAATTTCACCTAATTTACCTCGAGAACGACGTGTGTGCCTCAACATACTCACTTCTTCTTTATGAGATTCCATTGTGTTTTTTATAAACTTCATTGTTTTCTTAACTTTTACATCATATTAACTTAATGGCTGATAATGATCAAGGGAAACAAACAACTGAAAAAATTATAATTTTTAAGTCTGAAAACAAATAAACGCCTTGCAGTGAATGTAACAATAGAGGATTGTGAAAAATATTGATAAAATGGATATTTCAAACAATATATAACCTAGAGTTTATAACAAAATAAGCACTGGATGGAAGAGAGTTGTTGGTGCGGAAATGTCCATATAGTGATAATGTTGAAAGTGAAAAATACAGCATCTAAGACATTACGCCTTGTCGCAGAGCTACCGAACATGCCCCGGTTAGAGTCCCTATGCGGAAGAAATTTACTTCCTGAATGTCGGCTATAGTGGATAGGTGTCGACCTAGAATTGTGAGGAATATATATATATACCGTGTATAACATTTTGGGAATCCGACGGTTGACCACTTATCACACACAGCTATAACGTCTACCTCTCTGTTATACCAAGTGCCTTGCATTTTTATCGCCCCATGAGTTTAATTTAGTTTAAAGAAAGGAATGACTTAATTTTAAAGCATAAAAACAAAATGTTATCTGAAATTAATGTATTTATATTTACCTGATAGAAAGGAAACGTGTGGTATTGATCTCTCTAAAGATCTTGGTAGTATAAACTTATAGATGAAACAGTTTTGAATTCAAATTGTGAAATATTAATATTTTTTTCATTAAAAATATTTTTCAATCTCACATTTAGCGGCGTTGCTTCGTAACGTGCTCGTACGTTCTTGCATAGTTATTTGTTATTCAACCACATGCACTTTATGCAATTTTTATGAAAGTTTTCTTCTTTGTAAATTATAAGTGGCAAAATTTTTCCGCCAACATCATTTGGCCATCATTATCATATTCGCCATGTTTAGTATGAATGGGTGTGTGAATGGTGTGTTTCGTCTTAATGTTGTGTTGTCTTGGAGAAGGCCCTAACATTCAGCTGGGGCCCACCGTGTCCTTGTGTGGTTAAAAAAATATGTGTGTGATCATCAGTTAAAATCCCTCACCGGACAACTGTAAGACCCGGGTGGCGCGTAGTACGTAAAAGTACCTAAAAAGTGTGAGGTTTAACTACGCTAACGGAATATAAATATTTATGAACTATATGTAGTAGAAAGCCCCATATCAAATAAAACAAGACGTTACAATTCCTTTTCTCGTGGAATCCCTTGTTTAAAAATTCTCAAACCACAGCTTTATCTTCATAAAAATGTGACACTAAATTAAAATTTTGTTAATTTGACATAGAGTGGAAGGTCTCAGGAAAGTTTTTGGACCAAAGATAGATGAACAGGAGGTGAATGGAGATGAGTGCATAACATTGAAGTAAGCCAGGTAAAATAAGAACAGATAAGTCTCGTAGACTGCGAGGGGCAGGACATGTATCAAGAATGGAGAATGAAAGACGTGCGTGGAAGCTTCTTTATAGGAGAACCAGAGGGAAAACGCTCAGTTAGTTGACCAAGAATTAGGTGAGAGAATTTATTTGTAGGTAAACCATAGGGAAAACGAGCAGTTGGTAGACCAAGAATGATGTGGGAGAATAACATAACCGTGATTTGAGAGAAGTACACTTATGCATGGAACGAATTGAAAACATTATCTCAGGAGAGGGATGCATTTAGAGCTTATGTCCGTGATGCCATGAACCTAAGAGTTCAGTAATGCCAGTGAGGTAGTTAGTATGTAATTTTCATGCAAACAGAACAAATATATCGAATATATTATCTTTGTCCTTTGTTTCCTTCCTCTTCTTGTTCTTCTTGAAAATCGTAGAAAATCTTGATGGACTAATGGCTACCATGCGTTCATCTGGCTCCCAGGATCATGAGTTCAAACTCTCAGAGGTCTGTGGAATTACAGGGCGTAAAAATACCGAGTGTCGGTTCAATCGGATAGTTGCCAAATACTTTGGTGCTGTGAATACTGTATATTTGAGGCGCGAAAAAAGAACCTCATGTATGAAGAAATATAACTCGGAGCAAAATATGTTGACGCTTTCTCGCCCAGATTTGAATTATGCTCTAATGATCTTAGATGTTAAGGAGCGTCGTTAAATATATATTACATAACACTGAATTACTATTTTAGGATTCTAAACCAAGTGTTACCCGACTATACATAGTCTAGCTTCTTTTGTCGGAATATTTTTGGAGTGGGTTCTAACATGCAAACTGCAACTTGGAACGCTAGGATTTATTTTAGGTTATATCCCGTAGAAGATTATCTTCTCAACGGCTAAATTTCCCTCCTGCCCATTGATCTCTCTTCTGCTATCTTTAGTTGGAAAGTCAAATTTCCTCTTTCCGGCGTTGATGCAGTTTGACACGTTCTTCGAGATTAATAAATTATTTTGTTTCTCACCCAAGGTATTTCTGATTTAGCTCGAAACACTTCCACTGTCGTCAAAGTCAAGGAATCCCTGATGATCCTAGACATATAGGGTGTAGCAGGACCTCACCGACAAAATGATAAGATGATAGGCCATGCAGAGAGGATAATTTTTTTGTGGAGGAACATGTAGTCGCAAACACGTCGTTTATGAGTTATGCGCAGATGAAGGTGTTTACCCATAAGGGTCGCAATTGAATACAAACAATTACACACCTATCATTTTATTGAATAAAACATATTTTTACAATAAGTGTTCAAACAAAAAGTGTTTTGACGATGTCAATAAGAATCCTGCCATGATCGGCCGTATTGGCCGTACATTGTTACGACGATATCAAACATTCAATGAGGCACAGGGTCGACTACTTGAACACTTATTGTAAAAATGTGTATTTTTCAAAAAAATCATATCTGTGCAATTGCTTGTTTTCCATTCCGACCCTTATGGGTGAACACCTTCATCTGCGGGTAACTCATAAACAACTTGTTTGCGACTCTATGTTCCTTTACAAAGAAATGATCTTCTCTACACGGTCTATCATCCCTTTCATTTTGTCGGTGAGGTCCTGTTACACCCTGTGATTTTAGGATTGTCATTAATTAAACATTTCCTCTTTCTAACTTAGCATTGGGTATGTATGCGTTTGTTATATTGTGTTGTTCTTTACTATCTTCATGATGTACCGGAGTCACAACTAAACACTCAGCTAGGCAAGTAATCGTGTACCTATTTAATGTTTATTTCTCGTTCACATTTATTTTCATCCGCCCAGCGCAAAACTTGTGGTCCGATTGTGGTGCACAAAACAAAAGTTTAGGGTAAAATAAAAAAAAATAGGGGATGAAGTACTGTTTTAAATAAGACTATAAACATCACTAGAACAGGAAAAATTCATTAAATTTTCTGAAAAAATAGAACGCACGTTGCATAATTTGCTAACGCAATATACTACAAGCCGGGAGGTTGCGAGTTCGATTTCAGATGAGGTCAGGCTTATTACCACTTGACGAAACTTTGTGGTAGGATCTGTCACTGGGTTCTACTCAGCCTCTAAAATAAATGAATACCAGGTATATTTTCTTGACTCAAACAGTCCATCACGCAGCACTGAAAACTCCTGAGATAAATAGTCTCCAATTGTCAGCCATAATCTCCTACTTTTTCAATAGCTCTCTGAGACTTGTAATATGATCTCTGTACACCTTTACAAATATATTATTTCGCGTGATGAGTGCTTTCCACCAGATAACTTGATGCCTTTACATACTCACTTCTTTCAAGAAGTTTCGTGATGTTTTATGAAATTTGTTTTGTTAACTTTTACATTAACTAGACCTAAATTTATGTTGATCTACCGAAATAACTAACTTATGTAGAGTATAATATTGTAGTCTCAGGACAAAGGAATGTCATGTATTAACTTGCAAAAGATAGAGAATTATTAAAGGACAAAAACCAATAAGATCGATATTATAAATAAGTTAATGAACAAACAAGTAATAGGCGGAAGATAATCATTAATGGGGAAATTTGCGTATAATAATTTATACAGGAATAAAAAATCCAAAATGTCCTTTATTCCAAATCGTATCCTTTTATCTTGCTTGGGTCGGTTCCTTTTATGACAATCCGGCTGATTTCCATGAAGCTTCTCAGTAAGATAAATGTCTCCTGGAAGTGTTACGAGCGCTTCGCAGGACAATGATGGTGGAAGGGCTGCTTCCTCTGACATGCTCCTCTGGGTATCCACCCCCCAAGAGGGGGCTGTTCTTCCGCTCTTCAAGCCCAAGTTTAGCTGGAAAGAGATATTGACTCCAAAATAAATAAATTTCAGACTGTGTGTGGAACAATACAGAGAACATTCAAAAATAAAATTAGAAAAGAAACCAAGATAAAAATGTATAATGTTATGGCGGTTCTCACAATATTGTATGGATGTGAAACTTGGGCTCCAGTGAAAAGACAGAAGGATAGAATACAGACGGCGGAGATGAGGTTCCGAAGACAAGTAAAAGGATGTACAAGACTTGATAGAATAATAAATGAGGATATAAGAGAAGAATTGAAAGTACAGCCTTTATTGGATAAAGTCACGAATTACAGACAGAAATGGATTGATCACATGGATGGAATGAGTAAGGAGAGATATCCATTGTTAGCAAGAAACTATCAAGCAAGAGGAAGGCGTGATGTTGGAAGACCTAGAAGACGTTGGGCTGATGCATTATGAAGTCGGAACGGGCAATTGCCTAATCCCTGGAGTGATGATGATGATAAAAAAATCCAACGACCTAATGCATTGTGTCTTGTGATAGGTCCACGATACTTCAAATTTCTATGTAGAAGGCATTTTCTCACGGAATATTGGTCAGTAGGAGATCGGTGCCCTTACGGAAACGCCCATATGGTACACCAATAATGAGGTGGAAGAATAACGATCATGATTTGACGGAAGTAGATTACACAGATGTTGATTGGAAGACATTTGCTCAGGTATGCAGAGCTTATGTTCACGCAAACATAAACCTACGAGTTGGATAGAGCCAGTGAGTTAATTAGTTAGTTAGGAGATTGGTGTCCATTGAGATATGTACGTTGTATAATTGAGGAGGTTAGAAGCAAAAGTGTAACTTTTGCAGTATTGATGAAATGTTGTAAAGTTGAAGTAGTATAAGAAAATCATAGGTAATTCAAAATGATAACAGCGGGTGATGCGTGTTTTCCTCCAGATAACTCGAAATAGACATTTTTGCTTTCACACACTCACATTTTCAAGAAAAAAGTCACACGCCTTTGTTTCTAATTGCCTCGATTAGAAGGCATGGTGGAGAATTGAGGTTCCTGGAATTTTCCTTATACCCTTCATTTGAACATGATAACTTATGTAATTGAATATTTACCTGATACACGAAGATCGATACATACATTTCCCCGGTATATGTCGATAGATGAAACACTTCTGAATTACATCTGTCAAATATTAATATATTTTAAAATTTAATTTGTAAAAATAATATTCATTTTAACATTCAGTGACGTTGCTTCGTTACGATTCAATTTATTACAGCAACAATATTGATATCGCTTAGTAAAGAAGAGCATTTTTAAAATCATTTTTTGCATAATAATGCGTTCTGTCGCACTTACAGGAATGCCGGCCATGATTGAAAGTTCAGTTTCCTACATTTCGGTGTAGCCACCCATAAATAACTAAATAAGTGTACTGTAATATTACAGATTACCTACCTAGCACGGGAAGTAAAACCACTGCCCTTTTTTGTACGCTATGTATAGAAAGTGTATGCAATGTATATACAAAAAAATGTATCCAATAGGTAGTGTGAATATACATTATACCAAACAATTCACAGCATTTTAAATTAACTGAGCTTCATATGAAACAATATAAAACAATACATTCGTACTTGCCGTCATTTTATACCTGATTGGTGTCACGGTCTACTGTAGTATCAACTAAATTATTTTCGGCATTTACCGTACATACATTGGTCAGCCTGCTAACGTCAGTCAGTTGTTTATAATGAACGAAAATATTTCCAACAAAGATGTTATTATTTTAGTATTATTTATCATTATGAAAACATCATCGAGCAAAAAATATATATAACATACATTTATGAAGTGTTTTACAGAATCTCGGAAGTTAAAAACCTTGCTATCTCTCTGAATTTAATAATTATCTCGTTCTGTAAAAACCACTTTCCAACCTCGCATTGTAATTTACTATTGTGAAATTTATTTGTCTTTAATAAAATTATTTATTGGACGTTGGGGAAAAAGCTCCATATCGATTTAGATACCAAATTACAAGTTTCCTCGTGCTTAAATAATCGTAAGCACAGTTTTATTTTTAAAGAAGTCACGTTTATGTACAATTTCGGTTAATATGACATTGAGAATGCAATATGCATACGATTAGATCATTTTCTTATTATTTTCCTTCTTCTTAGACGTGAAATCGATCTTGCTAGACTAGAGCTTATCATGCTCGCTTCTGGTTTTAAAGTTCACGGGAACAAACCCTGCCGGCGTTTATGGAATTTTTAGGACGTAAATGTCGTTGTAAGTATATGTTCCTTTCGGAAAAGACTAGAAACCAGAGTCACGTGTCTGGATTTAGGGCACGTAACATAATATCAAGCTTGTTAGAAAAGGCCTGGTTGATCCTTTCTCCCCAGATTATAATTGCGACACTAATTAGTTTACCTTTTAAAGGGTGTCGTTGATTATTAATTATGACATAACACTGATTGAACGTATTGGTTTGTTTAAACTTTTCCCCCGTGTGAGAGTCGTCTTTTCTACGCCTAAAGTGTTCCTCCTACCCGTTGATCTCTCTTCCACCATTTCTAACGATGAAAAGTCAAAATTTCTTCCGGCATTGATGTTATTTTATATTCTGTTGTGAGTTATTTCTATGTGTGGTTTCTCCAATCAACGGTGAGCTAATAGTAACTGTGTAACTATAGAATTGCTAGTTTATTTCCCATGGACTTGGAAAATACAAATATCGACACCAGCATCGTCATGGAATTCCTATTGGGTTCATATATGTCTTATGAACTAACTAACTCACTATGTAAGAGTGTTTCGCGTACATATAACTCGGAGAATAATTATGTTAGGGTCTATATACTTTTAGTTTAAGATATTTTTAGTGAAGTTAGAAATGGAAAGTGTTCCTGTGATGGTAATAAGATGCATTTACAGAATTTAACCTGTTTTAATTTCTTTCTTCGCATCATTCCTGTTTTTAATTATTGTTCCTATACATTTGAAATCCGCCACTTCTTCAAAATTTCAAACATTTTCATTAACTGTCAATTTTATAATGTTGGTATTTCTAGCATGATCACATATTTTAGGCCCACTTGCTACACTGAGCCAATACTGTAATAGTATTTTGTTTTTAATATGCTTCTTCTGTTTCTATTTCTGATTTCTTCTCTCTATAACCTTTAATTTCTGTAGCTCCATTAAGACTGGGGAATGTGAGGTTATGTTTTTTGTTTCACATGTGGATATAGAGCGAGGTGGCTCAAGCGGTAAGTTCTGGGATTCATATTTGATAGGTCCGAATTTAAATCCCAATGCCGAGCAACTTGAATGAGGGTTTTCTCAGGATTCTCCTCGATCCTCAAGCCAATTATGGTTTGTAATTTCATTAAAAAGTGCATATTTTATCGTGTTCATTTCGTAATATAATTATGTCTACATTATATTAACAAACATACAATGAAGTAAATACACACACATGACCTGTACTAATTTCGAGCTAAGTTCCAGTTGTACTGTAAAAAACGTGTTTAAGTTATTACTCCGCCGACTCGGTCTACTGATGGAACTGTGATGCTACATTTACTCGCCATATGAACGAATTGTGTTCGGAACTGTTATCGATAGAAACATTTTCCCAGGCAACATTGTATTTTACTGGACTGGATACAAAGTAAGATGGTACCAATAATTAAGAACTTCCATATTTTATTTATTCTATGACAAAACATTTATATATGAACATACCTAATCAGACACTTTGACCTAAGCTTTTTCCATGATGTCGATAGATATCCTTTGTATATAATTGCATTACGAGCAGAATGTATGTTCCCTGCTGACTCACCTGCAAATTCTGTTATTTTCACCACATCCTCAAAGGCTAATGTGGGATATTTCTCACTAATCGCTTTGAAAATATTCAAAATACTTTGAATTTCTCCTACTCTTATAAAGCTTTCCTTTCCAATATTTTAGGAATTCTTGAGAAGCGGCCATTTTGAAACAACTGAAATTTTAACGGATTCTGTAATGCGGTTACATGGAAATAAAACAATGCATATTTTACCTATTAAAATTATAAATATGTAATTTAACAAACTCCTATATAACTTACATAGACACATGTAAGATATTACATATTATTATTTTCTTTATTTTAATTGTTACAGAGGGAACTACATTTTCTTGCTCGCTGAAACATAAAACCGTCATTCGACCAATGAAAATGCAGTCATATATCTGCTCTGTTTACATCACAACTGGAACTTAGCTCGGAGGTAGTATAGATGTTGAAGGTAGATCTCTCTTGATAAATTATATAAAGTTGAATACAAACTTTTACAGTCAAATAATTATTAGAAAATGCGTGTTCTGTGTTATTGTAGTGAATATATACAATTATGTATGTATGGGCTAGTGGTCAGAGGTTCTGACTGCGGTTAATGAGGCCTCGGGTTGGATTCCCGGTCAGAGCACTGGATTGTTTTTCCTATTGTCGCTCATGGTCTGGATGTGAACTAAGTTTAGGTTTAAGGACTCTCCTGGTGCTTCATTATTATTAATCACCCAACATGTCATCGGGGAAACTTAACTCTATCTTCCAGGCGCCCCTTCATAACCCTTTGCTTAAGTTTTAAATTCCAAAATGTATTTTATTTAAGTCCAGAAGGTAAGAGAAAGCTAAGATCTGCGCACTAAAAAATGTAAACTCAAACACAATAGGATACAACTCGGATAATTAGCGTCCAATTCAAATCCAGGCATCAATGTACTGACACAGAGGTCTCTCTCTTTTATTTTATTATTTACTATCTAAGACCCGGAGTGCGCTGCTGCTCCTAAATAAATGTTAATTTGTTTTTACCACCAGCCGTGCGTTGTTATACTTGTCTGGGAATGTGTTAATCCCCATCTTCTTGTCATCAATGAAAGACAAAAATGTTTATTGTGAGTTATCCGTAGAAGATAAAAATATTCTGTCGGGGACGTTTTTGCAGAGTTTTTTGAAATGTTCAATTCTGCGTACATTAATTTGTTTTATATGTTATGGTTTATGCAGCGTAAGCCATTTAAGCCTCAAAATAGGGACTTTATTGCACGTTTTTCACTAAAAATGGTGATTTTTACGGGTGAAGACGTTGAGTATTACACTCTCTTATAAACTATGTTCATTCTCGGAATCTCCTGAACATTTTTGAAAAAGCCCCTTCTCAATCGGATGAACGGCTTGCCCGGGAATCTACTTATCCCGATCCTCTTGGCTTCAATGAAACACAAAAATACTTATTGTGACATATCCGTAAGAGATAAACACATGGTGGCGCGGTCTTTTTTGTAGAGTTTTGTGAGATACTCAATTCTGTGTACATTAATTTGATGTATTTGTTATGGTTTAGGCAGCGTAAGCCATTTAAACGTCAAAATATATCATTTATTTCACGTTTTCAACTACAAAGGGTAGTTTTTAGGAGTAAAGGGGTTTAATATCACAACTTTCTTATAGCCTATGTTGATTCCGGGAATCTCATGAACATTGTACAAAAATCCCCGTCAAAATCGGATGAAAGGTATGACCGCGCATAGAATACGAACAAACAAAGAAACAAACTAACATTGTTTTTTATATATTAGGTTTATTTTTGGTGAGTTTCAGGATGTTTTGCGAGCTGTAAAGTATATGATATGGGACCCATGACTCATTTCCTTTTCCAAGAATGATGTATTCAGGAATTTTATGCCCCTTAAAATCCGTTCACTAAGCCAGAATTGCACCTGCGAAACTCCAATGATAATCACTTGTCAATCAGAACCGACCTGTTGAACTAGAGAACGCATTTTCAAGTTATATACGAAATATTGTAGATTAAAAAAGAAATCGACTTTTTCTTTGGTAAGGAAATATTCGGCCACAACAGGTACATTTAAAACTCGTTTTTCAACTCGAATTGGTCAATATAAGTGGCTACAGTTGTACTATTTACCTTAAAAATCTTAGATCTACCAAGACAGGAGAGAATAAGAATAATGTAAATACAAGTTGCTGGCATTTGTAAAAAATAGCACTGAATGGATAACAATTTATAGAGATGTTTGTGAAAAAATGACGTATATAACTTCAATCAATATTCATTTATCTGCGTTGAATATTATAAGGAGGAGAGTATTTCTTGTGACACGTTATTTTCCTCCCTGTGTATAGAACTTGCAGAACCCGGGTCTCGCGTCTCTGAAGAAATAGCTGTAGCATTCACTCTCATGTCCCGTCTGAATTCTGTTTCAAATCAGTTTTTTCAAACAATCGATATGACTAATGAAGTATAAATCGACATTAAGAGTTTATGTAAAACTAAGAAATTGTCATCAAATTATTAGTTATGCTGGGAATTGTGCTCCTCTTGACACAAATCAGAAATTGCTTGGAATGTTGCAGCACGTTTAAAAAATGGTACACTTTCTTTATAAAGCAAACAGTTACATTTCAAGAGTCGCGTGTGAAGAAATGTTAAAAATTACCTGGTAATAATAAAGTCCACCGCTGTGGTCTCGAGGTAGCGTGCTGCCTTGTCACGCAGCGGGCCCGGGTTCGATCCCCGGTCGGGGCAGTTTTTCTGGGTGAGGTTTTTATCGGGGTTTTTCCTCACCTGTAAAACAAATGTCAGGAAAACTTTAAAGTCCAAATGGTCTCCGAAATCATATGGCCATCATCCTTACCATTATCATCCTTACCATTATTATTATCATCATCATCATCATCCTTCACCGGTGTGGAAAGCAACGGGAAGCTACCACACCTACACCATTCCCTAGTAAAGCTGCAAGCATAGCATGAAAATGCTATGATTGCAGTGAAGGACCTGCCTTCGGGCAGGATTACTATGGATGGAATAAAGTTATTTTGTATATTATGAATGTCATTATTATTATTATTATTATATTATTAATAATAATATCAATAGGGCCTATAACTAAATTTACGGTCACAGGTACCAATATATTATATAGGGCTATTCAGAAAGAAGGAACAGACTTCAAACGTTTATTTCTTCCAAACTATAAAAAATATAAACACAATTCCAACGTTCCTGGAAAGAGGAAGTTCAAATTTCAGTATTTTATGCATTCAATATGAGCACCATGTGTTACACGACAAATATCACAACGGTGGCTCATTTATTGCAACACGCTAATGAGCTGGTCTCTAGTTATCGAATTCACAGATTCAACAAATAGATTTCGCAGATTTTCAAGAGTGTTAGGCATTTTGGGGCGGGATAAAAACAGGGTATTTTTAGTAACCCCAGATATAAAAACCACACAGGGTTAGGTCGCGTGACCTGGGAGGCCACCGGTAATGAAGTTGGTATTCTGCTCCTCTTCCAATCCAACTTTCTGTTGTGTCGCCATTTTAATACAATCAACATGACAAGCAACAAACTTTTCTCTTTTCAGGAGCGTTGGAATTGTGTTTCTATATTTTGTAGTTTGGAAGAAATAAATGTTTGAAGTCTGTTTCTTCTTTCTGAATAGCCCTGTATAATGGTACAATAAACAGTAATAGTTAATAACAAATGAGGGAAATTTTGAGAAAATGGTTCAATTCAAATTTTAACCTTGGAACAATAATTACAATTAGGAATGAGATGCACAAATAAATTTAACAAGGGTTAATTCAAGAAATGTATGCTGTTATAATTACAGGGACTCAGGTCGTTCCAACTTCTCTAAAATAAAGTTAAACTAAAAATATATAAAACTGTTATTCTCCCAGTTATATTACATGGATGCGATACGTGGACTCTTATTTTAAGGGAGGAGAAAATATTATGATTATCGGTATACGAGAATAAAGTTTTAAGGAAAATTTTTGGATCAAAGAGAGATGAACAGAGAGATGAAAGGAGAATAATTTATAACAGTGATGATCTTCATAGAAAAACAGATAAAATAAGATGATATAAGTCTCATTAGAGACTTGGAAGGTTCTCGTAGAGTAACCAGAGGGAAACGTCTAGTTAATAGGTCAAGAATGAGGTCAGGGGATGATTGTATAACATTAGTTCAGGTAATAATAATAATAATAATAATAATAATAATAATAATAATAATAATAATAATAATAATAATAATAATACTTTATTTATTCTGGCAGAGTTAAGGCCATAAGGCCCTCTCTTCCACTCAACCAGCACAAATACAAATAAATATTCGACAATTATAGATATACACTGTACTAATTATAAACAGTTAAAGATACAATAAATGTAGCAATGTAAATGTCATGTACAAACAACATTCATAGGGTAATAACAATAATGATACGATAATAATAATAATAATAGTAATAATAATAATAATAATAATAATATAAATATGATACATTATACGGGAAACACCAATTAATATAATATAATATATATATATATATATATATATATATATATATATCTATATATATCTTACACTGGATAATAATGAAGTCGAGTTTAGAGCAAATATAAATTTAGATTTCTTTTAAAAGATGCCAATGTCCGGCAGCCCCTTATTTCTTGTGGTAGGGAATTCCAGTTGCGAGAAGTGGAGATGGTATATGACATGGAGTGATGTGATGTCCTATGTTGCGGTATATTAAGTAAGAGACTATGTTGTGATCTTGTGTTTAAGTTATGGTTTGAGGATAGATACTGGAAACGGGATGATAAATAATTGGGAATCGAGGTATGTAGGATCTTAAATAGGAGAATTAGACAGTGAGATTTTCTTCTCTCTTTTAGATGTAGCCATGACAATTGGTGGAATAATGGAGAAATGTGATCGTATTTTCGAACATTAAATATGAATCTGATACACATATTATGGACACGTTGCAGTTTGTCCGACAATCCGTCACTTATGTCAGTTAGTAGAACGTCACAGTAGTCAAAATGCGGCATCACTAAAGTTTGGATTAAAATTCTTTTAAGAGTTGTAGGAAGAAAATGTTTAAGTCGCTTTAGGGAATGCATTATGGAGAAGATCCTTTTAGATGTTTGTTTTACTTGCTCATGCCATTTTAAATTAGAATCTAAGTAAAATCCCAAGTTTTTAACGACGTCGGTATAAGGAATTTGTTCATTATCTAATATGACAGCCGGCATATTGCCATTGTTTATGAGGTGTAATAGCCTTGGATGTCCGATAATTATTGCTTGCGTTTTGTCTACATTTAGTTTCAGCCCATATTGTCTGGACCATAATGATATATGCCTGAGGTCAGTGTTTACTTTGTCAATATATTCATTAATTTCGTCAGGCCTAAAGTGTGTGTAAATCTGTAGGTCGTCGGCGTAAAGATGATGCTTGCAGTTTTGTAGTTTCTTGGTCACGTCATTAATATAAATCGAGAAGAGAAGAGGAGCGAGGACGCCGCCTTGAGGTACCCCTTTCCTCACCAAGCGCCAGGAAGAAATGCGATTATTAACAGAAACTGATTGCTGACGATTAGTGAGGTAAGATGCAAACCAATCAAGGCAGTTTTCCGACAGATGTAGTGTCTTTAGTCTCGCTAGCATTAAGTCTATATCTACTGTGTCAAAGGCTTTGCTGTAGTCGAGTAGGACTATTGCGGTGAGTTTGCTTTTGTCCATTGAGTCTCTTATGTCCTCTACAATGTCAAGTAGTGCAGTAGCTACTTGTGTGATGTCCTGTTCTAAAACCAGACTGATGTTCATCAAGTAAGTCGTGTGGTGAGGTAGTCTGTTAACTGTGAGTGTATTATGTGTTCCAGTGCTTTAGATAAACAGGGAAGAATACTAATTGGTGTATAATCATCGAGTGTTGTGGGAGTGTTTGATTTCGGTGTAGGACGAACTAGAGTCATTTTCCAGAGTCTGGGATAGGTCCCGGTCATTATAGAGGCATTAAAAATGTGGGTTATTGTTGGGAGAATAATGTCTATTATTTTTTGCAGGAGAGTTATTGTTATATTGTCTATTCCTTGTGCTTTAGATTTAATACGTAATACTGCTCTTTTGGCGTCATTAGGTGAGATATAGGAAAAAAAGAATTTGTCTCGGGTAGGTTGGGAATATGATATTAGTTCATCTATTGTCTGTTGTTTTTGTTGTGAGGTGTTGTCAGAAGGGAGGCGGGTAAAATGGTCATTCAACTCATCTAGTGGTAGGTCAGCTGTTTCTACCTGTAGTTTATTTTGACAGAGGCCTATTGATTTTAAATTTTTCCACATGTCAGCTGAGTTGGACATAGATTGTGTAATAATAGTATGGGCATATCTTAGTTTTGCATTCCTTACAGTCTGGTTGACTTTATTCCTCAGATGTTTGTTAGGGGATGTATGGAGAACGTATCTCTGCGCGGCCTTGAACCCATTGGGTTCGATAGTCCCCAGTAAGTATTTAAACTATTATTATTAGTAGTTTATTCTTATTATGATTATTATTTATAGTCATATTTTTGCAATTTATTAACAATGCCACTAGGTTTGTCCTTAAACTTTTTGTTTCTTTCTTCCTCCTTCTTCTTCCGGAATTGGCGGAATTACAACCCACTTCTTAGGTTAGAGCGTCTTGCAGACGGAGTTAGGTTACCCCGATGTTATGGTAGTTGATGAATATTGTATAATGGAAATGGATAGTTAGTGACAAATGAAGAAATGTTTGAAAAAGAAAGTGCCTGATTTCAAATACTTTTAAGAATCAATTAGAAAAGGGAATGAGATGCACAAAGAATTAAACGTAGGCTCTATACTGGAAATGTTTGCTATTACGTATTATAGAGACTTTCGTCCTCTCAACTTCTTAAAAATAATTATCCATCCATAGTAATTCTGCCCGAGCGCAGGTCTTTCACTGCAATCATAGCATTTTCATGCTATGCTTTGCAGCTTTACTAGGGAATTGTAGGTGTGGTAGCTTCCCGTTGCTTTCGTCTTGTAGGCTATATAGGCCTATATATAAACTATTATTATCCTAGTTATACTATGTGGATGCCAAACCTTGATTATAAATTATAAGTTTAAGAGAGGAGAGAATATTACGAGTACTGGTATTTGAGAATAAAGTTCTTAGGAAGATTTTTGGACAAAAAAGAGAAATGTTCAATGAGGGGAATATAGAAAATTAAGTTACAGTTGAGTTGCTTTACCTTTATGGGGAGCCAGATATAACAAGAAAATTACGTCTCGTAGACTGCGATGAGCAGGACATGTAGGATGAATTGCAGGTCATACAAATTCATTATAGAAAAAACAGAGAGAAAATTACCAGTAGGTAAGTCACGAATGAGGTGGGAGAGACATTAAGTTAAAATTTTGTTGGGAGTTCTTAGGAATTTTTATTTACCAAAGAGAGCTGAACAGAAAGGTGACTGGAGAAGACAAACATAGCAGTGAACTGCTTGATCTTTGTAGGAAGCCAGATATAATAAGATAAGTTAAGTCTCGAAGATTACGATGGGCAGGACATGTGACACGAATGGGGAATTAAAGACGTGCGTGGAAGCTTCTTTATAGGAAAACCAGAGGAAAAACGCCCAGTTGGTAGACTAAGACGAGGTGGGAGAATAATATTAACCATGATTTGAAGGAAATGGATTATACAGCGGTTGATTGAAAAACATTAGCTCTGGTTAGGGATGTATGGAGAGCATTTTTAGCTACTGGTTCGATAAAGGCAGTCAGTTTCTCATTCGTATTACGATTGTACATTATTACTTTCGCATTTTTTTCTGCTAATTCCATTCTCTTCATACTTCTCGTTATACCATCCATCCAATGTGTTTGCGGGCTTCCTCTTCTTCTGGTTTCAGCATTCCATTCCAGATTCATTTTCTGAATTACATTAGTTTTGTCTGAAATCTCGTGATTGTCCCAACATCCAAGATTCATTATCTGTTGTATTGTATGCGAGCTCAGTTCCAAATGTAGGCCTAAACAAAGTTGCTTAAGATATTACTCCGTCTATTGGCGGATCCGTGGTGTTACTTTTACCCGCCAAATGACTGAATTGTGTACGCAATGTCAATGATAGAAACATTTTTCTTAAGTTATATCGTATAACTGGGGGAAATAATCCTGAATACAAGACAAGGTGGTACCAATAATTAGTAACTTCCATAGGCCTATCCTATTTATTTATGTAAACAATTATACCCTATATGGGCCTACCAAACCAGACGTTTATACTTTTTCCATGATGTGGGTAGATATCCTATATTTACAATTTCATTAAGTCTACAAGCATATATATATTTATATATACGCTCAATTCTTTCAGGAGTTAGACAAGGGTGTAGTCTATCGCCCACACTTTTTAATATATAGGCCTATATATTGACGACATGAAACAATGGAAAATTATAACAGACGGAGGCCTTAAACTGAACAATCACACAAGTGTTAATAACTTAATTTTCGCCGATGATTTAGTCTTACTACACCAAGATGAAAATCTGATAAAATTGGCTCTTTACAAAATAAATGCAACATATAGCGATTATATTTTATAATTTCAGTAAGTAAAACGAAAGTAATGACATTTTGTGGAAGAAACACTCTGCGTGCAAAAATAATAATTGGAGGCAAAATTATTGAACAAGTATCCCACATTAATTATTTAGGATGTGATATCAGCTATGGATATGATAAAGATATTGAACATAAAACTCATCAGTTTCAAGCTATTTGTGACACAATAAACAGAACATTGAATAACAAATCCCATAAACAAACAAAATTAAAATGTTATAGAACAATGGCAGTCCTTGTCTTTTTTAAAAGGAGTGAATCTTGGATTATCATTATCAAACAAGAAAGTAAAATCCATACAGCCGAGATGAAATGTTTAAGAAAAGTAAAAGGATGCACTAGAATGGACCAGATAAGGAACGATATCCGTGGATTCAGTGGAAAGAACATGTAGAAAGAATGGAAGAAGAAGTAAATTACCAAATAAAATCTTACATTTTTTCCTAGAGGAAGAAGAGATGTTGGACGTCCTCGGAAGAAATTATCTTAGATCTATTAGTGAAGATGGAACAGGCAACTAATGCCTAAACCAGGAAGTGAAGAAGAAGGCTTTCTTACCTGTAAATTCTCCCTCTACAGGGAAGAAACTCAACCATACTAATTTAGTTGCACTTGTTTTCGGATAGATGTCAGATTGGCCCATGGTCAATGTTCAACCTCATAGTGACGTCTAGGAAACCAAGGTAGAACTAGGAAGGGAAAATTTGGTAAATTTTGATTAGAAGTAATTTATTCAGGCTTAAGTACCTTTTATGATCCTGAAAATCTTCAGACTCTGATCCCACGGCTTAAAGTCCCCTCGGAGGAATTGCTCCTTGGATTTTTTCTTCCTAAACAGTTCATCGACCCCGTCCGGGTTTGAACGCGTTGTCCACAGGACCAGAGGCAAGTAGCATAATAGCCACAAGTCCACCGCGGTCAATACTTACTTAATCTAATTAAAATTATTACAGGCCCTATATTTTAAGATTCTCTCACATAACTTGAATATATATGTGCTAGTTAGGCCTAACACATATATAATTTTTATTTTATTCATTTCGAGTGTTAGAAAGCGAAACACATTTTGTTACACTTTTAAATGTAATCAGTTCGACCGACGAAAACGCAATCCATACATCAGGTTTGTTTACATTATCCGTAGGCCTACAACTAAAACTTTGCTCGGATTGATTCAGTCCTACTTTATTCATTTTTGGTGTTATAGGAGTAGGCCTATACATTTTGTATCTCTAGAACAGGGAGTAGGCACATTGCTAAAATATCCAACCTGGAGGACCAGATAATTTGTTATCGTTTTGTCTTCTTCTGGCTTTTAGAGAATCAACACTGAGCTATAAGACAGCAGCTGCTAGTTTTGGTTCTCTTCGGGAAAAACAACAATACTAATACATCAATTGTAAATATTAAATTGAATAAAAATAATTATTTATTTCCTGGATTACAATATAGGCCTATATACATATATTTACAGATTTAACCAAAATAATGCAGTATTTTTTATACAGTATTACCTATTTTTTCAATTATCAGCTTGATTTTAAAATTAATATTTTAATAGTTTTACCTACCCTTTGACTACCCTAGAAAACAAACACAAAATCACATTGTCTGAGGTCTGTAAATATTAGTAGCAAAAATAAAATATATTTCATAGGAAACATTTCATATGCATTTTCAGTTGTACCTCTACGAGTTCTCAACAAGATTTGCTGGATGTTATGTTTAAAACAATGTTCTGAAAATATGTTGATATTAGAGTAGGTTACAGTGATTTGTTCCATTTTGTACTTGACATACAGAACACAATTTAAATGAGAACAAAACAGAAAGATTTCAATTATGTTGTTATGCATATTTTTTAATAAGTAAACAATTATATTAAAACAATAATTGACTTAGGAGTAAATATTGGTAAGCTAAAGAATAAGAATTAAAATATAAACTTTACGTATACATGTATTATGTTGTCATCACCCTCGCCGTACACATCCTAACACCAAAGTCGGAAAATCTGCTTTCTCCATCAATTCACTAGTATAGCGCCCCGACTGTCCCTGTTCCTAAGGAATTCAATGGGAATTTCATACCAAAGAATACATTTTAAATGTTACAATCAATAATTTTCACAATAACTAGTTTAATGAGAGTGGGGTAAAACTAATAAATATTGTCTTTACATATATGTATATAATATATATATATATTTCCAGTACTCTGGTAGTACATAATTTGTACAGTCCAGATAATGTCATATATTCACAGTCTACGTTTTGGTCCTAACATCTTTAATATTACACTATGTAGTTTTTAAATAATCATACTTAAACATGAAGCGTCCTCTTCAAACTGATGTTTTAAATTGTTCTTGGAGTAAGCTTTTCTAATAGCTAGGGAAAATAATATGCAAGTTGTAAACAATGTTATAAAAATTTCAGATAGTCACAACCGTTTTAATAGCAAATATCTAGTGTAAAATTTCCTTCTGAGTTGTTTTCATTATCGTCTTAATCTCCTGCATCTTTTAACTTGGATACTGAATACAAATTCACGGCTCAAACAAATTATATATTAAATAGCACGAGATTTGCTCTAAAGATTTATTGGAATTGTCAAATATCTATAAGTGGGTATGCTCACCTGCCGCCGACGTGGCTACTGTAGCATATGCTTTCGAAAATTCAGCCGCCCAGTGCACAGTGATCCAAAGAACCGGCAAAAAAAATTTTTTTTTTTTTTACTTTACGATAAAGGGAAAAATGTGTACAGTTATTTCAAAAGTAAATGAGGTAACAATCTACCAATGAAATTAACCTTTATACTAATTGTTGGACATAATTTTGAGGGCGTTAAATTAAGCTTTATAAAAACTGAATATTCATTCCAAATTTTGGTCAAACTTTTGCCACTTTTCTAATAATAAATAGCTATGTATAACTGTGTTAAACAGAGTCCGAAAGCCAGACAGGCCAACATCCGCCCGACTTTCATCCGACTTTCGCCCGACATCCGCCCGACGTCCAGCCCGACTTCCGCCAGACTTCCAGCAGACATCCGCCCAACTTCCGCCCGACTTCCGCCACCATATCCGCCCTACATCCGCCCGACCTCCGCCCGTATGCCGTCTGACATCCGCCCATCAACCCCCCGACTTCAGTCCTACATCTGCCGGACTTCCAGCCCGATATCCGCCCGGTATCAACCCGACATACACTGACATCCGCCCGACTTCCACCTGAATTGCAGTCATAACTTCAGCCACGACTTGCAGCCACGAGTTGCAGCCACGACTTGCAGCCATGACAACCAGCCATGATGCCGCCTGACATCCGACCGACTTTCGCCTGACTTCTGCCGGACATCAGTCCGACTTCCGTCCTACATCCGCCCGACATCCGCCAGACGTCCGACCTACATCCGCCCTAAATTCATCCGACATCCGCCCTGACTTCCGCCAGACATTCACCTTGCATCCGCCCGACATCCACCCTACATCCGCCCAACATTCGCACGAACTCCCCTCGACATCCGCCAGACTTTGAATGATCGAGAGTCGTCCACACCATGGATACAAGTAATAATGAGAACAAGAGAACTGGAGGTTATGGTGTGGAAGGATAAAGACGAATGTACAAGGAAAACACAA
The DNA here is from genome assembly GCA_030220185.1 of Diploptera punctata. Classification (NCBI taxonomy): domain Eukaryota; kingdom Metazoa; phylum Arthropoda; class Insecta; order Blattodea; family Blaberidae; genus Diploptera; species Diploptera punctata. The sequence continues at coordinate 205,947 of JASPKZ010007903.1, read as the reverse complement.
CATTAAAAATCTGTGAATAAATGAATTATAATAATTATTATTATTTTCTCAATAAATACGCCTATCTATGATTATAGATTAATATATTACCGAAGTATCTCGCAAATAAATTGTTTGTTAAAATCAGTTACTAATATTTTGCACCTAACAACTAATTAAAAGTCCTCGCATCAATTATGCAGAGTCAGATATTCGTATACACTTGTAATTTATTTTACGCATGTAGGGAAATTTGTAAGCCAAATAGTGACTTCTAGATTGTGGATCACTGTACAGTGATCTTCGTTTGTCTAGCCATCCCTAGAATAAGAAAACATTCTTAGTAGTTTTGATTTTTTTAATATATCAGGTGTATGAAAGTTCTAAAAAAATGTAATATTTTTATTAAAAAATTGTGTTTAAAATAAGAAGACTTACATAATATCCAGCAAAAAAAAGTGTACACATAGAAAAAGAAAGAAAAAGGAATGTGCGGCTACGAAACGCAGAATTTCTGCTGTTATGGTCCACTACGCATGCTCGAAGAACTTAGAGCTGTGTTTCAAGAGGTAACGCATTGTTAAATGTTTCAAATACGTTGTGTTAGGTTTTAATGGTCATAAATAGTTAAAGATCAATGAAGGAGACATGTTTCTATATATTTACGAGTGTTCGACGTATACAATATTACTCAAATTACGACATTTCGAATAAAGTTAACTCTTGTGCATTGTGTAAAACTAAACAAGACAACCGGGATTTAGAAGACTACTATCCGACGTGCGAGTAGCGTAAATCGTTAAAACAATTACGAGAAAATTAAATGTATATATCAGAATCAGGCTTCAAATTCCTCGACAATGATTTTTTGTTTATTGGTATTTCCGCAAAAAGCATCCTGTAACATTTAATTCCAGCCACGTAATTTACATCCACTTTGCACTATATTAGGTAAACTATATAACATTATTTAGCTACCGATATAAATTTAATTGTGTATGCAGTACCACATTTTAATAATAAAGCTGTAAATGTATGTAATTAATGTTAATATAGATTAATGTATTGTTGTATCTATTTATTACGTATTAGTGAGGAAAACGTTTTACTCTTCAAATTAAATATTTCGTTCATATAGGTCAGATCCAGCCTAATATTAGCCCATAGATGATGGACAATAATAATTAATAATAATAATAATAATAATAATAATAATAATAATAAATAGTAATACTTCAAAATAGTTAGTTCGTTTTTCTTTAAGAATGAACAGATAGAATATAATAGAAAACATTGTAGCAATTAAAAAAAAATAGCCTAATCGGGAACCGAACCTCTGATGTCTTGTATACGAAGCAAGCTATAAGGCACTGAGCTAAGCGTTCTTTGGCTTGCTATAGTTTAAATAATGCTCTTCAGTGGAGGAAGGGGAACGTGTTGTAGCTCTACTGTGTAATTAGTTTACTCGTGTGAATCGCGCGTTAAAACTTGAAATGTTCGAGATCAAGAGTCCGCTCAGTCTTTTTTTCTTTTTTTGGCCAAGTGCACATAGAGGTGATATTGTGTTTGTTTTATAAAAAACTGACTTTATATGTTGTATAATATTTACAGAATTTTGTGATGAGAGGAAATGTGTAGATACATTTCCCATTAATCTTATTTTGAGCGTATTTTCAAATTCTTACTCTTACAGCTCATATCTTTAACTTCAAATCTATTGTTTTGAAATAACTGTGTTCTTTCAGTTCAGAGAGTAAATCCTTATTTGCTGTGTGATATCACTTTCATTATATGTTTATTAAAATGAATAAATAAATTCATTTGTTTGTTTTAATGAGTTATTAATGTATAAATATGAGATGGTACAGTGTTTACTTTTTATTTGTTCAAACAGATTTTAACTGCTAGTAGTACAGTCACTAACTTTAATATATTTGAAACTCATCTGTAGATTGGCGTGTTTGTTGCGTTTTGTAGGTCCCGAAAAGGAACAAAATACATCGCTCTATGACTGTTATAGGCTAATATTGGCAGAAAATATTAGGAAACGGTACTGAGAACTGTTAACATATTGTTTACTAAAGATGAATGGCTATACATGTATATATATGTTGTGTCATGCTTCAATACTGCCCTCAAGGGAAGAGATCTTTGGGATGTCCTAGAAAAGATAAATCGAGAATCCTTCACTGAAACCAATATAGGCTTTGGGCCTTTAACATGTTCGTAAGAAGAAGAAGAATATGATATAATTAAATATACACATATTGGATCTCAGCTAGTAGTTGGAGGTGATGTTGGAGTCGATGTATAAGGCGCAGAATTCTCCTTCTATACCATTGGAAATTACTGCATCAACCCGGATGGAAAATTAAAAGCCATAAATGTTGCCCTTCATCAACTGTAAGTCAGGCAAGAAAGTTACAAAAAAAAGTATTTTACTGTGTTTAAAATAATCAGCAATACTGTCTTTGACACATAAACATCCCTCATGTTCTCATGTATCAAACATTCAAGCCTTATTCACAGACTTCCAAAATATCCAGAAAATAATTAAACTTCAATGTATTCCTCCCCGTTGTGGAATACAAGGTAATTAAATAACGTACACATTAGCCAAAGACGGCCTCCAATATGTCATACAACGACATCAACTCGTTGAAAGTCCTGTCAATACAAATGCAAATCTAAAAATGTACGTACAAACGCTATAGAAACATCAGCTTGAAAGAAAAAATGGAACACGCTTCTTGCAACAAGCCACATTGTACCAAAAATGTCAAAAGGAAAAAATTAGTTGCCGCATGTCAAATCTTAACTGGCCATGACCTCCTAGCGGAACATCTACGCCCATCACATGGTTGTGTTTTGTGTTGTGATAGGGACAGTGTCATGAATTAGGACCTTATGAAACTAAGTACTGCTTTAAAAAACCTCCAATTTAATCTGATGGCGAATTATAAAGGGAAGTTTACCCTAAAGTGACTTTGCTCCTAATGTCATGGCGTTATATTAAATAAGATTATAAAGATACTGTGACACTGAATACAGTGTGTTGTGCAATAAAAGTTGTAACGATTTATTTTTCCAATAATCTCGATTTATGTTAAAGATAAAATCGGTAACATTAAGAACGGCATATTTTACTATCTTCTAAATATTGTTCTACTGTAATGTATACATTACTCTTAACCAGAGTAAAATTGTAAGAAACTACGTTTAGCAGTTATTATTTTATGGGTATTGCTATAAGCATTTTAAGGTTTAGAGATTTGAAGTGCTGCAAATTGACGATATTTCAGCAGATGAGAATGAAGCATTTTACCATGTTGCCTTCATGCACTTCGTTTGGAATACTATCTAAATTGGCGAAGAAAAAATATAGGCTACCAATTATTTATTTTAAGTCCTGCTAGTGTTTACCACAATGTCTTGCACGTATAATTATCTTCTATAATGATCCAGTAAACACTAGAACATAACAGTACACAGTAAAGATATTATTTACACTTACTTAGATTACAGAGTTAGAATAATTTTGAAATGTTACTTTATGTAATTTATCTTATTTAACAAGTCTAATAATGTAATTTATATTTTAACTAACGATATAATTACATTTTCGTTTTGTCTTCAAAAGACTGCTGAATACACACTACTAGTTCATAAATAAATAATAGTTTAAAAAACTAAAAGTACACGCTTTATTACAAAACCGAACTAAAAAATGAAAAATAATTTTAATTTGCAACACGCTTGGCATAAAATTAAAGAGGTCAACAAAAAATCATCTCCAGCATATCTACAATAAAACTAGAGTTATCCACAAAAAAAGTAATTTTACCATCAAAAGCGTGGGGTGCTTTTTATGGTTTTTACATTTTCTTCTTAGAGACTTTACTTTTACCAATATCTGTTTATTATCAAATATATTATTTGATGTAGGGCACCCCACGCTTTTGATGGTACAATTATTTTTTGTAGATAAATCTAGTTTTATTCTAGATGTGCTGGAGATGACGTTTTTGTTGATCACTTTAAATTTGTGCCAAGCGTGTTGGAAATTAAAATTATTTTTCATTTATTTAGTTCGGTTTTCTAATAAAGCTTGTTGTTTTAGTTTTTTAAACTATTATTTTTTTTTTATTTTTTAGTTTTAATATTTAACAGAATAAGATAAAAATGTAAATACTCGTATCTTTAAATTCGATACTATTGTAGTATCAGCTAAAAGTAATACTCTACTAAAAAATCCTCCGGGCCAGATTTGAACCAGCGACCTATGGGTTACTGAAATTATATACGACTACAGCCCACCGCTCTTACAACGATTGAGTAAGAAGTTGACAAGTCCGCAACCTATTATACCGGATTTTATTATTTTATTTTATTTACATAGATAGATACAGGTCAAGCTAATATAAAGCGTGTAAAAATGAAGACATCTTTAGAAAAATAAAACATTGAACTTTAGAAAACAAAATGTATGATTATAAGTAGAATCATGATTATTATGTTATATTAATCTATAAATATGTGGAGAAAATATTCAAAATGTGAACTTGCTTACTTACTCACTGGCGCTATCGAACCCATAGGTTCATGGCCTCGCGGACATAAGCTCTCCATACATCCCTATCCTGAGCTAATTATTTCCAATCATTCCCTGTATAATCTACTTCCCTCAAAGCATAGTTAAAGTTATTCTCCCTCCTCATTCCTGGTCTACCAACTGGGCGTTTTGCCTCTGGCTTTCCTACAAGAAGCTTCCATGCAAGTATTTCATTCCCCATACGTGCAACATGTCCTGCCCATCGCAGTCTACGAGACTTAACTGTTCTTATTATATCTGGCTTCCTATAAAGACCAAGTCGTTCATTGTTATGTAGTCTTCTCCATTCACCTGTCTGTTCATCTCTCTTTGGTCCAAAAATTTTCCTAAGTTCTTTATTCTCAAATATTTGTAATCTCCTTTCCTCCCTTAAAGTAAGAGTCCATGTTTCGCACCCATATAATATAACTGGTAGAATAATATTTTTAAGTATTTTCAGTTTAACATTTTTTGAAAGGACAAAATGTGTACTAATACATTAATTATAAAGAATCAAAATTTATGTTTTATAAAATAATGTGTTATATCTTTGTCTAAGCTTTGTATTGCTGTTATATTATTTCTCGTAAAATTAAGCAATTTAATTAAAAACTTGAGGTTAATATATTTTTACAACCGATGATAAATAACGAACAATCCAGAAGAATATTTGTGTAAAAGGATATAATGGATGTATTTTAGACATAGGTCCTGAACCTAAATTAATATATATAGTCGCCAATAGTACAAAAAATAATATATATATATTAGAACATAGCGGAATATATAACTTTACAGTTATTTTCACACAAATTTACTTATTTTTATACTATAAATCAATCCATAGTAATTCTGTCCGAGGACAGGTTTTACTCTGCATTTTCATGCTATGCTTTGCAGCTTTACTAGGGAATTGTAGGTGTGGTAGCTTCCAGTTGCTTTCCACACCGGTGAAGGATGATAATGATGTAAAAGATGATGATGTTGGCCATATGAATTCTGGGACCGTTTGGGTCATAAAGGTTTCCTGACATTTATCTTACAGGTGAGAAAAACCACGATAAAATTCTCACCAAGAAAACTGTCCTGACCGGGGATCGAACCCGGGCCTGCTGCATGAGCACGCTACCTCGAGACCAAAGCGGTGGATTATTTTTATATGTTTAAAATATTTATGAACAACTCTCAAAATACAGTACTTACAGTAATATTTCACTTAAATTACCTGTTGCATAGTGTACGAGGTGCATAGGCCTACATCACTATCTGTGATAAAAAGAAATCTTCGATAGTTATCCACGACCAATTTTTCCAATTATTTTTAAATCCCTGGGGATCTGGAGTTTAAATGTCATCTCGAAGTAACCAATCTGTCTACCGATTACGACTCTTATACATTCGACAAAAATCTCGCTCATTTTTATTTTCTATTTTGTTTACCCCTTGTCACACTCACCCTCCAAGGAAGACTAGATATCAAATGTTCGGATTAAATGTCATCGGGATGTCAATAATGAACTTATCGACTACAAAGTCCATAGTTTCGACACTAATCTCGGCCCGTTTTTATTTTTCTTCCCATCTCGCTCCCTCTTAGGGATATTTTACGTAAAAAGTTGGGCTGAAATTTAATCGGTCCAGACAGTAGTATCAGTCGTATTACATTGTTTTTACACGTCACATCCCTATGGGTGCTAGGGGTCTCTCACCCCTCATAGTATTTGAAGAGAAAAATTATACGCTCAGACCGGGACTTGAACCCGGGACCCTTGGTTTTTCTAGACCAAGTGCTCTACCAACTGAGCTACATGAGCAAGTACCGATCTAAACGCAAATCCTTCTCTATATACATTGTAATTCCCATCCACCAAATGCTGTGAAGCCATGCTTCTATCTTGCAAATGGCGGCTCCTTTATTAAGAAGACATATTTGGGAATTATACATTACAGCCAGTACGGCTTTTTCCAAGTTTTTATTATTGATTTCGTACATCTCAATGATGGATAAATCATATTTGAAGATCATTGAGATGTACGAAATCAATAATAAAAACTTGCAAAAAGCCGTACTGGCTGTAATGTATAATTCCCAAATATGTCTTCTTAATAAAGGAGCCGCCATTTGCAAGATAGAAGCATGGCTTCACAGCATTTGGTGGATGGGAATTACAATGTATATAGAGAAGGATTTGCGTTTAGATCGGTACTTGCTCAGGTAGCTCAGTTGGTAGAGCACTTGGTCTAGAAAAACCAAGGGCCCCGGGTTCAAGTCCCGGTCTGAGCGTATAATTTTTCTCTTCAAATATGATTTATCCATCATTGAGATGTACGAAATCAATAATAAAAACTTGGAAAAAGCCGTACTGGCTGTAATGTATAATTCCCAAATATGTCTTCTTAATAAAGGAGCCGCCATTTGCAAGATAGAAGCATGGCTTCACAGCATTTGGTGGATGGGAATTACAATGTATATAGAGAAGGATTTGCGTTTAGATCGGTATTTGCTCAGGTAGCTCAGTTGGTAGTGCACTTGGTCTAGAAAAACCAAGGGCCCCGGGTTGAAGTCCCGGTCTGAGCGTATAATTTTTCTCTTCAAATATGATTTATCCATCATTGAGATGTACGAAATCAATAATAAAAACTTGGAAAAAGCCGTACTGGCTGTAATGTATAATTCCCAAATATGTCTTCTTAATAAAGGAGCCGCCATTTGCAAGATAGAAGCATGGCTTCACAGCATTTGGTGGATGGGAATTACAATGTATATAGAGAAGGATTTCCGTTTAGATCGGTACTTGCTCAGGTAGCTCAGTTGGTAGAGCACTTGGTCTAGAAAATCCAAGGGCCCCGGGTTGAAGTCACGGTCTGAGCGTATAATTTTTCTCTTCAAATATGATTTATCCATCATTGAGATGTACGAAATCAATAATAAAAACTTGGAAAAAGCCGTACTGGCTGTAATGTATAATTCCCAAATATGTCTTCTTAATAAAGTAGCCGCCATTTGCAAGATAGTAGCATGGCTTCACAGCATTTGGTGGATGGGAATTACAATGTATATAGAGAAGGATTTGCGTTTAGATCGGTACTTGCTCAGGTAGCTCAGTTGGTAGAGCACTTGGTCTAGAAAAACCAAGGGCCCCGGGTTCAAGTCCCGGTCTGAGCGTATAATTTTTCTCTTCAAATATGATTTATCCATCATTGAGATGTACGAAATCAATAATAAAAACTTGGAAAAAGCCGTACTGGCTGTAATGTATAATTCCCAAATATGTCTTCTTAATAAAGGAGCCGCCATTTGCAAGATAGAAGCATGGCTTCACAGCATTTGGTGGATGGGAATTACAATGTATATAGAGAAGGATTTGCGTTTAGATCGGTACTTGCTCAGGTAGCTCAGTTGCTAGAGCACTTGGTCTAGAAAACCCAAGGGTCCCGGGTTCAAGTCCCGGTCTGAGCGTATAATTTTTCTCTTCAAATATGATTTATCCATCATTGAGATGTACGAAATCAATAATAAAAACCTCATAGTATATTTTCCAAAATATAGGCAATGTCCGTTGAAATGTTGAAAAATGTTTTTTTAACAAACGTCAAACTGTCGCATTTCTAAATACTGAGATTTTAAATACGAAATCTGCTTTGTTTATTCTTCCGTCCATGACTGATTTATTTGTTTTTTATTATAATACGAGTACTATATTTAATATTTCTCCATTAAAAGTAAATTAAGGAATATATTTTGATATAACACTAAATATATCTAGAAGTAAGTTACAGTGCAAAAAGTGAACATCAGAATTTCGAGTTAATTTTGCTTTTAAAATGAAACTTAGACATTTCCAACAATAAATCATAAAACATTACAGAACATCCATAAATAAATCTGAAAAATAACAATTTACACGTAACTTAACAATGTGTAATTTTGTAGTCCGAGGATAAAACAACAAACATTAAGCAGTAGTCTAACTTGATAAAGATAATTATTATTATATAATATCCTCAACTCGTGCCCAACTTAGGGTTGAGGGGTCAGATGAGATGAAACATTTATAGAAGTCAATGAACGACAAGTGTGCCGGTCGTTCACGTCTGACGCTCCGTCACAGGGACGAATGAACGAAATGTATGAGATCAGTTTGGAGAAATCCTGAATTGAAATTTGTGGCAGAGGAAAACGGTAGAAACCAACAAAAATATAATCACTAATGAAAATAATTATATTAATACATGGATATCCCAAAAAATTACATAACTTGGAGTTTATAAATAAAATAATCAATAGATGGAAGAAAATTATTGACCTCGGAATTTTGATATAATTAGTAATGTATATAATTAAGAATGGATCGGGATGAAGCATCATGCCTTGGCGCGGAGCTACGGAACATGCGTTAGTCTGATTCACTATGAGGAAAATTTGTCTTATCCAATTTTGTCCAGTTTGGGACCGTTACCCAGTCAGTATCATGAGGAACTTTGGTAACTCTAAAATACAGCGGCTTCAGATTGAGGAAACTAGCTATAAATAGTGTAGGATCGGCACATGTTACCCATATACTATCTAGATTATCGACTTCCTCTGCAAAAAAATATAATAGTCCTAACTGGTTAGATAGTAGCGGGTCTCTCCCACCAGCAAGGAATTTGTGTGTTAAAGAACGGAGACGTTTAATTAAAACGGTATAACAACATATGTTGTGAAATTATATAAAATAGAATATTTCTAATTTGAGAGTAAAATTTGTTATAATTTCAATTAACATGCCTTATATACATCACGATATATTATAATAACTAGCATTTAAACGATGATAAATTAGATATTTGAAAATGTATTTAACATTTACCTGATAGAGGAAGCGTTTTCCATTGGTTTATCTGTAAATCTCAGCTACACAGACTCAACAGTTTTATATTCAATCTGCAAAATATTAATATTTTATTAACTCCATTTAAAACTGTAATTTTGTATTTCATATTGAATGACGTTACTTGGTGACGTTACGGTTATTGTGTCATCATTCATGTAGTCGCTATGCAACAAGACGCATTTTGTGCAAATGTTTATCAAATTAGACTTGTTATAATAAATGTGTTAATTGTGCTTTGGGTAAAAACCCCGTTATAAATTTAAAGGGTTATAAATTATATACAGTTTTGATGCGGCGGACTAGTGGTTATGCTTCTTGCCTCTGGTTCCGAGGGACGCGGGTTCAAACCCGGCCGTGGTCATTGGATTTTTTTAAGATGGACAATCTAAGGAGCAAGTCGTGCAGGAGAGACTCTTAACTACGGGTCCCGTGTGAAGATTTTTCAGGTTCGTAAAAAAAGATCCTTAAGCCTGAATAAAGAGGCCTCTAAACAAAATTTACTGCCCTCAACATCCTAGTAATACCTTAGTTGCCTGTTAGATGTCTCATTGGGTCGGTGTGTTGACCACAAGGCATCCATTACATCTATGAACAAATAAGGTAACTAAAAATTAACTTGGACCAGTAACTGCTTACAAAGGAGAGGCTGTGGCTCAACAATGCGCTACGTCATTATACATAGATTATACATAGTTTTATCCGTTTAAATATTCATAATGGCGAATTTAACTTTTAAAAAGTGCCATTGTTGCAGCATTTGACAAAATACATGTAATACGCATACAATTAGAGGACATCTTTTTATTTTCTCCCTCTCTCTCTCTCTCTCTCTGTTTTTTTGTTTTTTTTCATCATATGTGCTGTAATCGATACTGGTATAGTTAACACCTGGATTTAAAAGTGCGTGGGTTCAAACACGACCAGCCAGTGTGAATTTTCAGAGCATAAATATCCTTAGACTAGGTTCTTTCGGAAGCGAACTAAATAATTTGGTTCCTATCTAGATTTAAGACAAGTAAAAGAGCCCCAAGTTTGAAAAAGAGACACTTGAGCTTTTTTGGTCCTTTATCGCTCGGATTTGAATTGAGATGCTAATAATATTGGCCTTTAGGAAGTACGTTTATCGTAAAATACATTGATTTAATGATGTGACCATCTCAACTATATGTTTTTCCCGATTATACATAATATTTGTCTTTATTTTGTATCAAATTTTACTTTTTTAATATTATGTTCTGTAGAAATGACACCTGCTAACATGTTTCTTCTACCAGTTGATCTCTTTTCCAATATTTCTGATATTGGAAAGACAAACTTAACCTCCACCATGAATAATTATTCCTTCATTGAGTATTATTATTATTATTATTATTATTATTATTATTATTATTATTATTATTATTATTATACAACAGATCAGATTTTCAGTATAAGACAGATTTTAGAAAAGAAATGGGAATATAATGGTACTGTACATCAACTATATGTAGACTTTAAAAAAGCATATGATTCAATTAAGAGGGAGAAGTTATATAGTATCCTGCTGGAGTTCGGAATTCCTAAAAAGTTAGTTAGACTTATACGAATGTGTCTAAATGGCTCAAAGAGTAGGGTGCGTGTAGGCAAACACTTTTCGGACACTTTTGAAATCCAGAATGGGTTGAAGCAAGGAGATGCACTATCTCCTCTACTATTTAATTTTGAACTAGAACATGCCATTAAATCTTTAGAGAATGAGGAAGGCTTACAACTCAATGGTATTAATAAGCTGTTAGTTTATGCTGATGATGTAGTACTACTGGCCGATAGCGAGGAGATACTAAAGGCCAACACGCACACACTATTGAGTAACACTAAGAAATTAGGACTGGAAGTAAATATCAGTAAAACTAAAATATGGTCACGCGTAGAAATTCAGTATATAATGGAAATGGACAGCTAATGACAAATGAGGGAAATTTTGAGGAAGTGGCTGAATTCAAATACCTAGGAACAATAATCACAAATAGGAATGAGATGCACAAAGAAATTAAACATAGACTCAATTCTGGAAATGCATGCTATTATGCATTGCAGAGACTTTTGATGTCCCAACTCCTTTCAAAAAACGTTAAGCTGAAAATATATAAAACTATTATTCTACCAGTTATATTATATGAGTGCGAAACATGGACTCTTACTTTAAGGGAGGAAAGGAGATTACGAGTATTTGAGAATAAAGTTCTTAGGAAAATTTTTCGACCAAAGAGAGATGAACAGACATGTGAATGGAGAAGACTACATAACAATGAACTACATGGTCTTTATAGGAAGCCAGATATTTATAATAAGAACAGTTAAGTCTCGTAGACTGCGATGGGCAGGACATGTTGCGCGTATGGGGAATGAAAGACGTGCATGGAAGCTTCTTGTAGGAAAGCCAGAGGGAAAACGCCCAGTTGGTAGGCCAAGAATGAGGTGGGAGAACAACATTAACTATGATTTGAGGGAAGTAGATTATACAGGGAATGATTGGAAAGCATTAGCTCAGGATAGGGATGTGTGGAGAGCTTATGTCCGCGCGGCCATGAACCTTCGGGTTCGATAGTGCCAGTGAGTAAGTAAGTATTATTATTATTATGGTTCTTGTCCACAGTTTGTTTGTTCAGCAAGGGGAGGGGCTGTTAATAGCTATGTTACTTCTGATTTTAAAAAAAAAACAGAAATTTCCCACCACTATCTCAAGGGAGCCAAATGTTCGTTAATTATGCAGAAACGTTGCTCGGACGACATAAGAATCCGTTATTTGAACTACCTGGTGAACGATGTTTAACATTCATTGTATCGAACGATGTCACTGATTTTGTTGTTTTAGTCATTTTAAATATGCCTGATGAGGTTTAGTATATTTCAGTTTTACTTGACATTTATACGGATTCTTGTGGTTTGCCTCGGAATTTGGAAGTTAAGGCGGGCGAAGAACCCTTTCATATAGGTTTTCAAAATACAAAAACTATCCTAATTTTGAACCATGTACCTCAGAATAGGCCTTTATCAGATATTAGTTAATACACATACTCTCACTTCCTATGCACAGACAGTAATAGTGAAGTTATATAGCATATATATGTATAGCGTTGGGTTTTTAGTAATATCCAGATTTTTGGTAAGTTTTTAATATTCCACAAATCATGCAAATAGTATGAGGATTCCTTCACATTAACAAACATTGGTGATAAAATTAAAAAACAAATCTGTAATAACTCACACTAACATCACATTAATCATTTCTGTTTAACATTGGTTATTACGTCACATATCAGATTTTTATATTTACTTCAATTAGAAAATAAACTTTAAAAAGTGCTCTTTCTCCTTTATAAATACAACATATGAATGTTGATGAAAACAACGGGTATGACGTAACAGTTACGTCATGAATTTATATCTATTTCTGGACTTCCTTTGCTATTTTATATTTAGTAATTTTTTATTGCTAGGAATAATTTATATTTCGTGAAAAAAATGAAATTTATTTTTAATTTTCCGAAGAAAGAACCATAACATTTAATGCTAATGCAAATATTAATTTTTCCATCGTGGCTAATTAGCCAAGACCTTTATGGAGTAGTTCTATGGATCAGAAGACCAAGGTTCTATTCTCACTGAATACAGGGTTAGAGTTGTATTTAAAATACGTTGGAATATAGTGTGAATTTATAGAATTTTATGGATAAGTTGAATTGAGATAGAAATGAAATACAAAGTTGGTTAATGGGAGAAGACAATAATAAAAGAGAGACAGGTAGTAGCCAAAAGTGGATTTTTTAAAATTCTAAATTGGCTTACGTTCAACTGAACGTAAAACTGTAGTAGTTCATTTATCGTTCCTTTACTATTTCATGGTTCATATAAAGTTTCTTCATATTTACGTAATATCTTCTAATTATATCTAAATGACTTGTTATTAATTGATAATGTCCTCTCTAACTTACATCTAGATAGACCTGTGTGTTTCTTACCTAGTATTGTCCTGAGCTGTCTTTAATCATGGAACTGGAATCCTGACAACCAGGAACCAGTCACTATAGTACTAATTTAATGTGTTTCACATTTCTTGTAATCCACCCAAGACATTTATTTCTTTCTGGGGTACTTATCGAAATTGGAAAGTGCAAGAGCCTGAAAAGAAGAGGATAAATATGTGATTTCAATAAAAGTACCGTCATCGGCCACAATGTGAAAATGTATTGAAATATTCTGAAATAATTAGCCCGAGGACGTTGCATAATTGATAAGGCAATATGCTACAAGCCAGAAGATTGAGGGTTCGATTCCCGAAGAGGTAATGTTATTCACGCAGGTTTTTCGTCTCCTGAAGATGTCATATAATCATTACAACGATTCACAAATCCTAACGTTATGAAAATTGTTGGATTCAAAAATGTAAAAATTAATGTATATATTTAACTAGAGTAAACCTTCTCATGGCCCATTGCTCTAAGTTTGAATATGCGTCTCAACCAATTGAGTACCATACATACGTTCTAAGTGAAAAGCCGTTGTGAAGGGCTGATAATCCGGCTGATACTTGCACCAATGTCCAGAAAGGTGTGAGTCTTAACTACTCAATATCCCAAGGGCTTCCTAAGGGTTGCAGTTGGATATATTACTCCACTTAAGCAACTAATCGTGATACAAATTGTGATTATGCGTATTTTACCTAATAAACCTCGAGAAACGACGTGTACTCCTTTGTATATAATACTCATTTTTTTCATGAGAATATATTGTTTTTTTGTATAAATTTAATTGTTTTATTAACTTTAACTCTAAATTAATCTAATCGGTGAAAATGATCAAGGGTAACAAACAACTTAAAACGTATAATTTTAGAAGTCCGAGAACAAATAAGCCCCTGCAATAGATTAAATAAAGTAGAGAATCGTGAAAAATATTGATAAAATTGATGTTTCAAACAATATGTAACACAGAGTTTATAAAAAATAAGCAATCCATAGAAGTGATTTGTTCCTGCGGAAATGTTCATATAGTGATAATGTTGAAAATGATAAATACAGCGTCTAAGACATTACGCTTTGTTACAGAGCTACCGAACATGCCCTGGTTCGAGTCTCGATGTGGAAGAAATTGACTCACTGAATGTCGGCTAGTGTGGAACAGTGTCCACCTAGAATTGTGAGGAATTTCAGTTGTAGTAGTATATACCGCGTATACCATTTTGGGAATCCGACGGTTGGCCACTTATCACACATAGCTGTAACGTCTACCTCTCTGTTTATACCAAGTGCCTTGCACAGTTATCGCTCCATGAGTTTAATTTAGTTTACAGAAAGGAATGGCTTAAATTTAAAGCATAATAACAAAATGTTATCTGAAATAAGGTAAATTAGAATATTTGTAAGTTTAGAGTTAAATTTGGTACGTTATTGAATGAGCATTTAAACGATGATAAATATGTTATGTGAAAATGTATTTACCTTTACCTGATAGAAAAAAAACGTTTGTCATTGATCTGTCTAAAATTCTTAGCAGTATAAACTTATGTATAAAACAGTTCTGAATTGAGTTTGTGAAATATTAATATTTTATTAATGTAAAATATTTTTCTATCTCACATTTAGTGGCGTTGCTTCGTAACGTACTCGTAAGTTATTGCGTAATTATTTGTCATTCAACAAGGCGCACTTTATGCAATTTTTCTATGAATGTTATCTTCTTTGCAAATTATTAGTGGCAACATTTTTCCGCGAACACTCATCTGGCCTTAATTATCATATTCGTCATGTTTAGTATGAATGGGTGTGTGAATGTTGTTTCGTCTTAATGTTGTGTTGTCTTGGAGGAGGCCCTGACATTGAGCTGAGGCCAACCATGTCCTTGTGTGGTTAAAAAAGTATATATAATATTCACAGTTAAAATCCCTCTCCGGACAAGTGGTGCAACTGTAAGGCCCGGGGGGTCTGTGGTACATAAAAGTACCTACAAAGTGTGAGGTTAAACTACGCTAATGGAATGGAAATATATATTAACTATACGTAGCGGAAGGTCCCATATCGAATAAAACAAATTACATTTACTTTTCTCGTGGAATCTCTTGTTAAAAAATTTTCAAACCACAGCTTTATCTTCATAAAAATGTGACACTAAGATAAAATATTTTTAATTTGACATTGGGTGGAAGTTCTTAGGAAAACGTTTGGATCAAAGAGAGATGAACAGAAAGGTGAATGGAGAAGACTGCATAACAGTGAACTGCATGGCCTTTATAGGAAGCCAGATATAAATAGAAGACTAAAGTCTCCTAGACTGCGATGGGCAGGACATTTGTCAAGAATGGGGAATGAAAGACATGCATTTTATGCTTCTTTATAATAAAACCAGATTGAATACGCCAAGTTGGTAGACTAAAAATGAGGTGGGAGAATAACATTAAAATGACTTAAGGGAAGTGGATTATATAGGGAATGATAAGAAAGCATTAGCTCAGATAGGGATCTACAGAGGTATTATGTCCTTGAGGCTATGAAACTATTGCCAGTTAGTTAGTTTGTAAAATACATGAAAATAGAACAAATATATTACATTTCCCTTTGTTTCTTTTCTCTTCTTCTTCTTCTTTTTCTTGAATGTCGTAGACAATCTTGGTGGACTAATGGTTAACATGCGTCCATCTGGTTTCCAGGGTCACGAGTTCAAACTCGCCGAGATCTGTGGATTTACACGGCGTATAAATAAATAGTACTGGTTCCATCAGAAAGTCACCGAACACTTCGTTACTGTGAATATATTTACGGCACATAAAAGAAGCTCACATTTGAAGAAATATAACTCGGAGCAAAATATATTATCCTTTCTCGCCCAGATTTGAATTGTGCAATAATGATCTTAGATGTTAAATAGCGTCGTTAAATAGCTATAACGCTGAATAAATATGTTATGGTTTCTGAACTATGTTTTACCCGACTATACGTAGTCTAGTTTCCTTTGTCGGATTATTTTTTTGAGTCGGTTCTATCATCCAAACTGCAACTTGGAACGCTAGGATTTATTTAAGGTTATATCCGTTAGACGATTATCTTCTCTACGGGTAACGTTTTCCTCGTGCCCATTGATCTCTCTTCTGCCATCTTTTCTTTGGAAAGTCAAAATTTCTCTTCTGGCATTGATGCAGTTTGACACGTTCTTCGAGATTAATTAATTATTTTCTTTCTCGCCCAAGGTTTGTCCAGTAAAGGTAGCTCTGCCATGTATTTCTGATTTAGCTCGAAACACTCCCACTTTCGTCACGGTCATGGGATCCCTGATGGTCCTAGATATTTTTTTTATGATTGTTATTGATTAAACATTTCCTTTCTCTAAACTTAACTTTGGATATAATATGCGTTTGTTATATTGCGTTCTTGTTTGCTATCTTCATGATGTACCGGAGTCATAACCAAACACTCAGCTGGGCAAGTCATCATGTATCTATTTAATGTTTATTTTTGCGCGATAGTGCATTTTGCCGTACTTAAAGCAATGGCGACCATGATTCAAATTTCATGTTTCTACATCTCGAGGTTGCCAACCTAAATAACTATACTGTAATATCACGTGTTAAAAACCGACGTGTTCGAAATAAAACTACTAATTTTTATCCATACTACGTACAATGTGTATACAAAAAATATCCCAAAGGTAGTGTTAATATACATTATACGAAAGAAATCATTGCACTTTAAATGAACTGAACTTTATTTGAAACAATGTAAAACAATAAATACGTACTTGCCGCCATTTTATGACTAGATTGATATCACCGCCTCGTTTAATTTCAACTAATAAACATTGCCCACACTGTTAACAAATATTACTATAAATAATATAATATCCCTTATTCTTCTTTAGTAATGGATCTTGTAATACATCTAGACATTAATTTAATCTGGCAAACAAGTGAAACACATATGTAAAAAGACTTTCTCCATCTTACATTATCTTAGACATTTAAAGAATTTTCTGCCAGTTTCATTAAAACAAAAACTTGTGCAGAATCTTGTGTTGCCACACTTGGATTATTGTGACGTTATGTATAATGATGTAAATTATGACTTGTCGCAGAGACTGCAGCGTGTTCATAATGCTTGCGTTCGATTCATTTTCAATATCCGTCGTTACGACCATATTTCCGAACACTTCGATAACCTCTCTTGGCTCCGTCTTACTGACAGAGTAAAATTGCACTCTCTTTCACTACATTTCAAGCTTCTGAATTCCTACACTCCTAGTTACCTGGCGTCCTGATTTGAGAGGTTATCCTCTTACCACATTATTGACACTAGGTCACAAGATAAGTCTGATAACAATCCCTCTTCATAGTAGTTCCTCTTATTCTACTTCCTTCACAGTGGCCTCTACACGCTCCAGGATTTCCTTCCTCAAGATATCAGGGGTTGCCGCATTCTGGACACTTTTAAGTCACGTTTATACAGTTACCTGTTGTCTAATAATTAATTTCTCTCTATTTATCTAAATTTATACTATGTCATCAATAATTGTTCTCTTTTTTATATATCTTGTACATATTATATTTAATTCGTTAAATCCAGAGTAAATTAAACAATAATTCTATTGTATTGACGTAGACTTTCACGGGCGGAGTTGCTATGATGATCTTGATGAAGGTTTTCGGGATGTAGGCCTACAGCCCGAAAACCTTCATCAAGATCATCATAATAATTCTATTATATATTTATAACATGTAATCGTTTATGTTTATTGTAATTTAGACGTAATACTATGTTTTTGTACTTTTTAAAACCTGGTTGAGTGGCAGACAAGGCCTTAAGGCCTTAACTTTGCCAGGTAAATAAAGTTATTATTAGTATTATTATTATTATTATTATTATTAGTAGTAGTATAGTAGTAGTAGTAGTAGTAGTAGTAGTGTAGTAGTAGTAGTAGTAGTATTAACGTTAGTCAGTTGTTTTTAACGAACGCAAATATTACCAACAAAGTTTATTATTTTATTATTGTTTTGAAACCAACATCGCGCACGTTTGTGAAGTGTTTTACGACTCTGGGAAATTAAAAACCTTTCTCCATTCTATAAAAACCACTTCGCAACATCGTTTCGAATATACTATTTTCATTCAGGTTTATTTTCATCTGCCCAGCGCAAAAACATGGAAGTCTAATTTTCGAGCAAAAAAAAAGTTCAAAGAAAAATAAAACAAAAGCAAATAAGGGATCAACTAGTGTTTTAAATAAGACTGTCAACATCAGCTAAAATAGGAAAAATTCATTAAAATATTCTGAAAAAATAGTGGGAAAACACGTTTGCATAAATTGCTAAGGCAATATACTACTATCCGGGAGGGTCGCGAGATGGATTCCAGATGAGGTCTAGATTTTTACTACTTGACCAAACATTATGGTAGGGTCATATCACCGGGTTCTACTCAGCCTCTGAATTCAATGAGTATCAGATATATATTTCTTGACTAAAGATATCCATCACGCAGTACTGAAAACTCGGGAGATAAATAGTCTCCAATTGTTTAAAGAGGCGTCAACCATAATCTCTTACTTTTTCAATAGCTTTCTGAGACCTGTAATAGGATCGCTTTACACCTTCACATATATATAACTTGGCGTGATGAGTGCTTTCCACCAGATAACTTGATGTCTTTACATACTCACTTCTTTCAAGACGTTTCGTGATTTTTATGAATTTTTTTTGTTAACTTTTATATCAAACTAGACCTAAAATATTATGTTGATCTACCGAAATAACTAACTTATGTAGTGTATAATATTGTAGTCTGAGAACAAATGAGTGTCATGTATTAAATTGCAAAATATAGAGAATTATTAAAGGAGAAAAATCAATAAGTACGATATTCCAAATAAGTTAATGAACAAAGCAAGCAATAGGAGGAAGAAATTATTAATGCGGGAATTTCCGTGTAATAATTAATGCAGGAATCCAAAAATCCAACGACCTAATGTATCATGTCTTGGCACAAGTCCACAAGACCCTATGGAGAATAAATATTCTCACGAAATATTGGTCAGTAGGAGATCGGTGACCATAAGGAAACGTGAAGTTGGTGGACCAAGAATGATTTGAGGGAAGTAGATTATACAGTGGATGATTGGAAAACATTAGATCAGGATAGGGATATATTGAGAGATTATGTCTGCCCGATCATAAACGTACGAGATGGATCGTTATTGAGAGAATTTCAACAAATAAGTTTATCAACTGAGTTTCTAAATTAAGAGAGTTCTTTTTCATACAATCTAATTAATAAATTTAATTTAATATTCTAACATTCAATATTCAAGTAATAGATAGAACCAGTGAATTAATTAGTTAGTTAGTTAGGAAATCGGTGTTCACCCAGGATCGCAATGAATTTGTGCAGCTCTATAAAATGCCTCAGCGACTATAAGAATTAGGAGACATCCTGACCACATACCAACCATATACTGTTTACATTCTCATCTGTGGCCTGTAGTGGGATCACTTTACACAGTTTTACCTACCTCTATAAAATGATACAAGGGGTCAGCTAATTAATAGATCAACTGTCTTGCAAGCCTCTCACGGCAATGAAGTTTTGTTTATTTAAAGAACGGGTATGATTACTGTTAAAATAGAATGAAAGGAAATGTTATCCATAAGATGAAAAACGAATATTTGCATTTTACAGTTAATTTTGTTTTGATTTTCAATGAGTTAGCATTTTAATGCATTTATAGTGTGTCACGTGATAAATTAATACCACATTTGAGGGACCGGAAATGTATCAGGTTGGTCACTTTATTGTCGAAATAGAGATTAGATTCTCAATGGAAAGTAAGTTTATTTTAGGAGTACGAAAGATTAAAAGAATCTGTTTAAATCATGGCTTTACTTGCCTTCCAAATTAGGCACATATTTAAAAAAGTAGGTAAGTTGTATAACTGAGGAGGTTAGAAGCAAAAGTGCAGTTTTGCAGTATTGAGAAAACAGTTTTAAAGTTGAAGTTGTACAAGAAAATTGTAGGTAATTCAAATGAAACATCGGGTGATGCTTGTTTTTCCCCCAGATAACATTAATGCTTTTACACACTCGCTTCTTTCAATATAAAAAATCACTTAAACCCCCTTGTTCGTAATCGCCTCAATTAAAAGGCAATTTTTTAATGACGAAAAAGTGTCTTTTCATGGATTTTTGCTTGATCCTTCATTTAAACATGACAACTTACGTAATTGCATATTACCTGATAGAGGAAGATCTAGTTATAAATACATTTCCACGGTATATGCAGATGGATGAAACACTTCTGGATTCAATTCTGTGAATTATTAATGTAATTTAAAATTTAATTTGTAAGATATTTCTATTTTATCATTTAGTGACGTTGCCTCGTTATGATACAGTTATTACATCAACATTATTGTTATTCGCTTAGTAAAAAAAAAGGGCATTTTTACAATAATGTTTTGCACGATAAAGGAATGATCATTGAATGTTCAGTTTCCTATATTTCGGGGATGTCAACCTATAGCCTTAATAACTAAATAATTGTACTGTAATATTACAAATTACCTACCGAGGGCGTGAAGTAAAACCACTGCTATTTTTGTATACTACATACAATATATATCCATAAGGTAGTGTGAATATACATTATACCAAACAAATCATACATTTTAATGAACTGAGATTTGTTTGAAACAATATAAAACAATAAATTAATACTTGCCGCCTTGTGCCTCTGATTGGTGTCACGGACTGCGTAGTCTCGACTAAATTATTTTCGGCATTTACCAAATGTTCATTGGTAACGACTTCTAACGTCATTCAGTTGTTTATAATAAACGTAAATATTTCCAACAAAGATACTATTTTACTATTTCTTATAATTTTGAAAACACCATCGTGCAAAAAAGTGTACAACACATGTTTGTGAAGTGTTTTACAGAATCTTAGAAATTAAAAACCTTGCTATCACTCGGTTTTTGATCATTTCCTCGCTTCTGTAAAAACCACTTCCCAATCTCGCTTAGTATTTTACTATTACGAAATGTATCTGCTTTTAATAGCCTTATTTGTGTGAACGTAGGGAAAAAGCTCCATATCGATTTAGAAATCAAATTACAAGTTTCCTCGTGTTTAAATAATCGTAAGCTCAGTTTTATTAAAAAAAAGTTACATTATGTTGCAATTTCTGTTGATATGACATTGAGAATGCAACATGCATACGATTAGAGCATTTTCTTCTTATTATTTTTTTTCCTTCTTCTTAGACGTGAAATCGATCTTGCTAGACCAGAGCTTATCATGTTCGCCTCTGGTTTTTAAGTTCACGGGAACAAACTCTGCCGGCGTTTATGGATTTTTAGGACGTAAAACTCGTAAGGACATGTTCCTTCGGGAAGGACTAGAAACCAGTGTCACCTGTCTAGGTTTGGGGCACGTAAGATAATATCAAGCTTGTAAGAAAAGGTCTGGTTGGACCTTTTTCTCTAGATTATAATTGCGACACTAATTATTTTACTTTTAAAGAGTGTCGTTGATTGTTAATGGACACGACACTGATTGAACGTATTGGTTTGTTTAGAATTTTCTTCCGTATGAGAGTCGCCTTTTCTACGGTTTAAAGTGTTCCTCCTGCCCGTTGATCTCTCTTCCGCCATTTCTAACGCTGAAAACTCAAAATTTCTCTTCCAACGTTGATGCTATTTGATATTCTCTGCTGAATTCCTACTTTGTGTAGTTTCTCGCCAAGTTTTTCCAATCAAGGGCGAGCTAACAATAAGTATGTTACTATGCAATTGCTAGTTTAGTTTTGGGGACTTGAAAATCACAAATACCCCCACCAGCATCGTCACGAAATTCCTGTTGGGTGCAAATATTTCTTATGAACTAACTAACTCACTACATAAAAGTATTTCGCATATATATAACTCGGAGAATAATCATATCAGGGCTTATATATTATTAGTTTAAGGCATTTTTGCGAAGTTAGAGATGACAGGAGTCCCTGTGATGATAATAGGATACATTTGCAGAATTTAGTCTGTGTTAATTTATTTCTTCAAATCATTTCTGTTTGTAATTATTGTCCCTATGTATTTGAATTGAGCCACTTCTTCAAAATTTGAAACATTTTTATTAACTATCCATTTTACGCAATGTTGGTATTTCTAGTATGATCATACAATTTAGGCCTAGGTGTTACACTGAGGCAATACTGTAACAGTATTTTGTTTTTAATATGCTTCTTCTGTTTCTGTTTCTTATTTCTTCTCTTTATAATCTTTAATTTCTGTAGCTCCATTAAGGCTGGGGAATGTGAGGTTATGTACTTTATCTCACATGTGGATATAGAGCGAGGTGGCTCAAGCGGTAAGTTTTGGGATTCATATTAGATAGATCCCGAATTCAAAACCCAGTGCCGATAAACTTGAATTAGGTTTTTTATCAATCCTCATGGCAAATTCAGGTTTGTAATTCCATTAGAAGTGGCTATTTTAGCGTATCCACTGTTTCATAATATAATTAGGTCTACATTATATAAACAAACACACAATGAAATAAATAGATGCATATGACTGATACTAATATCGAGCTAAGTTCCAGTTGTACTGTAAACAACTTGTTAGAGTTTTTATTCCGCCTACTCAGTCCATTGGGGGAACTGTGATGCTATTTTTACTCACTATATGAACAAATTGTGAACTGAACTGTCATCGATAGAAACGTTGTTCTTCCTAGGCAACGTCATACTTTATAGGAAATAAGACTGGATAAAATAATTATGACTTCCATTTATATTTAATTACTTACTTACTGGCATTATCGAACCCGTAAGTTCATGGCCGCACGGACATAAGCTCTCCATACATCCCTATCCTGAGCTAATTCCGTACAATCATTCCCTGCGTAATCTACTTCCCTCAACTCATAGTTAATATTATTCTTCCACCTTATTCTTGGTCTACCAACTGGGCGTTTTCCTTCTGGCTTTCCTACAAGAAGGTTCCATTCAAGTCTTTCATTCCCCATACGTGAAACATATCCTGCCCGTCGCAGTCTACGAGACTTAACTGTTCTTATTATATCTGGCTTCTTATAAAGACCTGTAGTTCATTGTTATGTAGTTTTCTCCATTCACCTGACTGTTCATCGTTCTTTGGTCCAAAAATTTTCCTAAGAACATTATTCTCAAAAACTCCCTTTTCTCCCTTAAAGTAAGAGTCATTGTTTCGCACCCGTATAATATATCTGGTAGAATAATAGTTTTATATATTTTCAGTTTAACGTTTTTTGAAAGGATTTGGGACTTCAAGAGTCCCTGCAATGCATAACAGCACGCATTTCCAGAATTGAGCCTATGTTTAATTTCTTTGTGCATCTCATTCCTATTTGTGATTATTGTTCCTAGGTATTTGTATTCAGCCACTTCCTCAAAATTTCCCTCATTTGTCATCAACTGTCCATTTCCATTATATAATGTATTTCTACGTGTGACCATATATTTAGTTTTATTGATATTTACTTCCAGTCCTAATTTCTTAGTGTTACTCAATAGTGTGTGCGTGTTGTCCTTTAGCATCTCCTCGGTATCGGCCAATAGTACTACATCGTCAGCATAAACCAACAGCTTATTAATACCATTGAGTTGTAAGCCTTCCTCATTCTCTAAATATTTAATGGCATGCTCTAGTACAAAATTAAATATTAGAGGAGATAGTGCATCTCCTTGCTTCAATCCATTCTGGATTTCAAAAGTGTCCGAAAACTGCTTGCCTACAGGCATCCTACTCTTTGTGCCATTTAGACACATTCGTATATGTCTAACTAACTTTTTAGGAATTCCGAACTCCAGCAGGATACTATATAACTTCTCCCTCTTGATTGAATCATATGCTTTTTTGAAGTCTAAATATAGTTGATGTACAGTACCATTATATTCCCATTTCTTTTCTAAATTTTGTCTTATACTAAAAATCTGATCTGTTGTAGACCTGTTTCTTCTAAATGCACATTGATGATCTCCTGGGATGTCGTCAATATAGGGAGTAAGTCTGCTTACTAATATAAAGTAAAGTAAAGTAAAGTGATCCCACAACAGACCCGGAGGCCCTTGGGGTAGTAGGAGGTTCTTTGTCAGAATTTTGTACGAAGTTGAAAGTAATGAGGTGCCCCTGTAGTTGTTGCAATCAGTTTTATCTCCTTTCTTATAAATTGGTACGATTATTGATTCTTTCCATTCATTTGGAAGAGCTTCTTTTTCCCAAATATACTAAGCATCCAGCGTATTTTGTCCATCAATTTTTCTCATCCTGATTTTATCAGTTCTACTGGGATCTCATTTGAACCTGATGTTTTATAGATCTTCAATTTTGCAATCGCCAATTCAACCTCTATTGCACTTGGTTTTGCGACTAGCATTTCTGCTGTCTGTAAATTATCCTTCTCAATGTCCTGTTGTGTATGTACATTTAATAGCTGATTAAAGTAACTTTTCCATCTATTTAATATACTCCTGAAATCTGCAATCATATCCCATTTTCATTCTGAATTATGTTTGTTCTAGCCTGAAACCCTTACTGCTCTATACTAATTCCCTGATATAATTCTCTAATGTTCCTATTTTTTGCGTTCATTTCAAGATCATTGATCTTCTCACTGAAATATTCCCTCTTTTTACTCTTTAGTAACTTGGTGGTTTCCAGTCTAATACTACCCAATTGCTCTACATTTACCTCATGTGGGTCGTGTAACCATTTCATTTTTGCTACCTTTCTTTTCTTTACAATGTCGGCACATTCCTAATCAAACCAGTTCTTGTTTTGCCTCTTTTTTAAACTACCAATGCTTTCTAATGCTGAGAATTTAATAGTATCTCTTATAAACTCCCAATTCTTTATTTATATCAGTTTCTTCTTCATTTACCACATTGTCATCTGAAGATTCCAGTACTTCAAATCTATTAGCAATTTTGATTTGGCATTCTTGCCGCATTTAATCATTTTTCAAGTTCTTTTAGTTCAAATTTTACAGAATCATTTTTAGCGTTTGTTCCTCTCCCATAAGCGATAGCCGTTGTCTGATTTTCACCCTGACCAGGTGGTGATCCGAATTGTAATCTGTCCCTCTAACTGATCTAACATCGATGATGCTACTGTACCAGCGTTTGTCCACTAATAAGTTATCTATTTGGTTCCGAGTTTCTCCATCTGGAGACGTCCAGGTGTATTTATGAATATCCTTATGCTGAAATGTTGTGCTCTTATTGATGAAATTTTTTGATGTGGCAAAGGTGATTAATCTAACCCCGTTGTCGTTACTATCTTCATGAATACTGAAGTTGCCTATTGTTGGTTTGAATATATCTTTCCGCCCCACTTTTGCATTAAAATCTCCTAAGACTATTTTCATATGATATCGTGAAAGGTTATCAAATAAGGATTCTAATTCTTTATAGAACTCATCCTTGATCTTGTCATCTTTATCTTCTGTGGGGGATGTACATTTACAATTTAAAAATCATGTCGTTTACCCTTTAGCATTATGTATGATATCCTATCACTAAAAAACTTAATACTCGTATCTCGGATAGCGGATAGGATCCTCCTTCTGACTAAAAAACCCGTTCCAAATGCAGGTCTTTGTGCACCCCCGAAGTATAACGCAAAGCTTCCTGATTCCTGACTGCCTTTTCCTGGCAACCTAACTTCCTGTAAAGCGACTATATCCAAGGCGATTTATCTAATTCCCGCGTTAATATCTCTAGTGCCCCGCCATTATATAAAGGCATAACATTCCATGGTCCTAGGAACATGTCCCTGTGTTTGAGCTTTTGGCATGGGTTCCCTAAAGTAGTCCCCGCCCGGAGAACCGAATGGGGGACTATTTGACCTCCGGAAAATTTTACCCCAGTTGAACCTATGTCCGCATTTCTTGACAGTTGTATTATTACGGCGAAAGATCGTCACTCTTTCGACCAAGGTACTTTTTTCGTCTGGTTTATCACCTTCCACCACTCCGGCATGGGTAACCCTATCGGCAGCAATGCTACCGCCGGCATAGATCTCAGGATCATTTAAGCACGCAAGCCACTCCACCACGACAAGGTAAAGATGCCATGGAAGGTCCATTTATATTTATTTATGACAAAACAATTGAATATGAGCATATAAAATCAGACGTTCAGGCCTACGATTTTTCCATTATGCCCATAGATAGACTTTATGTATAATTACATTATGAGCAGAATATAAGCTCCATGCTAACTCACCTGTAAAATCTGTTATTTTCACATCCTCAAAGGCTAATGTGGGATATTCCTGTCTAAACTCTTTCAAAATATTCAAAATAATTTGTTCCTTTGTCGCATTTCTAGAGCTTTCGTTTCCTATATTTTAGGAATTCCTGAGAAGTTGCCATTTTGAAACAACTTAAATTGCAACGTATTCTGAATTACGGATGCGTAGGAATTAAACAATAGGCCTACATATTTAACGTATTAAAATTGTAATTATATATTTTAAGAGTCCTATAAAACTTACGTAGGAACGTGCTATATATTATACAGGGTGTATAAAAAAGGATGGCGCAAACTTACATGGTTGAAAGTACACGATAATAGAAGCAACAATGTCCCAGTAAACACGGGTCCGCAAACGAGCCGTTTGCGAGATAATTACGAATGTATGCGTACAAGCCGCCATTGACTTCATTGTAAACATCGTCCTACTTAGTACAAATTAATTTTAATTTAGACTTTAGTATTAATTTTTCATCTCATATAGTTCACATTTCACAGTTCACTTCACTTATGGGTTACCTATTAAAGGAGGTGT
The DNA here is from genome assembly GCA_030220185.1 of Diploptera punctata. Classification (NCBI taxonomy): domain Eukaryota; kingdom Metazoa; phylum Arthropoda; class Insecta; order Blattodea; family Blaberidae; genus Diploptera; species Diploptera punctata. The sequence continues at coordinate 178,653 of JASPKZ010007903.1, read as the reverse complement.
TCGAAGTGTCTTCCTTGCATCTGAATGCAATACTGTGCTCATCTCTGCAATGAATATTGAATTCTTTCGAGAACCACTGATAATTCTTGACAAGCATGTACAACTCTCTGCTCCAGTTCTTCAACTGTGTTAACGGGTGTGCTGTACACTTCGCTTTTGAAGTGACCCCAGACACAAAAATCCAAAGGATTTAGATCAGGTAATCTTGGAGGCCAAGGTACAGATCCGCCTTGACCTATCCACCTTTGGCCGTATCTGCGCGTTAGATGCCGTCTCACAGCAGCAGCAAAATATGCCGGCGCTCCATTATACATATACCACAAAGTCCGACGTTGTAAACAAAGAACATAGGACGGCTTCAAGTGCGCAAGGAGTAAACCGTACGATGTTACAAACAAAGACGTCAGTGGCTGCTTGTTACCATGCATTCGTAATTACCTCGCAAACGGCTCGTTTGTGGACCCATGTTTACTGGGACATTGTTGCTTCTATTATCGTGTACTTTCAACCATGTAAGTTTGCGCCGTCCTTTTTGATACACCCTGTATATCGTAATTTTATTTATTTAGTGTTAGAGAGGGAAACACGTTTACTTGCACGCTCAAAAGTAAAATCATCATTCAACGAATGATAATGCAGTCATGTATCTGTTTTGTTTACATCACACCTGGAACTTAGCTCGGAATTAGTATAGATGTTAAAAGTAGATCTCTCATAATAAATGCATTTATGTTGAATACAAAACTTTACTAACGAAAAGTTGTTAGAAAATGCGTGTTATGTGTTATTGTAGTTTGTAATTACAGTTATATATGTATGGTGGCCAGCTCCATGGGCGAGTGGTCAGAGATTCTGACTACAGTTCATGAGGTCTCGGGTTGGATTCCCGGTCAGAGCACTGAAATTGTTTCCTGTGTTCAGCCATGATCTGGATTTGAACTAAGTTTAGTTTTAAGGACTCTCCTGGTGCTTCATTATTATTAATCACCCATCATGTCATCGGGGAAACTTAACTCTGACTTCCAGGCGCCTCTTCTTAACCCTTCAGTTAAGATTTAAACGTCCAACATTTGTTCTATTGAAGTTTACAAAGTAGGAGAAAGCTGAGATCTCTATTTAAAAAAAAAGGAAACTCAAACAAAATAGAATACAACTAGGATAATTATCGTCCAATTCTAGTACAGGCGTCAATGGGCTGACGAATTTTACGCAGTGGTCTCTCTCTTTTTTTTATTTTTTGGTAGTTATAGGATATTTTACGAGCTGTAAGTCTATGATATGAAATCCATGGTCTTATAGGAGTATACATTTTATATCTCTAGAAGGGTTCTTCTATCCTTTAGAGAATAAACACTGAGTTATAAGACAGCAGCTGTTAGTTTTGGTTCTCTTCGGGTAAAAACAACAGAAATAATATAATAAGAGTAAATAACAATTATTATTTATTTCAAGGTTTACAATATACATTCATATGTCTGTAGTTTTCCTTATTTTTTCAAAGATCAGTTTGATTGTAATATTAGTATTTTAATATTTCTAACTGTTTTTGACTTATTCGAGAAAACAAACCAGAAAATCACATTGTCAGAGGGTTGTAAATATTAGTACAAAAATATTATTTATCATAATTTTATATGCATTTAGAATTATACAACTGAATATTTTCTGGATATTATGTTTAAAGTAATGTTCGGAATATATCTTGAAAGTAGAGTGGTTACAGTGATTTATCCATTTTGTACTTGACATACAAAACACTTTACATTACAACAAAACAGAAAGGTTTAACTATGTTGTTATGCATATTTCTTAATAAGTAAGTAATTATATTAAAACAATAATTGACTTATGAGTAAATATTGGTAAATTAAAAACATAAACACATTAAGAATTAAAATGTAAACTTTACCTATACATGTATTATTAACGGTTATCCCTCTGTTGTCATCAGTCTCGTAATATCCGCACGCCTAAGTAAAGAAATCTGCTTCCTCCATGAATTTACTTATATCGCTCCCCGACTGTCCCCGTTCCTAAACAATTCAATGGAAACATCATACCAAGGAACACAGAATATATTTTATATATATTTAATAATTTTCACAGTAATTAGTTTAAAGGGAGAAGGGAATTGCTAATAAATACTGACTTTGCATTTATGTATATATATATATATATATATATATACACACATAATAAGACCTATGTATCCAGTATTCTGGTAGCATATCATTTGTACAGTCGAGATAAACTAACATATTAAATATTATATTTTGTCGTTTTTAAATTATCATATTTAAACTTGAAGTGTCCTCTGCAAACTGATTTTTTAATTGTTTTTCGAATAAACTTTTATAATAACTGGGGAAAATAAAACATATACGTTGTAAACAGTGTTTATTGCAGGTAGTCATTACCGTTTTAATAGCAAATATTTAATGTAAAATTTCCTTCTGAGTCTTTCCATTATTATCTTAATGTCCTGCATCTTTTCTCTAAGATAATAAATTGAAATTCACAGGTCTAACAAATTATATATTAAATAGCACGGGGTTTGCTCTAAATATTTATTTAAAATGTCGGCTATTCATACGTATATTTGCTCACTTATCGCCGACGTGGCTACTGTCGTACGTAGTTCAGTCGCCCAGTGCACAGTGATACAGAATGTCAAAGAATCAGAAAAAATTAAAATCTTTACTCTTCGTTAGAGGAAAAAATGTGAACAATTTAGTACGAAAGTAGATGAGGTAACGATCTGCCAAAGAAATTACCTTTGTACTAATTTTACTAGACATCATTTTGGGGACGTTAAATTAAGCATTATAAAAACTGAACTTTCATTTCAATTTTGGTCAAACTATTAACACTTTTGTAATAATTATTTTAATGCCACTCACTTCGTATATTTGTGTTAAACATACTTATGCATTCATACTATTGAACAGAGCCCGAGGGACCGCGAGCCAGCCCGACTTCCACCCGACTTTAGCCCGAGATCCGTCCGACGTCCGCCTGACTCTTCCCGACTTCTGGCCGACTTTCGCTCGACATACTCCCGACTTCCCCCCAACTTCGCCCGACATCCACCCGAATTCCGCAGAACTTCCGCCCGAATTCCGCAGAACTCCCGCCCGACATTCGCCTCGACATTCGACCGACTTCCACCCCTGCTTCCGCAGAACGTCTGCACGAAATCCGCCTCACATCCCCCTGACATCCGCCTGACATGCGCCCGACTTCTGCCCGACTCTCGGCCCCGGCTTCCAGCCACGAACTCCGGCCTCGACTTGAAGCCACGACCTCCGGCCACGACTTCAAACCACGACTTCCAGACGTGACTTCCAGACGTGACTTCCAGCCTTGACTTCCAGCCTTGACTTCCAGCCGTGACTTCCAGCCATGACTTCCAGCAGTGAGTTCCAGCAGTGAGTTCCAGTCACGACTTGCAGCCCCAAATTGCAGCCCCCACTTCCAGCCCCGACATTCAGCCAAGACTTCTGCCCAATTACCTCCCGACTTCTGCCCGACTTAATCCCGACTCTCAGGCTTTGAATTTTCGAGAGCCGTCAACACCATGGATACAATCAATAATGAGAACAACAGTTCTGGCGGTTATGGAGTGGAAGAATAAAGACGAATGTGCAAGGGAAATGAAGCTTTAAGCACAGGAAGATGTGTAAATATTAAAAATCTGTGAACAAATAAATTATAATAATAATTATTATTTTCTAAATTAATGCGCCTATCTATGATTCTAAATTAATATATTACTGAAATATCTCGCAAATAGGTTGTTTGTGAAAATCTGTAATTAACTAATATTTTGCACGTAACAACTAAATGTCATCGTATCAATTATGCAGAGTCATATATTCGTAGACACTTGTAATTTTTAATCTTACGCATGTAGATGAACTTGTTAGCCAAATTGTGACTTCCAGATTATTGCCCACTTTTACGCATTGTATATCACTGTGCAGTGCTTGTATCTTCTTTCCTCAGCCATCCCTAGAATAAGAATACATTCTTAGTAGTTCTTTTAAATATATCAAGTGTTGAAGAATACCAAACATAACAATACTTTTCTGTTTTTAAAACGTAACAAAAATCTTACAACATTTTTTACTTAAAATGTGTGTTTAAAAATAAGAAGACTTACGTAATAACCAGCAAATAAGAAAATGAACACTTAGGAAAAAGAAAAAGATTAAGCCGCTTCAAAACGCAATCCCTAATATGACCCACCGCGCATGCTCGAGGTGCTAGAGCTGTGTTTCACGGGGTAATGCATTATTAAATGTTTTAATACGTTGTATTTGGTTTCAGTGGTCATAAATAGTTAAATATCAATAAAAGAGACACATTTCTAGATATTTATGAGTGTTCGACAATATTACGCGAATTACGACATTTCGAGTAAAGTTCAACTTCTTTTTTTGCTAAATGTACATAGAGCTGATAATGTGTTTATTTGATAAACAATGACTTTATATGTTGTATAATATTTACAGAATTTTGTGATGAGAGGAAATAACGTAAGCCTATATACATTAATGTTATTTTGAGCATATTTTTAATTTTTTAAAGTCTTGCAGATCATATCTTTAACTTGAAATCATTTTGTAATATCTGGGTTCGTTCAGTTCAGAGAGTAATTCCTTATATTCTGTGTAATATCACTTTCATTATAGCGATAGAAAATTAAAATGAAATAAAAGCATTTGTTTATTTTAACAAGTTATTAATGTATAAATATTAGATCTTACAGTGTTTATTATTTTAATTGTTCGCAGAGAGTTTAACTGCTAGTAATACAATCACTAATTTTAATCTATTTGAAACTTATCTGTAGATTAGCGTGTTTGTTGCGTTTTGTAGGTCTCGGAAAGAAACAAAATAGGTCAGGAAATGACTAAGTATAACGTCCACTATGGCTGTTACAGGCTAATATTGACAGAAGATGTTAGGAAACATGAATCTGAAACTACTGTATTGAGAACTGTTAACAGATTGTTTCCTTAAGATCGATGGTTATAGGTTAAGTCATGCTTCAATACCGTCCTCAGGGGAAGAGATCTTTGTGAAGTTCTACATAAGATAGACCGAGAAAGCTTCAGTGAAACCATTACAGGCTTCAGGCATTTTACGTATTTGGAAGAAGACGAATAAGAAAATGATATAAATAAATATACACATATTGGCTCTCAGCTAGTGGTTGGAGGTAATGTTGGAGCCGGTGTGTACTGCACAGTATTCCCCTTCCATACCATTGGAAATTACTGCATCAACTCAGATGGAAAAAATAAATAAATGTTACCTTCAATAACTAAAATGCAAAAATGTCTAAAAAATGTAGTCTTTTACTCAGATTAAAAAAGTCAGCAATGTAGGCTTCGACACATAAAACATCTCTCACGTTCTCAAGTTTCAAACATTCAAGCCGTATTCAGAGACATTCAAAATATCCAGAAAATAATTAATCTTCAATGGATTCCTTCCCGTTGTGGAATAAAAGATAACAAAATAACATACACATTAGCCACGGCCCGCAATTAATCATGCAACTAAATCAACTCCTTGAAGTTACAGTGAATAGAAATGTAAACAAAAAATGTACCAACGCGGTCGAAAAATCAGCTTATACGAAAATGAGCATGCTTCTTGCAACCATCTTGTATAAAAATGTCAAGGAAAAAATTCAGTTGCACTGTTCCAAATCTTAAATGGCCATGACCTCCTTGCAGAACATCTACACCAATTTAACATCTTCCCATCATATGGTTGGTGTTTTGTGTTGTAATAGCGACAGTGTCATGAATTGGGACCTTATGAAGCTTAGTCCTGCTTTAAAAACTTCCAATTTAATCTGATGGCGAATTATAATGGGAAATTTACCGTAAAGCGACTTTACTCCTAGTGTCAGGGCGTTAAATTATGCAAATTTATAACGTTACTGTGACACTGAATGCAGTGTGTTGTGTAATAAAAGTTGTAACGATTTATTTTACCAGTAATCGCGATTAATGTTAAAGATAAAGTCTGTAATATTAAGAAATGAATATTTTACCATTTTCTGAATATTGTTCTCCTATAATGCATACATTATTTTTAACTCGAGAAAATTGTAAGAAACTACGTTTATCAGTCATTATATTAGGGATTGTGCTGTAAGGATTTTAAGGTTTAGACATATGAAGTGCTGCATATTGGCGATATTTCAGCAGATGAGGCACTTGTCCAAGTTTTCTTCATGCACTTCGATTGGAATGCTCCCAAAATTGGCGACGAAAACATATGTTAATAATTTCTTGGGAGTCCTGCTAGTGTTTACCAAAATGTCGTGCACGTATAATTATCTTCTATATTGATCCAATAATCTCTAGAACATAATAGTACACAGTTATAAGCCAATTAAAAAATTGAAAACATTAACAAGACTTGTGCGCTATAACTCCACAATTTACAACGAATTGAAAGCAAATTGTGTTTCATAGTAGTTTGGAAATTATGTAGTAGGTGCCTCTTTTGAACTAGTTCAGTTCAGTGAATTAAAAATTAAATATTATTTACATTATTCTAGTGACGATTCCTAAGAACGACCAAGTTATAATAAATAGCAATTTCTCGAAAAGAAGTCATCTTAAAACTTAACACAGTAAAATTCAACTTAACTAATAGCGTATGCTACATAAAAAAGACAATTATCTCCTCCCTGAAAGTTAGAGTCTATGTTTTGTATCCATATAATATTATTGGGAGAATAATTTCTGTATAAATTTGCAGCTTATATTTTTTTAGAGAATTTACCATTACGGTAATGTGTAGAGATGATCATTACATAGATTCGAGTAAAGAAAGAGAAACCTGAAATTACGTTAGAGTTATGTCCAGTAGTATTTTTTATTATTATTGGACGTATATAACTCATATTTCGCCTTAAGGTTTATTGGGGTTATAGTTTGTGACAAAGTTGTGGTACTTTATGTAATTTGATCTAAACCTAAAGTGTTTTTTAATGAAACTTATTTATCAATTCTAATTTCTGTAAAGAGTTTTAGGTAACAAACAATTTTGAAAATGATTAAAAAAATAATTGCTCTTTCAACTTATTTACAATTCGGATTAATAATGCCCTCGACTCTTAATAATGCCGTTGCCTACCTCGTAGCATAAATAACCCTAAGGCGATTGATATTTCGTTAGTTGGTGAACTATAAACCTAGTAAATTAAGTTATTGCCAAGTTTACTCTTGTACCACGGATGTCAGTCCCAAACAATATAAAAGCCTCTCCAGATGTATTTACAATGGGTGTCAAAAGTATTCATTCGCCTCATTTATCAGAGGTAATTTTATCGTGTAACACTTGAACATTTTATCGAAATTAGTTTTTATCTGAAGTAGCAAACTTTTTCAGCAATGAAAATCAACCCTTTTGCTTAAAACTCTCTTTAAACCGGGAGTCGTATTCATTTAAAATAGTTGGTTCTTGGAATGTGTCACTCCGTGGCCACCTGCCATTCACTGCATTCTTCTCCCTTTGTTTCATGTCAATGAAATATTAGTCAATCTTTTTCTTTTCTAATCTACCATGAGCTCCCGAATTAAGTCTGTTATTTCTTTATGGTTTAAGTTTTGTCTAATCTCAATATTTATTATGTATCAGCAGCTTGCAATATGTTCCTGATAATTCTGTTATCTTTCATTTGGAGTTGCTTTAGTAGAGGTTTTGTATCGCACCAAGAGCTGGCCGCGTAAATGGCTGAGCTCCTGATGAGTTGCTTGTATATCATATATTTACTGTTTAAATGTATTGTAGGTAATGTGATAGGAGTGGCCACATGGATCTACTGCCGTGTTCTATTTTTAGCATGGTGTACTTTGTATGTGCACTCCATTCTAAATTACTATTCAAAAATATGAGCAATATTTAACTTTGAAACTATATTCAATACATTCATTTAATAAAACTAAATTTAAGATTTTCTTAATGATGTTTATTTAGTCAAAGGTACCACATAGAGTTTGTCATCGTTTATTTTAGTTTACAATTAGTACACCATGTTTCTAATACTGTTAGCTGTCTTTGCATCGAATAGTAAGCATAATTATGATTCATATTCGATGCAATAACAGTAATATCTGCTGAAACAGAAATATCTATATTTGGTCTTATTGGCAAATCGACAGTAAAAACATAACACAATGTTGGTGATTATTTAACTCATGCCCCAAATGGGAGTCAATGACCAAACACGTTTCAGTGAATTTTGTTCTACAACCAATGACAGTTGTGTTTCACCTCGGCATTTATCGAATTCTGTTTACCAAAATAAAGAAAGCTGCTCCTTTTAATATTCAGATCAGGTCAGAGTATTATTTTGCAGCGACTGACTCTCGAACAAACACGTTGAATGCAGCATATAATGAACAGATTCCTTCGAACTAAAGATTTGATAGTGTGTTCAATGATTGTGTTTCTAAATAATGATTTTAGGGAGTTGTTTCTTAAAAAAATAATTAATAACCTTTAATATTAGTTATAATATACAGTTTGAGGTGTTACATTTTATCTCCACTAGGGTGCATTCTTACAATATTACGATCCTATTTGGCATTAAATAATATGATCTAGTTGTAGTGGATGATCAAATGAAACATAACCAAAATTGTCTCATTTGTTTTTAAACATCGCCCTTTACATTAAATATATAAATATTTTAAAATGACTATATTTAAATAACGATTTGTGAGTAAACAGCTTAATTTTATTCGTTAAATAGTCCTAACAAATGCCACTCTTGATTTCGGAATCCTCTAGAAAATTGGAAATCGCTCGTGGCGTTACTTATGATAATGGAGATAACTATGGTACTCTACTTATTCTAATTTGGGAGAGGGCACCCGTGTGTATAAATTTAAAAGATATATTATTTAAGTAACCATTAATAATTTTATTAAGAATAAACGAGTTTCTAAACTTAGCACTTTGTAAATAAGTCCCCGGTGCCAGACATTACAAAAGTTTTTTGGAAGTTCAAGAATATACCCAGAGGCGTGTTTCTGTTGTTAAACGATTCCTTTAATTGTTCGGTAGTTCTCAAAAATTTCAATTATGTTGATTTATTTTTTGACAAAACTATATTGTTCTGGATGGGTAATATTTCTAATGTGATTTTGTAGTAATTTCTAAATGTTTTTTTCCAAAACTTTTTCTGTGGTATTAAACTTAAAGATCTATAATTTCGGGGTTTATTTCACTTTTGTGACTACCAAACGCCGTCTATGCATGGAAAATTGAAAGAAGGAAAATAAAGGAAGACCAAGAACAACCTGGAAGAGCAACATTCTAAATTCAATGAGGAAATTTGGTGTAAAAGATGAAGACACAGAGAACAGAGAACGATGGAGAACTTTAATTAAGGAAAATTTGTGAATGTTTGTTGCAAACTGTTAGTATGTAAGTCCGTTGTCATTTACATTTATTTATTTATTTATTTATTTATTTATATGTTAATTACTATGATTTGTTGCGGAAATCCCTCAATGGTGAGGAAAAACTCTCAAAATAAATTAATTTTACTTTTGTTACCTTTTGGAAAGATAACCAGTCGGGAGGCTTACCAGACCTCATATGTATATATACTGGGAACTCAATATCGCATTAATTCATTTTTTTTAAATATAAGATATTTTTTTCAAATCTTTAGCGCTTCATAAGGGATATAGTCTAGCCCCGGATACTTTTTATTTGGAGTATTTTTAAATAGATTTCCGAGTTTAACAGGGTTTGACCACGATGAACTCGGAGTATCTGTAAAGTATTATGAAATTGTTCTATATTTTAATTTAGAGGAATTGGTTTCCGGAAGACGGCGGCAGGTGTTAATGATACCGGATAATGATGATGATGATTTTAATTTATTTGTTGTAATAATTTTTTATCGAATTCAATTGCGTTGATCTCTTCGAATACCATTTTCCAGTAGTTAGCTATAATTGTTTTCGTCTGCGTCCTTATAAATGAGTCGTCCTTGATCAGCTTCCAGAGGGGTATTACAGATTCTCTTATTATTTCCTAGTTCATTAATGACTTTCCAGGTATTTTTTGTTTGAATACTTTTATTTACTTATTTTTCAAAATGTTCATTCTTGTATATATCGATCACTTTTGTAATTAATTATATTAGAAAATTAACTACTGTTTTGTCCCTAGGATTTCTGAATTTGTGTCATTTTTGGAGTTTATTTTTGTGTTTAATCATGTGTTGAATTAAAAAGATTTGTTTTATATTTAAGTTATTGCAATAAATGGGATTCTTATGATTTGTTGTATTTCCTTTTGTAGTATATGTTACCGTGTGTGTATAGGGTTTGTTGTAATAATCTATTTCTTCTTGTGTAGTAACAGTATTCCGGAGTACCAACATGTTTTGAAATTTAGCCAATCAATATATTTTTCATGTAGATAGTTGTAAAAAAAAAGGTTTAGATATAGGTAATTGTAAAAAACACTAGACGATAATCAAATTCAAACTCATACAGAACGCAGATATCGTTGTATTGGATGTTTTCCGCACACGGGCATATAGGCTATGTCTAAAAATCGGGAGCATCTAGCTGCTTTTTGGATAAAAGTTTGGCTCATCAGGGCCTAAAATGTTAAAACCATACATATCTGATAGTTCGTCAGTGAATGTGCCCTCGGGAATTTATTTTGTTACAGCTCAATTTAGTATTTTTAGCATTAAAATCTCCCGTGAATATAAAATTTTGTTTCAAATGTATTTGTTCTTTTAGTTGGGATTGATTAATATTATTGTTGTGAGAATAATAAATAGATGGAGTTGATAATTGTATGTGTATTACAATAATAGGCATTTCATTGGTGGCTCCAATACCTGTTATTCTGCAACGAAACATACCCATTTAATTGGAACCATCCAATTACAAAAACGTAACCGCATCTCAGGATCACGTGGCTGAAGTTCATGCATTGCAGTTATTCTGTTTGGTTTCAAACGTAAAAGTTTTGTAGCTCTCAATGCTGAATCTTTCGAAACACTGGTTTGATGTGCAAGTCGTCTTAGGGATTTTGTTGGCGTATCTTTTAATCTTTCTCATATTTCGTCTAATTTTCCTCAGAAAGCACACATTTTGTTACCTTAGATTTCTTAGCGAGCCCAGAACCCGTTCCTCTAAATTTATTTAAATTCATCGAACGGTATATTTATTTGCAGGATTTACATCTGGAAATTGTGTTCGAAATCGTTTAACAACTTCTCTGCAAGAATCTGCTTTCACATGTTTATCGTACATAAATACCCTATGCTGTACTGTAATCACAGATCGAGGCATAATAACTATGACTAAGACCACTATTGAGGGAATACACGCTTATTTCACCTTACAATCATGCAACTTAACTGCCTCACCAGGCGGCACGAGTTTATGACTCACAGTGAGCCGTACAGTTGCTATGCCGGGTGACGCGGAGTGAGGACTCAAGAGGCCGCATGCGCTTCTCCCGCTAGCCTGGCCGTAGGTCGAGAGATCCTCTCTGTATATACGGTCTATATTGTAGCCCCTTTGTAAAATGTAGTGGGCAGTCAGCTGATAGGCCAAGTGACTTGAAGGCCTGTTGCACCATGGAGTTTAGTTCTATTTAAAAATCTGGAAACTCGATTCCAAGACACAGATATGAAAACGAATTATTACCAGCAATTATGTAAACGATAATATTTGAAATTTTAATGTTAATTTGTTATAATACTCAAGGAGTAACCTTTCAAATGTATATTTATCTATTTATAAACCACCTCATCTCGTGTCCGACTCAGGGTCTGGATGAGGGATGAGATACGATGAAGCTCGTTATATTGAAGATCTGTTAATGGCAAGGATGCAGACCGACAACTCCTTTTGCATCATCACAGGGGCAGATGAAATTAAATGAATGAGACGAGTGTAAAGAAATGGTGGACTTTCATTTTTTGCGGAGGAAATCTGGAGAAATCCCAAATAAAACCCTGCCCAGAATCCGTTTCATCCACTACGGAACCCATATCTCGAGACTCCAACGGTGAGAGGCGAGCCTATATATTGTACTATATGATGTAATATCGTATTATGAAGCTATTATTAGATGATAAATTTACTTGATAGAGGAGTCGTGCGTACTCTTTTGGTTTATCTACTGATCCCAGTTCTATAAATCGACAGATGAAAGAGTACTGAACTCATTCTTTCCAATATTATTATTTTTAACAATTTAATTTACAATATTAATCAATCCCACGTTAAGTGGCGTTGCATCGTAACATAACAGTTATTACATCATCATTCGTGTTACGCTATGCAACAAGATGTATTTTATACAAAACTTATATGATTTTTTTAAAATAAGATATTAGGCCTAATTAAACGTAGTGGAAAAAGTTCCATGCCATATAAAAAATACCCCTTGTATTGTTGTACACTCATATATATATATATATATATATATATATATATATATATATATAATTATATTATATTTTTGGCATTGAGCGATGCAAGCTTAATATGACATGATAAGAAAAATAAATACCCGGACGGAATTTGAACCCGGACCTCTGAATTAGTACTTCAGCGTGCTATCCATTACACCACCGGGCGAATCATATACGCACATTTATTTCTCTTAAATATATATTCTCCATTATTACGAGATGTATTGAGAAGTAATGTTTATATTAGATTTGCCCGGTTGTGTAATGGATGGCACTCTGAAATACCAATTCAGTGGTCCAGGTTCAAATCCCGTCGAGACATTTATTTTTCTTATCATGTCATATTAAGCTTGCATTGCTCGATGTCAAAGATTTAATTATAACATGGATAAAGCCTCACTGCTATAAAGTAAAAAATATGCTCTATACTTTGCTTACTCGTTATAGTGGCTACCAAGTGGCTGTGAAGACCGAGTTCTCGCTACATCTCGTAATAATGGAGAATATGTATTTAATATAAATAAATGTTTGTATTAGATTTTCCCGGTAGTGTAATGGACTGCACGCTGAAGTTCCAATTCAGAGGTCCGGGTTCAAATCCCGTCCAGTTATTTATTATTCTTGTCATATACATATTCATAAGCACTACTTATCTACTAAAAAAGTGTGATTAAGTTATAGTTTTAGATAAATTATCATTGGGCATCAAATAAATTGGAGGAATTATTTATTCTATTCTTCTTCTTCTTCTTCTTCTTCTTTGGTACTCTAGTAGATCTTTGTGCACTAGTTGTAATCACGTTTGCCTCTGGTGATAAACTTCATGACGTCAAACCCAGGTGGGTTCTGTGGATTTTTCAGTGTGTATCAGTCCATATTATGGGTTCGTTTGGACGTGATCTGAAGATGTGAGTCCCCTGTCTAGACGTAGGCAAGTCAAACATCTTCAAGCCTTTGATCATAATTATTTTGGGCCTTTCGCGCGAAAATTTTAATTGCAATGCTAATAATCTTGATTGATGAAGAGAGTCATTCAGTTGAAAACAATATTATAATTCTGATCGAATAATTAGTTTATCCTTCTCAACTGTATTTTTATCGACTTTATGTAGTTCGTTTTCTTTCGTATGTGTTTTGTATGGAGACAGGTTAACAATGAACTCCTAAATTAGAGGACCAGGATTTCTTTTGACGTTTCTCCCGAAAGAGGTTATCTTATTTGCGGCTAAGCTGTTCCTCCTACAAATTGATCTCTGTTACACCATCTCTTCCTTTAAAGAGCCAAACGTCCTCTTCCCAATTGGTGCTGGTTGACATTCTCTTCCTCAGACAACTTATTTGGTTTCTCGCCCTTGTTGTCCTATAATGGAAGCCGCCAATAGATTTGCTACTTTTGGTTTTGAAACATTCAATCATCTCCACTAATATCAACGTTATACAATCCCTAGTGTTCTGTTTGTTAGGTTTGTATTTAATTAAACTGCTCCTCTCTCTAGCTTATATGTGGATAGTCTTATGTGTTATTTATGTTGTGTGATCCTGTGCTTTATGATGACCCTGGGACCACCATAACTAAATTTATTACTTTTTAATACAATTAACCGTGAGATAAGTTGTGTTGTTTGCGTCTCCACAAAAATAGATCGGGAAATACGTTTATGCCTTAAACCCTAGCTTTTGTCAACAAGAGAGTTGATATTTTTTGAAAATGTAATTATTTTGTTTAAATTTACCTTCAATTATACCTGAAACATGATGTTACAATATCTAAATTAATAACATAAAAATATATAGTTTGAAGTCTGAGGTCAAATAAGCGGTGTGTATTAATTTAAAAAATACTTAGAAGCATCAAAGGAAAAACATATATTAATAAAATTGATTTTTCAAACAAGTAGATAATCTGGAGTTTGTAAGAAAAAAAGTAACAAATTTCCATACAATAATATACAATATAGGGCTCTCAATGGTATCATAGTTTGGTTCAGATAAATGGAACTTGCGCTTGATCGATTCCTGATGGGCAAGACATTTCCTCATGATATTTGAGCCAGTATGAGGTCGATACCCAAGCAGAATCGTCAGAAATTTGGGAAGCTGTAATCAATAGCGACTACAACAGCTGAGGGACTCGACAGGATCACCACTCGTCACACATGTACTCTTTTGATTATCACCTACCCCCTGTTGGCCTGGTAGTCTAAGGGCCATACACTAGGGTGTTTAATTTAGTTTAAAGAACGGAGTTGCTTAATTTTAAAACAGAATAACAAAATGTTATATAAAGTGATGGAAAACTGAATATTTGTAACATTAAAGAGAGATTTGTTAAAATGACCCATAAGTTAAATTTAAATTATACAGTATATACACTATACCACATGCTATATTACCAAACAATAAGCATTTAAACGAATGAAAAGATGATATTTGAACAAGTATTAAAAACTACCTGATAGAGAAATTGTTGTCTATTGATCTTCCAAAAACTGCAATTATGTAAATTGAGAGATTTAAACATTTTGTATTTGATCTGTCAAATATTAATATTTTATTCATTTCCTTTAAAAGTGATTTTTTTTTCAGTTTACATTCAGTGACGTTGCTTCGTAACCTTATAGTTATTACGTCACAATTGTTGTTATCGCTGTGCAACAAAAGCCATTTTATACAGAAGTGTTATTAAGTTCACATTTTAATTAATCTTTTCTTCTCTCTTCTTCTTCTTCTTCTTCTTCTTCCTCTTCGTCATAATTTGTAGGATTTTCGTCCTGTTTATTTCCAAAATCACTCCTCGGTGGAAGACATATTGGATGTTCAGCATTCACTCTCTATCCATCTCTTGGCAGGTCTTCCTCTTGTTCTTCTCCCGTATATTGCTCTATCTTATTTAGCTCTTTTTGCAAAGTCGATTGTCGTCCAATCTTTCTATATGACCTTTCCAATATTATCGTCCAAATTTAAATAATATTAGGTCTAATTTATAGCGCGAAGCCCCTATATTGATTTAAATATCAAATTACATCTAGTGTTCTCTGTAATCTCTAGTTTAAATATTCATAAGCACAGGTTTATCTTTAAAAAAGTGGCTTTAGGTTATAATATTACATAATATGACATTGAGAATGTAATATGTGGGAATAGCTGTCATCGGGAATTGGCGGTCAGTGGATTATTTTAAACAGTATGGTAGACCTATAGGCTATGTTAACTCGTAATACGTGCTACTCTCTAACTCCAGATTAAGGAAACTACTGTGAATACTTCCGGAAGTCACTGTGATTATAGTTTTTGAAACACTTGTAAGTGTATGTTTTGTGATTCTGGCTTTCAGCAATTGTTGTTTAAATATTTGATATAAGTGCAAATGTTTGTCTAGTAAATTGATGTTACTTTCAGTTATACATGTTGCTGGAATACAAAACAACACGATTGCAGCAATATTGTGGATAACTATCAGTTATTAAATGAGCACGTGACTTTCAAGTTAGGTTAAACATTTGTGACAAGGGCGGTCAAGGTGACTGGTATTACCCCCCTCCCCCTGGTGATCGTCATTCCACCACGTGAACTTCATATTAAAAAGTCGTTCATAAGATTACACCACAATAAATATTGTAACCACGTTAATCTTCTAGTTAAATATGGTCCGTGGTTTGAGTCCGACAAAATTACGTGAATTAGATTACGAGTGTGCAGAGGAAAACGGAATTAAACTTAATTTTAACTATTGAGAGAAAACTGGTGGGAAAGATTAGCTGCATGGGGTTTTATATAAAAGTCCATTTATGAGTTTTAGGAATCCCTAGGCTAGCTAACTAACTAATTAACTCACTGGCACTATCGAACATGTAGATTCATGGCCGCGCGGACATAAGCTCTCGATATATTCCTATCCTGAGCCAATGTTTTCCAATCATCCCCTGTATAATCTACTTCCCCAAATCATAGTTAATGTTATTCTCCCACCTCATTCTTGGTCTACCAACGGGGAATTTTCCCTCTGGTTTTCCTACAAGGAGCTTCCATGTAAGTCTTTGATTTCCCATGCGTGCCACATGCCCTGCCCATCGCAGTCTACGAGTCTTAACTGTTCTCACTATATCTGGATTGCTATAAAGACCATGTAATTCACTGTTATTCAGTATTTTCCATTCACTTGTCTGTTCATCTCTCTTTGGTCTAAAAATTTTCCTAAGAACTTTATTCTCAAATACTTGTAATCTCCTTTCCTCCCTTAAAAGGAATCCCTAGGCTATTAGTTTTAATAGGTTCCTGAGTTTCTCTTAGAGTGACGTTTCCCATTTGCCAATATGCACTGTCAGTTATATTTTATATGCAGTGTGCATAAACTGGATAGCAACGTCAAAAATTCCACATCTCTTTTTACAATAAATGAGACTAGAACGTGTCTAAGTTATGTTACTGATTGGAAACGATGGAAAAAGTTGGTTATTTGTGCCATGAGTGCTTCTGGCAGTTTCATTCCTCCGATGTAGATATTCAAACGAAATATTTTGTTCTCTCTGTTAAAGAAAGATGTACCACCTTCTGCCAGGTACGAATATTCAAAGACAGGATGGACAAGTGAACATCTTCATGCATTTCACTCTCTATGCAAAATCTTAGAAAAATAATCCTGCTCTTATGTTCGATATTCCCAGCAGTCACTGGATTCTACCGAGTAACGTGTTGTGCAATTTAATTGTTTTGTTAGCTCTTATTTTAAAATATATTTGGTAGATTTTGTTGATCTCTAAACACGTAGGCACGTAACTTAACAATGTATAATTTTGAAGTCTGAGGACAAAATAATAAACATTAGGCAGTAGTGTAACTTGATAAAGATAATAATTATTATTATATAATATCCTCAACTCGTGTCCAACATAGGGTCGGGATGAGGGGTCAAATGAAGCCCCTATATTTATAGAAGTCTGTGAACGACACATGTGCCAGTGGATCACGTCTGATGCCCCCGTCACACAGGGACGAATGAACGAAATGTATGAGATGAGTCTGGAGAGATCCTGAATTGAAATTTGTGGCAGGGAAAAACGGTGAAAACCTACAAACATATAATTACTAATGAAAATAATTATATTAAAATATGAATATCCCAAATAATTACATAACCTCGAGTTTATAAATAAAAAATCAATAGACGGAAGAAAATAATTCACCTAGAAATTTTCATATAATTAATAATATTGGAAAATGAGAATGGATCGGGTTGAAGCATCATGCCTTGGCGCGGAGCTACCGAACGTGTGTTAGTTTGATTTCCTCTGAGGAAAATTTTTCTTATGGAATTTTGCCCAGTCAGCATCATGAGAAATATTGATAACTCTAAAATATAGCGGCACTTTAAGTCAACTAGCTACAAATATTGTATGTTCTGTAGCCTGACCACATGTTACACATATACCATCTTGATTATAGACATCCTCTGAAAAAATATAATAGTTCTAAGTGGTTAGACAGTAGGTAGATCTCTCTCGTGCCAAGAAGTTTTTATTGGTTAAAGAACGCAGAAGCTTAATAAAAACAGTACAACACAATATATTTGTGAAATTATATAAAATAGATTATTTCTAATTTCAGAGTAAAATTTATTATAATTTCAATTAACATGCCTTATACACATCACGATATATCAGAATAACGAGCATTTAAACTATGTTAAATGAAATATTTGAAAATGTATTTAATGTTTACCTGATAGAGGAAGCGTTGTCTGTAAATCTCAGCTACACAGGTTAAACAGTTTTAAATCCAATCAGTAAAATATTAGTATTTTATTAACACCAATTAAAACCGTAATTTTCTATTTCATATTCAGTGACGTTGCTTGGTAACGTTACGGTTATTGTATCATCATTCGTGTTGTGAACAAGGCGCATTTTCTTCAAATATTTATGAAATCGATCTTCTTTTAATAATAGGGGAATATAGCCCTTATAAATTTAAATGGTTACTATATATAGTTCTGATGCTGTGAACTAGTGGTTATACTCTGTGTCTCTGGTTCTGAGTGTCGCGGGTACTAACCCGGCCGGGGTCGATGGATATTTTTGGACGGAAAAATTGAAGGAACACGTCCTCCAAGAGAGAGTCTTTGTTAACTGTGGGTCCCGAGTCCGAAGTATTTTCAGGCTCGTATAAGATCCTTAAGCCTGAATAAAGAGGCCTCTAAGCAAAATTTACTGACTCCAACATCCTAGTAATACCTTAGTTGCCTGTTAGATGTCCCATTGGGTCGGTGTGTTCATCGCAAGCCATCCATGACACCTATTAGCAAATAAGGTAACTAAATATTAACTTGGACTAGTAACTCCTTACAAAACTGAGGCTATGACTCAACAATGGGCTACGTCATTATCGATAGATTATACATAGTTTTCTCCGTTGAAATATTCATAATGCAGTTCGCACTGCGACCAATATCATCAATTACAGTGTAAAAACATAGGAACCTCGATAACAATTGAACGCATGAACACGATCTTCCTTCATGGCCATTGGTTGGAATAACATCTAATATTATAATATACATAATGGCAAAGATAACTTTAAAGAAGTGACATTATTGTATTATTATATAATGATTTGACAAAATACATGTAATACGCGTAGAATTGGAGCACGTGTATTTTCCTCTCTCTCTTTCCATCTCTCTCTCTTTCTCTTTTTTTTTCTCTCTCTCTCTCTCTCTCTCTCTCTCTCTCTCTTACTCCATCATAGGTGCTGTAATCGATACTGCTGGAATAGTGGTTAACATACTTGCTCCTGGATTTGAAAATGCATGGGTTCAAACACGGCCAGTTATTGTGAATTTTCAGGGCATAAAAATCCTTAGTCTAGGTTTCTTCGGAAGCGAACTAAATGATTTGATTCTCTTTCTAGATTTACGGCACTAAAAAGAAGATCAAGCTTGAAAAACGAGACTTTTGAGCATTTTTATTTGTATTGAGATGTTAATGATCTTGGATTTTAAGAAGTAAGTTTATCGTAAAAATATAAATAATATGATAACACTGATTTATTGATTTGGCTTTCAACTGTGTTTTTCTCGACTATGCATAATATTTACCTTTCTTTTGTAGCAAATGTTTACGGAGACTGGCCTAACTACCAAACCCCAACTTGGAGGATCGGTAAGTATTTGTTTAAGATTTTGTCCTGTAGAAATGACACCTACTCCGTGGCTAATATGTAGCTTCTACCATTTGATCTCTTTCCCACCATTTATGATATTGGAATGACAAACTTAACCTCCGCCATGATTGATTATTGCTTCTTTGTATGGTTTTCGTCCAAAGTTTGTTTATCCAGGAACGGGGGTCTGTTAATAGCTATGATATTTCTGGTTTTGAAAAACAGAAAACCCCCCAGCACTCTCAAGGTCATTCAATCTCAAAGAGGGTAATTATGCAGAAACGATGCAAGGACGACATAAGAATCCGTTCATTTGAACTACCTAGTGAACGATATTTAACATTCATTGTAACGAACCATTGTCACTGTTTTTTGTTGTTTCAGTCATTTTAAACATGGCGTGATGATGTTTAGTATACTTCAGTTTTACTTCTTGCGGTTTGCTGAGGAATGTGGGAGTTAAGACGGGCATAGAGCTGATAATGTGTTTGTTTTATAAACACTAACTTTATACGTTACAATATATTTACAGAATTTCGTGATGGGAGGAAATAATGTAGGTACATTTTCCATTATTATGAGCGTATTTTTAAATTCTTAAAGTATTAGAGATCATATCTTTAACTTCAAATCAATTTTTTTGAAATAACTGTGTTTTTTAGTCCAGAGAGTAAATCCTTATTTGCTGTGTGATAACACTTTCATTATATGTTTATTGAAAATGAGGACTTGAAAACATTTGCTTGTTTCAACAAGTTATTAATGTATAAATATTAGATGTTTATTTTTTTAATTCTCCAAACAGATTTAACTGCTAGTAGTATAGTCATTAACGTTAATATATTTGAAACTCATCTATCGATTGTCGTGTTTGTTGCGTGCCTGTTACAGGCTAATATTAGAAGACGATGTCATGAAACATGAAACTCAAACAACGGTACTGAGAACTGTTAACGTATGTTTTCCTTAAGATGAATGGCTGCACATATATATGTATGTTATGTCATGCTTCAATACTGACCTTAATGGAAGAGATCTTTGGGACGATCTAGAAAAGATAGACCAAGAATGCTTGACTGAAACCACTACAGGCATTGGGCCTTTAACTTTTTCGTAAGAAGAAGAATAAGCAGATGAAGATGATATAAATAAATATATAAATATTGGATCTCAGCTGGTGGTTGGAGGTGATGTAAAAGTCACAGAATTCTCCTTTTTTTACCATTGAAATTTACTGCATCAACCCGGATGGGAAATTAAAAGTCATTAATATTGCCTTTCAACAACTGTAAGTCAGGCAAGAAAGTTTAAAAAATGTAGTATTTTACTGTGCTTAAAGAAATCACCAATACAGGCTTTATCACATAAACATCCCGCATGTTCTCATGTATCAAACATTCAAGCCTTATTCAGAGACAAAAAATGTGCAGAAAATAATTAAACTTCAGTGGATTCCTTCCCGTTGTTGAATACAAGGTAACGAAATAACATACACATTAGCCAAGAATGGCCCCAATTTATCATACAACTACATCAACTCTTTGAAGCTGCTGTCAATAGAAATGTAAATAAAAATGTACCGACAGTATAGAATCATCAGCTTGGGGAAAAAATAATGGAACACGCTTCTTGCAACACGCCACATTGTACCAAAAAGTCAAGGAAAAAATCAGTTGCAGCAGGTCAAATCTTAACTGGCCATGACCTCCTGGCGGAACATATACACCGACTTAACATCTTCCCATCACCTAGTTGTGTTTTGTGTTCAGATAGGGACCGAGTTATGAAACTAAGTACTGCTTTGGAAACCTCCAATTTAATCTGATGGCGAATTATAATGGGAAGTTTACACAAAAGTGAATTCACACCTAATGTCAGGGCGTTGAATTATATAAATTTATAACGTTACTGTGACACTGAATACAGTATGTTGTGCAATAAAAGTTGTAACGATTTATTTTGCCAATAATCTCGATTTATGTTAAAGATAAAATCTGTAATATTAAGAACGACATATTTTGCTATCTTCTAAATGTTGTTCTACTGTAATGCATACATTATTCTTAACTCGAGTAAAATTGTAAGAAATTACGTTTATCTGTCATTATTTTATGGATTTTGCTATAAACTTTTGTAAAGATTTAGAGATTTGAAGTACTGCAAATTGACGATATTTCAGCTGATGAGAATGAAACATTTCACCAATTTTTCTTCATTTACTTCGATTGGGAAGCTCTTTAAACTGGCGATGGAACAGATACTAATTATTTTTTTGAAGTGCTGCTAGTGTTTACCACAATGTCTTGCACGTGTAATTATCATCTATACTGATCCAGTAAACACTAGAACATAACACTACACAGTAAATATATCATTTACACTTACTTAGATTACAGAGTTAGAATAATTTTAAAATGTTACTTTATGTAATTTATCTTATTTAACAAGTCTAATAATGTAATGTATATTTTAACTTACGATATAATAATATGTTCGATTTGTCTTCAAAAGACTGCTGGATACACACTACTAGATCATAAAAAATGAAGACGTCCTAGAAAAATTACATATTTAACTTTAAAAAACAGAATATGTGATTACGGTGTAAGTAGAATCATGATTTTTATGTAATATTAATCCGTAAATATGTAGTGAAAATATTAAAAATGTGTAATAATACATTTTTATTATAAAGAATCAAAATTTATTTTTAATAAAATAATGTGTTATTTCTTTGTCCAAGCTTTTTATTCTTATTGTATTTCTTTCTCATAAAATTCACCAATTTTATAAAAACGTTGAGGTTAATACATTTATACTACCGACGATAAAGTAGCAAACAACCAGAAGAATCTTCATGTAAAACGGTATAATGAATGAATATTAGACATAGGTCCTGAACCTAAATTATGATGTATAGCCCCTAATATTGCTATATATATATATATTAGAACATAGCGGAATATATAACTTTACAGTTATTTCCATATAAATTTACTTTTTTTATATGTTTAAATTATTTATGAACAACTCTAGAAATACAGTATTTACATTTATATTGCACTTAAACAAATGATCTGTAGCATAGTGTACAAGGTGTGTAGGCCTACAACACTATTTTACCATCTATGATAGAAAGCACCAAAGATAGTTATCCATGACCAATATTTTTTGTCAGATAACGATGACCAGTCGAAGGAATTTTCATCTGTGTTCACTGTCTTTCAGTGACAGCTAAATAGACCTAATAAGTAAAAAAAAAACTGAAAATAGTCGGACGAAATCAGATAATTTCACACTTGATTTCGAGCACCATATCTGTGTTCCCTCACTCCACGCCAAAATATGAAGCAAACAAAAAGATTATTTTATATTCTTAAAGTATATTTAATTTGAACACAGTTATCTTTAACAACACCAGGGTGTAATGTAGCTCCCTGTTTGGGTTATCCTGGTATAGTTAGAAATAGAGGAAAGTATTCAACCTCTCACTCACCCTCATACTCACTCCTCATGTTGATGGGAGGAGGAGGAGGAAGCAAACTTTTTTTTAGCATTTGCATCAATTTTGAAAGATACGAAAAATAACTGAGGCTAAGGTTTTCCAAAAAAGCTGTAAATCCTAATTAATGTTTGCTTTTTATTTAATTGTGGGATATTCCATGCAAATATTTCCGAGAAAATTAAAAAGTCAACAGGATTGACTACACAACGAATAGTGATAAAGTGATATAACTATGACCTGTCAATCACGTGAGCCTTTGACTTAAGAGATCTTCTTTCTTACAGTATACCATAGGTTAAATGCAGAACATTTTATTCCGAATTTCATTTTAACACAATTTATGACTCGCCATGGAAAATTTGGATGTTATTTCAGGAGATTTAATATTAACCCAGACATTGCTCATATAGAAACACATTTTGCTTTCATAGATTTTGAAAAAGCATTCGACACAGTCAAGAGATCAAAACTCTTAAATATATTGGAAGACAGAAATATACCAAATTTACTTCGGCAGAACATACAAAATATTTACAAAGACAACACCATAAAGATTAAATTAAATAACAGATTTTCTGAAGAAGGAATTATAAATCGTGGTGTGAGACAAGGCTGTCCCCTATCCCCAACACTGTTTGCAATTTATATCAATGAAGTAATATGTTGCTGGAACAAAACATATAAATTTGGAATAAGAATATCAGAAAATAGAAAATTAAACACCCTACTGTTTGCAGATGACCAAATAATAATAGAAAATTCCGAAGATAATCTACAGAAAGGTCTGTATGAACTTAACAAAATTACAGAAGAATATGGATTAAAGATATCTACAGAAAAAACAAAAATTATGGCATTTCAAGGTGTAGATCCTGTCAGAAGTAAAATTGTACTGGACAATAAAATTTTGGAGCAGGTGAATAATTTTACATATCTAGGATGCAATATCTCATATGAAGAAGAAAAGGATGTAAATGCAAAAATATCTAAATTTTTAAGAATTTTAGGGTTAATAAATTCTATCTTCAAGCCACAGTTAGTCCAAAAGCATTCAAGACTGAAAGTGTATAAAACACTGGCTCTTCCAACTCTTTTGTATGGTAGCGAAGTATGGACGTTGAAACAGAAGGATATACAGAGACTTAGATCTGCTGAAATGAGATATCTTCGGAGGACTGCAGGATACACACTACTAGATCACAAAAAAAATGAAGACATCTTAGAAGAATTACACATGGAATCTTTAGAAAACAAAATTTCTGATTATAAGTCAAGATGGATACAACATGTTCATCGAATGGAAGATCACAAAATACCCAAACTAATGTTAAGATATCAACCTGCAGGAAGAAGAAGACCAGGACGTCCACTCAAAAGACTTCTGGATGGTGTTTCTCTTGAGGCCGAAACAGGTCAACAAATGGCCTAAATTCGTGAATGTACTATGATGATGATGATGACATTGCTCATAGTTTTAAACATGTTTTATTTGATTGTCTTATATTCGAAACACAACGATTCTGGTTAAACTTACTTTTAAATGATGATGAGGCTTCTTCTTCAATGTGTGAAGTGATTTTTAAGCACCAAAATTATTATAAACATTTTATGAACTTCACAACAAACATTCATAACAATATGCAGTATTTTCTAAGACACTTATAGACTATTTATGTAATTCATAACACTCATTCAAAACCATAAGATAATATTTCTGTTTTACAATGTATAGTATAATATTGTTATAGTAAGCTACAACCCTAACATACCTTGGTAGCGATATAGGGTTTCAAAATATTTGGAGATTCAATATTAATAATAATAATAATAATAATAATTAATCTTATGAGCCTACAAACAGCGTTATGAACAATTCATACAGACATTTTACCTTCTAACTTGAACCGTACACAAACATTTTATGAATTTACATTTCAAGACAATTTCATATAAAAATATGTCATATTCTGATAAATATGTAGTAATGTATAAAGTATGTAAAAATATGTAACATCAAGCTCGAGTATAAGGTCTCGATTTATGTGAATCGTCAACATTTTCGGTTATTACGAAAGAACATATCAAGGAAAAAATATACATAAGAATCTGCACTCTCATTATAAGTCCAGATGGATGCAACATGTTAATTGAATGGAGGATCACAGGATACCCAAGCAGATGTTTATCTATCAACCTGCAGGAAGAAGACAAGGACATGCACTCAAAATACTTTTGGATGATATTTCTATTTAGACGGAAACAGATCATCAAATTATCTAAATTCCTGAATTGGCTATGACGATGATGATGAGAAAAAATATTGTGGATCAAATTCTGCAAATCAAAATTCAATTTCTTTTGGATTTAAATATGTTCCATGCATCATTTTAATAGTTGTATGCCTCAAATTATAGTTCATAGCATTTACAAAATAGATATTTGATTATTATTTGTTAACAAGTTGTTACAAATGATGGAGAACAATCTTAATACTTAATATCAATATTACCAATAGAATTACGCGTTATGTACTGACTGACTCGCTCTGAATAGTAAAAAACAATACAGTTCTTGTTTTCACTCACGCTATGCTATGTTGAGTATTATGTTGACCTGTATTCATGAGTATTAGAACTTACCACCCAAGGAAGGTAAATTATTAACAACTTACCTCCCTACTTACTTCGATACAATGACGGACTGGAAATATGTCAACGTTAATACAATTTTTAAAATTCAATTCTTTGAATCAGTTGTACGCAAAGTCATATATTTTCTTTGTATCTATTTTATATCTGATACGACCAGTCTCGTGGGCTAGTGGTCAGCGTTCCTGACTACTGTTCATGAGGTCGCCACTTCGATTCCCAGTCAAACCATAGACATTTTTCCTTAAAGGGAATTATTCCTGTGGTTTCACATTGTCTGGAATTTAGGTTAAATTTAGGTTAAGAACTCTCCTGGCGCTTTTTTATCATTTATCAGCCATCAAATCATCGGGGTAACGTAACTCCGCCTTCTGTGCCCCCAACGTAAGAAATGGATTGCAATTCTGCCGATACTAGGGGAGAAAGCCAGAAATGTCATGACCTAGTGGTATTAGAGAAAAAAAAATGTGACTGATACATAGAAATTGTCTCTCATAGCAACAAACAACACTATGGCCAATTCACCAATATATACGATGTTGTGTTGTTGATTATATATATATATATATATATATATATATATTCCATTCCATGGCGAGACAGGCCTAGAAGGCCTGTACCCTACCAGCCGGCTGCTGGCATCACATCCACATGTGTCAATCATAGAGGTAGATGAAAATCTAGCCACTGTAGGGGGGTGACATATTGTCAGCATGTCGAATTCGCCAGCCGTTATAACTGGTTTTCTCAACCTGGAACAGCTACTTATTGTAACTACCAAAATGCCTGACGATGCTGGGTGGGCACCGGTCCAATGCTGGCCGAAATACCATGAGAAAAATTCTTCCCCTTGGAGACTCGAACCAGCGCAAGTCTCGTAGCTCTGCGCCAAGGCTTCCTGCCTTAACCACTTAGCTACGGCGCGATATATATATATATATATATATATATATATATATATATATATATATATTCACAAAAAACAAAACAAAAATAAACAAAAATAGTCAACGCGTTTCAACAGCAAATATATCGATACAAGACTTATAATTATAGCTTTGTTATTTAAATGCGTTGACGATTTTTAAATTTTTGCCTGGTGTTTGGTTTATAACGGTAAATAATGTATCAATTATGACAAGTAGACTGTGAATAGATAAGTCGTTCCATTGACATGTATAAAGTAATATTAAAATAATATATATAAATGTATGTTTGTCTATTATTTAGGCTTGTAGACTTCTAAATCGTTCAACCGATCTTCGTGAAAATTTGTATATTAAGGATTTTAGATGCGGCGAGTGATTATCCGTTATATATTAAGTTGTATAACGTTAGGTGTAGGATTTCAACTCAAACAAAAATTTTAAAATAGTTCTAGCGATCACATTTTTGTTGTTTCACAACGATTATCAGTGTATCCTATTAAAACAAACTGAGGTAGGTATTATCCAAAAAGAAGCGAAATCCTACAAGGAGAAGTGGGGGTTTACTTGAAATCCGAAATTAAAAACTGCCTTAACTAACTGGACTAATTTTGATGAAATGTTTTGTGTGTGTCTGATTGGGTTCCTGGATGGTTTAGAATCACAACTGGACCCTACAAAACCATTGAGTGAAGGAGTTCACTTGCAATAAAAATTTAAATATTCCTCTTGTGGTCACAATGTTCGATGTTTCACACCGAAACTCAGGATATCCTATTAAAATAAACCGAGGTAGGTGTCATCCAAAAAGGAGCGAAATCAGACAATTAGAAGTGGAAGTTTACTTGAAAAAAAATGAAAAACTACCTAAACAATTGGACCGAACTTGATTATTTTTTTTTGTAAAGCGGACCTGGTAGATGGCTCTGCGTTTGAGTAATAAGATTTTTTTTATATCAAATGTGTATACATATCCAATACCGACATATTCTGCGGGACTACAATCTAACGTTATAATGCAAGCTTCTTGAGCTACAAGTGATGACAGTGAGGAGTTTTCTTGCGATCTTATTAATTAGTGAATTTTACGATAAAACATAACTTATATTTTTATTGTCCGGCTATGGCAAGAGAGTTGAACGTTCCGAGGGGACAACGTCTGCCGGGTCCGTTAGTATATCATAAATAATTGTATAAATAGGTAGAAAAAGTAGACTATTATCAGACATTTTGGAGGTAATGATAATTGGCAGGTCTCGATCCCCATTTTTGGTTCTTTCAAAGGTCTGGCCAGAAACAATTTTGAATACAATTTTTTAAAAAAATATTGCTCCTTCGACTTATATACAATTTGGATTAATAATGCCCTCGACTGTCCATAAGGGTGTTGCCTACTTACAGCATAAATAACCCTAAAGCGGTTTGATATTTCGTTTAGTTAGTAATTGTCAATCAAGTGAACTAGAAACTTAGTAAATTAACGTGAACTATATAACATCATGTCGGCCGTGTTGCTCTAGTGGTTACGTTACTTACCTCTAGTCCAAAGGTCGTAGGTTCAAACCAGACCGTGGTCGACGGAATTTTAGGATGGAAAAATCTAAAGGGTAAGTCCTCCAGGAGGGACTCTAAGCCATGGGATCCGAGTCTGAAGATTGTTAGGCTCTTAAAAGAATTTGATTCATATGGCGTGATTGTGTACATGAATTAGCGAATAATATAATTTATATTCTTTTATCCACACACACACACAAATATAGAAAGTCTCATGTATTATTTATCCGTATTTCCATGTTGCCATCAGCTTACTTTTCACCCTTCTCACTCCTCTTCTGCTAAACGTGAACTTTATGTATAGAATTATCACCATTATTCTCGGCAATCCCGAAATACGGTTTTGAACTAATGTCAGTGATTTTCGAATATTTTTAAAACCCTGGGGAGCTAGGGTTTAAATGTCATCTGGATGTAACCAATCTGTTTACCGACTACGACTCTTATAGATTCGACACTAATCTCGCTCATTTTTTACTTTCTATTTTGTTTACCCCTTGTAACCCTCACACTCCAAGGAAGACTAGATGTCAAAATTTCGGATTAAATGTCATCCGGAGTCAATAATCAACCTATCGACTACAAAGACCATGGATTAGACACTAATCTCGGCCATTTTTATTTTTTATTTTTCTTCCCATTTCGCTCCCTCTTAGGGGCACTTTACGTAATAAGTCATCATCATGAACAAATTCGTTTTAGGCCATGTGGCCTGTACGGTAAACCTAGCGAAGATGGTCTTAATCTTTCCACCGATGTTTTGGTCTTCCTTGGTCCCTATGTCCAGTTGGGGTATATTGGAATACCAATTTTGGAAGTCTATTTCTTGCCATTCTTCTCAGATGATTTTTCCATTCTTGTTGGTATCTTTGTATATCTTCATTTGAACTTGTTACGTAATAAGTTAAGCTTAAATTTAATCGGTTTCGACAGTAGCATCTGTCGTGTTACGTTGTTTTGTGCTAGGGGTCTCTAACCCATCATAATATACTTTCCTAAATGTAGGTCATGTCCGTTCAAACATCAAAGCGTCATATTTTTAACAAACGCCAAAGTTTGCATTTTTAATTCCTCAAATTTGAATAAGAATTCTGCCTTGTTTATACTTCCCTCCATGACTGATCTGGTGTATTTTATTATAAGACTATATTTAATATTTCACCATTAAAAGTAAATTGAGGAACATATTTTGATAAAAAACTAAATGTATCTAGAAGTAGATTACGGCAGTAAACATGTACATGCGAATCTCGAGATAAGTTTGCTTTTAAAATGAAACTTAGCAGCAGAAATGAAATATTTACGATTTGTGGCAGGATACACTTTAATGGATAAAAAACGAAGTGAAGTTACCGTAAAGAACTACCCACATATGCAGTTTGACAGATAAAATATAAGAGTGTAAGACAAAATTGTATGAACATGTCTGCAGAATGGATACCAACAGACTGCCTAGGAAAAGTCTGAACTATCAACCAAGAGGAGGAAGAAGAGATCGGGGACGCCCACGAAAAAGATGGACACAGCAACTATAATACTTGGAGCCGGAACGAACCGAAAAGCTCCAATTCTTGCAAGAAGAAGAAGAAGAAGAAGAAGAAGAAGAAGAAGAAAAAATGAAAATGAAACTTAGACAAGCTCAACAATAAATTCTGAACATTACAGAACATCCATAAATAAATCTTAAAAAAACAATTTACACGTAACTTAACAATGTATAATTTTAAAATCTGAGGACAAAATAACAAACATTAAGCAGTAATGTAACTTGACAAAGATAATTATTATATAATATCCTCGACTCGTGTCCAACTTAGGGTCGGGATGAGGGATGAGATGAGATGAAGCCCCTATATTTATAGAAGTCTGTAAACGATACGTGTGCCGGTGGATCATGTCTGACGCTACGTCACAGGGACGAATGAACGAAATGTATGAGATGAATTTGGAGAAATCCTCAATTGAAATTTGTGGCTATAAAATAAAACAGTAGAACCTACAAAGATATAATTACTAATGAAACTAATTATATTAAAATAAGGATATGAGAATCACATAACCTGGAGTTAAAAAATCAATAGACGCACACAGTGGGGTATCTGGCCGATTTAGGCGGCCAAAATTATTTTTGCAATTCAATTAAGTCTAAATGCGCCCTCTTACTAAGTTAGTTGTATTTTAAGAGAAAGATAGTAAATTTTAGTGAAAAATATGTATTTTACGTTTTTAAATTATGTAGTTCAATTATTAATGACTATGATCAGACTTGGCAAACTGTACCTGAATACGAGCACCGCTAAAGCAGTAAACATTCCATCTGTGTCCAGAACGTGCAATGTCAAGTAAATGTGTCATTTTGTTAGATGTTCTTGAACTTTCCACTTGCTCATGTGGAGGCGGTTAAGTGCAAATACTAACTTCACATAAACATTCTCACTTTTATGATGATGATGAGTTTTATGATCAGTCACAGTTCAACATGAGAAGATACTTTCGCCTGCTCTGAGGATTAATTATCAGATTCAGCTGTATCTGTTCCAGATTTGACTGGAAGTAGCATTTCCGAAGTTTCCTTCAAAATTGTGCGTTTTCTACAGGTTGTGGCCTTACACAAGTCTGAACACGATCTGAAATTAGCGATAATCTGTTAAGCACGTGTAGGTTTCCCGGCTATCATTATTGTTATTTGTGCTAAAATTAATTGAAGTGGCACAAAATAACTTAAAAAATTATTTCTATCTGAGTCAGCATAATACTGAAATTTCTTTTTGACATATATTGAGTTTGTTGCGATCTGTCACAACCCCAGTTGCAAATTAACACCAATGATGTATTTTCTTCTTCATTTTAAGTCTGTACAACTTCTAAATGTCAGCAGTCGTGTAATAGTTAAATCCAACAATTGTTGTAAATTAATTGCAGTAAAAGTGTCAGTAACATGATATGATTCTTTATCCGGATAGCAATCCATGTTTCCTTTTTTAGCACACTGTAGCAAGTGTTCATGTTTTTGTCGGTGTTCCATATTATTTAAGATTGTGTTTTAGAAAACCTGCTTCAACAAACATGTTCAATGTTCTTAAAACTGATGATTATGCTTTGTCTTTCTGAAGACTATGAGAGTTTGTTCTCTTATAATTTTCCTGCCCACTTTGGAGAATTTATTATTTCCATGTACTTTACAACCATCTCTTCTTCCTGCAGTTCCTAACTTCGCTTATGCAGCTTAAGTCAGCACACCCGTATCTCTACTGGCATGCAAACCCTCTGCTTTCTTCTGTTTGCTTCTCTCGTTCAAATCTTGAAATGTGTTCGTTGGCCGTCCTGTTAGACTCACTACCTTAGGGATTGTGAATATCCCTTCAAGCCAATTGCTACCTTTCTTAAGAAATGTTTCCTCTTTCTTGTGTGCTGCTATCCATCTTCTTTTTAATTCTAACTTAAAATGTGAATTTTTGTGCTTTATTTCCTTTATTTGTACCTCTGAGTAAATGTTATAGCGTAAAAGTAAATTTTCCTAAAAAATATATTTTTTTATATTCGGCAAATTTTGCTGTTTCATAATGTTAAACAGGCTTCTCGAGTCATTGTACTGATGCGCGTGGCTCTGAAACAAAATTCGAGAAATTCAAAATCGAAATAATCACGTTGTTTAAAATATCACTTTTTTTGCTAATACCTAAAAGAACCTGAATATTAGGGGAAACAGTGAATTTCCACGATTTTCAAGAAATCGTCAGGCCAATACTTTACCCTTTCTACCGTAGAAAATGAAAGTGCCGGGAAATACCCGGAAATATAACTAAAATCCTCAAGTTTGTTAAAATGTACTTGAGAAAATAAAGAAAAAGTGCCCTATTAGAAGAAGCTTTATCTGAGTCAAAATAGTTATCAAGAGAATAAAAATAATTAAAATGTGTTAATAATTACTCACAATCCATAACTATCCGCTTAAAATGTAATCCCTAACACGCAATAATCTATGTGGAACATAAGCTTGTACAAAGAGCGCCGAGGAAAGATACCTGCACTATGAGAGACGGTCAACTTTCGATTGGTCATACAGACACAAGGTAACTCTCTGACTGATGAAAATTGAGTGCCGTGTTATCGCCTGATTATTCAGCTCTGACATGTGCTACTTTTTTCCTGTCTAGAATAAATTTCAGAAATTCGACTTTTAGCCGCCTAAATCAGTCAAATACCCCACTGTGAGACGAAAGAAAAATAATTGACCCGGAAATTTTGATATAATTAGTAATGTATATAATCAAGAATGGATCGGGATGAAGCATCACGCCTTGGCGCAGAGCTACGGAACGTGAGTTAGTTTGATTCGCTACGAGGAACATTTTTCTTACACAATTTTGCCGAGTTTGGGACCGATGTCCAGTCAGCAACATGAGGAATTATGATAACTCTAAAATATAGCGGCTCCACGTTGAGGCTGACCACACGTTATCCATATACTATTTAGATTATCGACTTCCTCTCAAAAAATATAATAGTCCTAAGTGGTTAGACAGTTGCAGGCCTCTCGCGACAACAAGTATACTTTGTTTTGTTAAAGAACGGAGAGAGTTTTATATAAACAGTTGTAACAACGTAATATGTTGTGAAATTATATAAAATGGAATATTTCTAATTTGAGAATAAAATGTGTTATAGTTTCAATTAACATACCTTATATACATCACGATATATCATAATAACGTGCATTTAAACAATAATAAATGAGATATTTGAAAATCTATTTAATATTTACCTGATAAAGCGTTGTGCATTGCTTTACCTGTAAATCTCAGCTACACAGTGTTAAAACAGTTTTGGATCCAATCTGTAAAATATTAATATTTTATTAATATCAATTAAAACCGTAATTTTCTATTTCATATTCAATGACGTTGCTTGTTAACGTCACGGTTATTGTGTCATCATTCGTGTTGTCGCTATGAAACAAGGTGCATATTGCCCAAATGTTTATAAAATCAATCTTCTTTTAATAAATGTGTTAATTGTGCTTAGGTTAAATATCCCATAATAAATTTAAATGGTTATTAGGCTATATATAGTTTTGATTCGGTGCACTAGTGGTTATGCTCCTTGCATCTGATATCGAGGGTCGCGGGTTCAAACCCTGCCAGGGTCGATGGATTCTTTAAGACGGACAATCCAAGGAGCAAGTCGTGCAGGAGAGACTCTTAACTGCGAGTCCCGTCTGAGGCTCGTAAAAGATCCTTAAGCCTGAATAAAGAGGTCTCTAAGCAAAATTTACTGAAGTTACAATATCCTAGTAATGCCTTAGTTGCCTGTTAAATGTCTCATTGTGTCGGTGTGTTGACCGCATACCATTCATGACATCTATTAACAAATAAGGTAACTAACAATTAACTTGGACTAGTAACTCTTACAAAGGAGAGGCTGTGACTCAACAATGCGCTACGCCATTATACACAGATTATACATAGTGTTCTCCGTTTAAATATTCATAATTGTAAATTTAACTTTAAAAAAGTGACATTGTTGTAATATTAGATAATAATTTGCAAAAAGACATGTAATACGCATACAATTAGTGCACTATTATTTTCTTCTCTCTCTCTCTCTCTCTCTCTCTCTCTCTCTCTCTCTCTCTCTCTCTCCCTCTCCTCTCTCTCTCTCTCCTCTCTCTCTCACTCATAGGTGCTGTAATCGATACTGGTGGAATAATGGTTGACATACTTGCTAAGTGGATTTAAAATGCATGGTTTAAACACGGGAAGTCTAGTGTGAATTTTCAGGTTCCTTAGGAAGCGAACTGAATAATTTGGTTCCCTGTCTTGATTTAACGCACGTAAAAGAACCTCAGGTTTGAAAACGAAATTTTGAGCATTTAGTCTTTTATCGCTCGTATTTGAATTGAGGCTAATGACTTGGCTTTTAGAGAAGTAAATTTATCGCAAAATGGAAGTAATACATAACACTGATTTATTTTTGGCCTTCTCAACTGTTTTTGCGACTATACAATATCGTCTTTCTTTTGTAGGAATGTTTACGGACACGTTCTAACAACCCACCCTCAACTTTGAGGATCAGTACGTACTTGTTAAGATTTTGTTCTGTAGAATGACCCTTCTAACATATTTCTCTACCATTGTTCTCTTTCCACCATTTCTGATTTGGAAAGACAAACTTACCCTCGCCCTGAATACTTATTGCTTCATTTATGGTCTCGTCCCAAGTGTTTCTCCGCAACGGGGAGGGGGATTTTTCAAGCTAGTTACTTCTGGTCTTGAGAACAGAAATTTTCCACCAAATCAGGTCACTCAGTCTCAAGGGAGGCAAATACTTGGTAATTATGCATAAATGTTGCAAGGACGACATAAGAATCCGTTTATTTCAACTACCTAGGGTCGGTTTCACCAACAGAGATAACTGCATTACGCCAGTTTTAGCTATGCATTATACACGGGGAAAACTGGCGTAATAGAGTTACCTCTGTTGATGAAATTGACCCCTAGTGAACGATGTTTAACATTCGTTGTAACGAACGATTGACACTGTTTTTGTTGTTTTAGGGCCGGTTGTACCAACTCTGTATAAGTTCGGAAAACACGCTAGCTCAAGTATTCAGCCAAAGTTGCGTTGTACCACGACAGTAGAACTCTTTACCAGGAGTGTAAACTCGGTAGACTTTGTACGGCCATTCGAAGCCTGATATTTGACAAATACTCGTGTTAACTTCCCAAAATGGCAGCTGGAAACATGTCTAGAAATTTATGTCTGGATTCCGATAGTGTGACGATGAAGTATTGTATGATGTTTCTAAAGACCCGGAAGCAGAGAAAAATCAGGGGAAGACCCGATCATACATAAAATTATGATGAAGAACAATTTTTCGTCCGGTTTCGTTTTGATCACATCAGACATGATTAGAACATCAAACGAAAAGGTAAGATTTTAACATTTTTCGTTTGTACTCGTATTTAATTATTTCCACAATTATTGTTTAATATTTGTAGGTGGTTGTTCATTTTTATTTAAAGACGCAATGTAGATTTAAAAACTGACACGTAGTACAGAACGCTTTGGAGAAACCTCAGTTTGTGACTCGCCATGAATTTTTCAGGCTCAACTTTAGCCACTTAATTTTCCATACTATATTCTTGTAATCCTGTTGCTCCACATTCTTCTTCTCTCTTTACCAACTTTAGTACTGTTTTAAACATTTTACAATTATACTTGTAACATTTTTTTCACAATTATGAAATACATGTGCGAAGGCTTAAAGAAATTTCTACAAGATGGCAAAGATATCTGTGAAAATTGAACATTCAAAAATATATTTTTAGAAATGGATGTTCACTCACTTCATTTTGTTAGGTTCCAATTGGACAAATTAACGTACATCATATTAGTGTATGCTTCAATAAATAATATGCAAATAATTTTTTTGTTAGGTTTAGGAAGGGGAGAGTTTGGTGTATATCCATTTCTAATAAATGTTTGGGAATGTATTGTGAAGATTGGTCATACCAACTTCACAGCTACATGCTTCCATCTAGTGACAACTCTTTAAATTTTCAGTAGAAGTTCACATATATGTGATTCCATCTATTGACAACTCTGTAAACTTTTGCTCATGTGCATATTTTCCTGTAGGACATAAAAATTAAGGGAAGGTAAACTAAAGTTTTTCCTACATAACAGTTGTGTGGATGTGCAGGGCTTATGAACCTTACTCGATAGATGACAGGACTATCTGTGCTGTCGGAATAATCAATCTTCACAATAAGTTCCCAAACATGCTTTTAAAGAATCGATGTACACTAACTTGTAATGAAGTAAATAATTTACTATTCAATAAACTATAGAGTAATTTGGTGTACAATAACTTTTCCATCTTAACTTAACAAAATAAAATATTAGTTATATTGTGAAAGATTGTCATACCGATAGCACAGTTAGTCTTGCCATATATTGGCAAAACCTTCCGCATGCACATATGCACTACAGTTGTATAGAACTTAGAAGAAATGAGAGAGAGATTCTGCATACATAGATAAATATATAAGAATTGTAAAAAAATGTTTTAAGAGTCATTAGAAAATGTTAAAATAGTAGGAAATGTTGGTAGAAATGGAAAAAGTAAATAGTGCAACAGTGTCATATTAATGTTTTATGGTATAGCATGGTGTGTCATAAACTATGGACAGCCATCAGAGATTTAAGCAACTTTCATTGTATATTTGATAAATGGTGACCTTCATTACAGCATAAGTCAGTTTTGACTATTACCATAACTTCACAGTGAAAAAAAATGGAGATTTTATGCCTTTAGTCCACCTGCATTAGTCACTGTTCTAATAGAATAGCCAACTCTTCCATATGGTACACTGCAAGTTTATGTACACTGATTAGTTTATTGGATAATATGGCTTACCATAAAGAAACCTCTAGTATAATATTGAAAGCGAGTTAACAAGAAATGAAATAAATATAGCAACTTAACTTTTGTATGCAATCGCCCAAAATTTTGTATTTGTATAACATGTTCTGGTATGAACTGTGGAAACATTATATGAGAATTAGAGGTGAGTTGTAATCCAGTACATCCATAATGAGAATAATGAAACTTGTTTATGCAGTGATCATGAATAAAATAATGTGTACCAGTAACTGAAAGGGAATCAGAAAGGCATTGTAATTCATAAAGTATATGTAACATATCAACATTTGCTATTCATTACGTATTTTATGGAACATTCTTTTTTTTTTAATGTAGATGAAAATAAAATTTTGCTCCTAAGCTTAAACTTCTGAGAAATTACAATGTTATTAAAGTAGTAGAACCTACTGAAAAATATAATGCATTTGTTCTCTAATCTATATTTGATGGTGAATAAATATTAGTCACTTTTAATTATGTGATAAAATCGTACATATTCTTTTTTTTTCTAGAATGCTTGCTGGGATATTACAACATTGCTTCATTCCCGGATGTCACTGAAGACTTAGTCTGCACGCACATGAAGACCAATTCTTCAGGAGAGCCCAATGCTGAGGAACATACGAGGAATAAAAGCGTGTGATGTGCAGTTGAAAATTTTTTATATTGTTTTAGCAACTAACACATGACTAGACAATATTTAACAATTGTGCATTGAAAACTCGGTTTGAACAGGGGTAAATGTTCCTTAGTGTAAATGGAGTGGAGAGTCAATCATTATTTCCAGTGCTATGGTCCATAAGAGCCAGGATCTCCTGACATATACATCCAATTTTGATTCCCCAACCCCTGTAGGTTTCTATTATTATTTTATGAACTGTACATAACCACTGATTTAATACATTGTCTTGTATATCAGCAACTTAAGTTTTCCCCAATGTAGACGGATTTTTTGAAGCAGTAATAGTATTTTAAAATACAATAGGAAGTATCATTAAGAGGTTTTTTGAAGAGAAAAATTATACGCTCAGACCGGGACTTGAACCCGGGACCCTTGGTTCTCTAAACCAAGTGCTCTACCAACTGAGCTACCTGAGCAAGTACCGATCTAAACGCAAATCTTTCTCTATGTACATTGTAATTCCCATCCACCAAATGCTGTGAAGCCATGCTTCTATCTTGCAAATGGCGGCTCCTTTATTAAGAAGACATATTTGGGAATTATACATTACAGCCAGTACGGCTTTTTCCAAGTTTTTATTATTGATTTCGTACATCTCAATGATGGATAAATCATATTTGAAGAGAAAAATTATACGCTCAGACCGGGACTTGAACCCGGGACCCTTGGTTCTCTAGACCAAGTGCTCTACCAACTGAGCTACCTGAGAAAGTACCGATCTAAACGCAAATCTTTCTCTATATACATTGTAATTCCCATCCACCAAATGCTGTGAAGCCATGCTTCTATCTTGCAAATGGCGGCTCCTTTATTATGAAGACATATTTGGGAATTATACATTACAGCCAGTACGGCTTTTTCCAAGTTTTTATTATTGATTTCGTACATCTCAATGATGGATAAATCATATTTGAAGAGAAAAATTATACGCTCAGACCGGGACTTGAACCCGGGACCCTTGGTTCTCTAGACCAAGTGCTCTACCAACTGAGCTACCTGAGCAAGTACCGATCTAAACGCAAATCTTTCTCTATATACATTGTAATTCCCATCCACCAAATGCTGTGAAGCCATGCTTCTATCTTGCAAATGGCGGCTCCTTTATTAAGAAGACATATTTGGGAATTATACATTACAGCCAGTGCGGCTTTTTCCAAGTTTTTAGTTTAGATCGGTACTTGCTCAGGTAGCTCAGTTGGTAGAGCACTTGGTCTAGAGAACCAAGGGTCCCGGGTTCAAGTCCCGGTCTGAGCGTATAATTTTTCTCTTCAAATATGATTTATCCATCATTGAGATGTACGAAATCAATAATAAAAACTTGGAAAAAGCCGTACTGGCTGTAATGTATAATTCCCAAATATGTCTTCTTAATAAAGGAGCCGCCATTTGCAAGATAGAAGCATGGCTTCACAGCATTTGGTGGATGGGAATTACAATGTATATAGAGAAAGATTTGCGTTTAGATCGGTACTTGCTCAGGTAGCTCAGTTGGTAGAGCACTTGGTCTAGAGAACCAAGGGTCCCTGGTTCAAGTCCGGTCTGAGCGTATAATTTTTCTCTTCAAATATGATTTATCCATCATTGAGATGTACGAAATCAATAATAAAAACTTGGAAAAAGCCGTACTGGCTGTAATGTATAATTCCCAAATATGTCTTCTTAATAAAGGAGCCGCCATTTGCAAGATAGAAGCATGGCTTCACAGCATTTGGTGGATGGGAATTACAATGTATATAGAGAAAGATTTGCGTTTAGATCGGTACTTGCTCAGGTAGCTCAGTTGGTAGAGCACTTGGTCTAGAGAACCAAGGGTCCCTGGTTCAAGTCCCGGTCTGAGCGTATAATTTTTCTCTTCAAATATGATTTATCCATCATTGAGATGTACGAAATCAATAATAAAAAAAAAATAAGAGGTTTGTTTATTAATTAAGACATTTTATCTGTAAATTCTTACCTCTTATGTTTTTTTTTTGTCGAACATAACTTTCAAGGCTTCTGAGCCCCATCATCATGGATTACAGTCTGTAATCGCTGACGATGGTGCTCAGAAGCCTTGAAACATATGTTCGACAAAAACAACCATAAGAGGTAAGAATGTACAGACAAAATATCTTTCTGAGCCGCATTGTTGGTGATTACAGACTGTAATCCATGACGATGGGGCTCAGAACCTAAAAATTAGAACCAAAGAACACATAAGAAATATTAAAAATGGGGAAATAGAAAAATCTGCAGTTGCTGCTCATGTGAAAAACATAATATAAATTCAGACACTAAATTATTAAAACAGTTAGAAAATACAAAAGAATTGACTATTTGGGAAAAAATTTATATTCAGAAGAACAGAAACAGAGTTATGAATTTTGATATACCGATGGAGTGTGACCTTCTTTGGAGGTTCTCTGACCAACCACAGGATGGAGCTGACATCGACATCCAGGTTGTGCAACATAATGCAACATAAATAAAACCAGTCTGGGAAAGCTGATGATAAAACAGAATTGTTTTCAAACATGTCCAAGAACAAATCAACATTAATATTAAGGTAAGATGTCCAGACTAAAAATAATATAACTTGAAACATATGTTCGACAAAAACAAACATAAGAGGTAAGAATGTATAGACAAAATGTCTTAATTACTGTAACGATGTTTTCTGCAGCTAATTTTCATTAAGTCTTAACAAAGCCTTTACTTGAATGGGAAAGGCCCATTATATGTTGGTCCTATTTAGGCTTGAGATTATATTACGAGCCTGAAAACTTTAGAATCGGAACCCATGGCTTTAAGTTCCTCCCAGAGAACTTTTTGTTTTCTAGGATTCATCCATTCTAAATAATATATCGACTCCAGCCAGATTTTAACCCTTGGCTCTTGGGGCGAGGAACTTAAACCCCAGACGACAAGCCGGATATTGACATATATACTATTTTATTCATTTTGTTAGAATCATATAAACAGAATTCAGTAGTTTATGTTTTTCTCTTTGTTATACTACACTAAGGGCCTAAATGCAATAATAATAATATTCTATAAAAAGCCGATAAAGAATAGACACATATACATGTGTATTATACCAAAAAATAGGGCATAAATATTCACCCTTTAAATGCGGATTAAAATCTTAATCCAAATATACATAAGTGTTTTATAGATAAAAAAACTAAGGAAAAAATTATTATAAAATGACTATTTCAATTCAATATATTTGTCAAACAATGAAGACACACTTACGAAATCTTATATAATATCAAAAACAACTTATTAGTTTCAACCTAATAGGAAATTCTTACGAAACCTTATGTAACCCAAACACATTAGGGAAGAAGTTAAAAACACCTTATATAATTGACCATGAAGATACTAGGAATATTACTACAGATGGGGCAAGAAATAGGGCTTCCATTAGCTTTAGGGGATGGTGAAAGGTGAAGATAATAATATAAAAGCCGGGATTTTTTAGTGAAAAAGGGAGAACGGCAGCGGACCGATTGCGGTCCGCCCCAGCGGGGCCCAGCGGGCCGGTGGCAACTACATGGGTAATATGAAAACTTTCTTTCATTTTTGGTCATTTTCAGACTTAGACTTTAAATAAGGGACCAAATGGTCCTATAAATTTAAGATAACGAACAAAGTTGAATATTTTTACGTTTGACAATGTGGCGATTTCAGCTGTTTTAAATAACTTTTTATATGTTATGGTTTCAATATCTCTTTATGTTTGAATTTATTCTAATAAATTATGTTAGTTTTTCGTTTACTGTGATTTAATATGTTTAATTGTAGAACTCTTCCTCCAAAACCAAGGCCAACCGCTCGGGCCTAGACCACTTAAACATAGTGAACCTAATGCTACCATTACGCAGGGGCTTAACAGACGCGGCGCGTAACATTCTGG
Organism: Diploptera punctata; assembly: GCA_030220185.1. Lineage (NCBI taxonomy): Eukaryota > Metazoa > Arthropoda > Insecta > Blattodea > Blaberidae > Diploptera > Diploptera punctata. Next base: position 137,361 of record JASPKZ010007903.1, on the reverse strand, counting down.
TGACTGGCGGTGGAATATTCGTGAAAACAATGTTCTATTATTATTGTCACGGATAAAGAAACGAACCTTAGACCACAAAATTAACCTTCAATTCATACACAGTAAAAATCTATATGTTTTTTTTTCTTTCAATCGGAGGTCTTTTAAAACAGAGAGAAACCAGAAAATCTTCAACTTTGGGACATTATTATTATTTAACTGGCTTTAGGTTATTTTATTGGATCTAATTTTAGGATGTTTATGGACAATGGGTAAAGTTTGAATATATCGCTGTTTTTAGGTTATATTTTAGGTATTGATGTTTTTTTTTCAACGAATGTTTTATTTTTCTAGGCATAATTACGTTTTTTTTTGCAATGGGTAAAACTTTTGGATATGTACGGTAAATTGTGGTGGTGTTGATGTTTTTTTTTCATAGAGATGTTATTTTCTTTATAGGTTATGTTTTATGTATTATTTTCAGAACTTGAATTTTTTGGATACCGATAAGTTTTATGAATTATTGTGGTGTTGTTTCAGTCAGATGATATATTTTGGTTATGATTCTTTTTTTTCAGGGTGTTTGTAGAGTGTAGTAATGAAATTTAGTATTTTTTTGCGGCAATATCTCATCTAATGTTAATAATTATACGTAAATAATGACATATTTTACTATTTCGTCTATCGGTAAGACGTGGCACGATCATATGTATACATAAATCATTTCTGAAAGCATCACCACGAGAGATAAGCCCAAGGGATCATAGGTTGATTTACACGCCACCAGATTGGGATTTTTTTTTTGTCATAGTGAAATTTTTCTCTCATATTTTTAGAAAAGTGTAATAAATTTAAGCAAACAAGATGGCGGACACATCTTATACTTACGCCACTAATGCATTAAACACTCGTACCACGTTTGCACTATGTAAACATTCATTTTTTTATATATTCACGTAAAAAACACGATCTTGGATATCTTACTGAATCATGGATAGAGGTAGGATACGGAAAATTAATTAATGGTTTATTAACTAGGTAGCTTGTTTTGTTAGGAAAAAATGGAAGTGGCCGACGTATAGTTTTTCCCAATTGGCAACAGAGCATCTGACGGAGTCTATATTAAACATTACGGCCATCCCGTAGGAAACTAAACCTACCCATCTCAATCAAATAAAATTCTACTTATATTCGGGCTAATAATCAAGAATTATTATTGACATAAATACAAGACAAATAAATCGATTAATATTTAAGTCTCCATGTAACAACTCGTGCATCCACGCTGGGACCTTTGCACCAATGCTAGTTAGGTAATTAATCTTGGCCCACGTAAGGCTCAAGGAACCGCATCATAACTTGCAAAAAAATGAATGATGTATATTTGGAAAATAAATTAATGATTATTCTAATAAGAAGACTATAAAAATTTAATTACAAAAAAGAATAACCGAAAACTAGCAGGAAAATGGTTAGGGAGTCGGAAAACCTAAAAATCAGAGGATTTGGAAATAGAGTAATAACCGTGAAAAATGAAGTAACATTTAAAGTAACATATTCCCCGACCGGAGATCTTGAGGTAACGGAAATGTTAGGGCTCCCAATATTTTTTAGACAATCAGCACTTAATGTCAGCCGGGTTATCAGCCCTGCGTGACGGGCGCCCTTTCCCCAGAACAAGAGTCTGGTACTCATTTCAGTTAGAGGCTGAAACGACCCCAGGGCCATAGTGCCGCCAGAAGGTTCAGATCAGGTTAAAAATCCTAAAACACACCGGGACTTGAACCCCCGACGTTTCGGCTTGTAGCGCAGTACTTTAACCACTAGGTTAGTAGGAATAAATATTAATACTAAATATATCAAAGAAATTTTTATAATACCGATTTGTCACTGGAAATGATCTAGGATTTATATGGTATGGCGAGCACCGTATTAGGAACGTTTTCAGTAAAGACAGAAGGAACTACTAGCTGCGTGATTTAAAATTAATAATAATAAAACACACACTAAAATAATAATCAACACACGAAGTCGGGTACAAATCATACATTCATAATGCGAGATAATGAAAGAGATTGGATGACAAATAAAATAATAATAATAGTAGGGAACGTTCAAGAAAATAGAAGTTTTCTGAATAATAGATATGAACTCACCAGCGTGGAAAATTGAAAAATCGCAACTTGAGAGATATTGAATTGAAACACGACCTTCATTTACATGCAGAAGACTGATGTCATTTAGGAGGTCAAATAGCTGTAAACTTCCAGCTGATTCTGGAATGTGTTTATTTTTGGAAGTGAAAGTTTGACTTCCTTCAGGGTAATATTCAATTGTACAAGCATCTAGTTAGCAGATAATTCAGAGGGACACCATATACATACATGCAATAAATACTATTATTTTTTTTCGGTCGTAAGGGAACGAAATGGAAAATAAAGAAATGATAGATATTAATAACAACTTAAGGGATTAGCAGTTAAGGAAAAGTGGCATTTTAGTAAAATACAGAATGGAAAAGGGGCATGGAAACTTAAAACTTAGAGAGAGACATCGAACTGAGGGGAATAGGGAATTAGCACAATCAAAAGATGAACTCAACTAATGAGGAATGTAGATTCTAGTTTCGAAAAAAGAGGAGTATGGAACAGGGGCATGCGAAACTTTGTATTAAATAGAAAGCAGAGAACTCGATCAAAAGGCGGGAGATATTGAGATTAGCGCAATAATAACAAAGCAGACCCCACACACCTCCCTAACGGGAATAACATTACTGAGGGATTTCCAATTCGAGACTCATAGCAAAGGAAAGACGACCCGACGTCAGGTGAAATAATCACTAAAAATAATTGTTTTATTAGAACTCTCATGCGGTGTTGAGAGATTTACAACAATGCCGGCGGGCGCATTCTGTGAAAATTTCGACTACATGTGAGACGGTTCTAAATCATGAGTCAAATAAATCAAAATTAACGTCCAGGAGGCTAGCGCAATTAAGGGAGGACTCGCTTGATCCGTAATTCAGATTTAGGTTTCGGAAGCAAGGGAATGGAAATTCTGATATAAATAAGAGAGAGCTCGAGCAGGATAAAAGAAGGATAGACTGATGCTTACAGAAGTGTTAAAATAAGGATAGACTGATGCTTACAGAAATGATAAAAGAAGGATAGACTGATGCTTACAGAAGTGTAGACTGATGCTTACTGAATTGATAACAGTAGGATAGACTGATGCTTACAGAAATGATAAAAGGAAGGATAGACTTATTCCCAGAAATATTTTCTTTTCGGCTGTATCATGGTTGTTTTTTTTTGGGGTGAAAAATTAGGATACTTGGCAAACAAACATCGACGAATAACCCTCAAGGATAGGATACTAGTGACTAGTTAGGATATCCACGTGAGATTGATGGAATGTGACCAGGCAGATCGAGCTATTAATATTAATGAGGATCCAAAAACTTAATAAAAATATATATAATAATAATTCACGGTAATTTAATAAACCACAATAATGACAGTAACTATGTTAATAATAATAAAAATGACATCAGTAATAACAATAAACCTTAACGATCATAATAATAAAAATAAAATCAAATTACCAGTATTGATAATGTATAATGATAATAAGAAAACACAGTAAAATTATAACTAACAATAATAATGATACTAATAACAATTCACAGTAAATTAATAATAATAATAATAATAATAATAATAATAATAATAATACAAATAATAATTCACAGTAAATTAATAATAATAATAACAATGATAATAAGAATAATAATAAAAATAATTCACGGTAAATTAATTCAGATTGAGAAGGGAGGATGTGCATTATCCAACTTGGTTTGAGAAAAATATATACGATTACCAAGAGAACGGAAGGGGGCATGGGAACTTAGGAAAATTTATAAACTTTTTGAAATACAGAAATGACCGAAAACAAATTAATTTATTCCCATAGCAATTTAGGAGATGGAGGTTAGGATACTTCACCAATAGTTAGGTGTCTTAATCGATCTAGTAGAAGGTATTATCATATAAATTTGGAATTTCAAGGGCTACACTGAATAATATTTCTAAAGGAAATTACACAACAATTATTATACTCAGCTGAACATGACGATTGACTGAGGTGGCTACAGGAGAAAAACAGAGAAAGAAACTGCGGCCGAGATCTCTCCCTCTGTATACCTTGATAGCATGTCGGTTAGGACTAATGACCAGTCGAGTAGTAGACACACACACATATGGGATATGACATATTTCGGAAATAGATGGAAACTAGATCGCTTAAGACTCTTCATATTTAGGCCTACGAGGAAAAAAAAAGGGGATAGGCTACAACTTAGGTCAATCTGGGCTAGGTAACGTTAGAAATACACACACAGAGATGAAAATTTTACATAGTCGCACACAGAGATACAAGTTGGGAAGGACTAAGGACCCTTTTGGAGAGGTTTTGGCCTCGAAAATTTGGCGAGTTGCCTGAACACTTCGCCAGCAAGCTAGGCAGGTGCAAGTCGGAAGGTGGGGCACCCCCGTTATGACATGATCTAGAGACTGAGAACTCCAAAATGATCTTGGGGCACTGGCCATAAAACCTTGCCGGCTTGGCACTGACGTTAGGGACCATATGGAACATCGTTGTTTAGGGAAGGATAGGCATCGGGGAATTAACAATAAAGGAAATTAAGAGGAAACAAGGAAACATAGAAACAAATGAAAGCACAATACAATTACGGGCAAGGAGACCCACGGAAAACTGTCATGATACCCGGGTTTAGGGAGGGATGATGGCGATAGGGGATCCCCATCAAAAAGATTAGGATAAAATCCACTTTTCCGATGAAGCGGCGTCCATGAGTTCAAAAAGGCTCTCTCTAAGGTAATAAAATCCTGAGGCAGCAGGATGAGAAGGGTGGGGTCAGGAAGGAACCGAGTCACTGTTGACGAAGATGGGAGTATCCCGGCCTCCACTTCGTGGTCGTGCAAGGGATAACCGAGTCACCGTTGTCGGAGGTCGAGCCCATTCTTGGTCTTCATGGTCGTGCAAGGGGAATTGGCTACCCCACCCCAAGGATACATAGCCGGGATTAGGGACTGAGGTTAGCAAGAGACGGACCCCGTCTGGGAGGATAGGATTTAATTCCCTTCTGGACGCAGTAGCGGACGTTGAGGAACCAACAGGCTTACTAAGGAGAAACAAAAGAAGAGGGATAGATTTAGGAAGGACAGGATGCCAGGAAAACCGCGAAGAAAAAGACGTACGCACACATGGATATGGTCATAACGAAGGGATAACGAATAATAGTCAGGGACGTCAGAAACGTGAGACGCTAGATGAATACTAAGGGAAACATATACATTACGATTGTGCGATCGACGAGTAGAGCCAAGAGAGACAGATTGACCTAAGTAGAGAAGTAAACACATAGGAAAGTAAAAGTTAAACACTTAAGGATAGTACAAAAAATTAAAGGTTAAACACATTAAGTAGGGATATTACATACAAAAGGAGAAGTTAAATACAGTAGGTAATACATAAAAGGAGATCTCGGGAAAATAGAAGTTAAACACATACGGTAATACATAAAAGGAGATCTCGGGAAAATAGAGGTTGAACACATAAGGTAGAATATAAAAGGAGATCACAGAAATTAAAGGTTAAACACATTAGGTAGGGAGATCTCGGAAATTAGAGGTTAAACACTTAGGGAAGTTCATGAAATTAGAGGTTAAACATATACGGATAGTACAAGAAATGAGAGGGTAAACACATTAAGTAGGGATATTACATACAAAAGGAGAAGTTAAATACAGTAGGTAATACATAAAAGGAGATCTCGGGAAAATAGAAGTTAAACACATACGGTAATACATAAAAGGAGATCTCGGGAAAATAGAGGTTGAACACATAAGGTAGAATATAAAAGGAGATCACAGAAATTAAAGGTTAAACACATTAGGTAGGGAGATCTCGGAAATTAGAGGTTAAACACTTAGGGAAGTTCATGAAATTAGAGGTTAAACATATACGGATAGTACAAGAAATGAGAGGGTAAACACATAAGAAATACAAGAAACTAGAGTTTAAATACATAAGGAATACATGGAATTAGAGGTTAAGTTCATAAAGGGTACACAAAATTAGAGGTTAAACTCATAAGGTACTACAGGAAATTAGGGGTAAACACATAGGGTTGTACACGGAATTAGAGGTTAAACACATAGGGTAATACAAGAAAGTAAAAGTTAAACACTTAAGGGAGTGCATGAAATTAGAAGTTAAACACATAGGGTTGGACATGAACTTAGAGGTTAAAACCATATGTAAGATAGGGAATAAGTCTACACGTATGAGATCAGGAACTAACTCAATAACGTAAATGGAAATTAAAAGGAAACAAAAGGATAAGAAATGAAAAAGGGAGAGGTTAAACCCATAGGTGAGATGGGGATCTAAGGCACGGAATAAAGTCCACGCATAATCGGGAGTTATGAAAAGAAAATTAAATACAGAAATTCAAGAAACCAGATGAGATATTGCAGAACGAATCAGGAAAGGCTTAAGGAAATATTGCCAAAAGAATTAGGAAGGATTTAAGGGAACAACACATTTAGATATTTTTTTTTTAGTTAACTCGGTAGGCTATAACACGGGAATTCGACCGATAAATTAGAAGCGAGAGTATTTAAGACGCAAAGACGCATTTTTATCAAGTTAACTCAGTAGGCTGTAATACGGGAAATCGACAGGAGTATTAGAAGCGAGAATTTAAAGATGCGAGACGCATCCCGGATTGAAGAAAGGAAATGCTCTCACAATCAGGACCTCACGAGGGAATGATATACGGAATTCAGGTTACATAATCGTACAAAGTAGTAGTTACATCTTAAAAGCCCTAGCGATTTATGTGTAGGCGAGCACACTCGATCGAACTCAGGACTCTAGAGAGGGAAAGCAAAATTTGAAAGTTTATACAAACAATGGAAAGTTTGAAAACTAGCGGTAAAATACGATGAGATACGGACATTTTTTTTTGAACCTAGTAAAACCTGAATTGCAATAAGGGCATAAATGATTCATGAGAAATCATAAGGCCAGAAACATAAGAGCATTTCCTTTACAACTTGAGGCTAGCTATAAGAGACAAATAGGGAAATGGGTGCACGAACCTAAACGATGCAATCTAAAGCCAGGACGTCTAATATACAATTAGGTAGACTAAACATTCAATGACCAGGAATGATAAAGAGGATGCGGACCCATGTAGTACGGGACAACCACCAAACCCATAATCGATGTTTTCCCAAGTTTTAACAAATGCCATGAGATTGCAGCTTCACGCCTGGATCTGCGGCACCACCACGACACCACAAGATGGGAGGCAGATTAAGTAGGACCAGACTCACGGCGCATCCTATACATCTGAGGACGAGGGCAGCATAACGCTGCAAGGACCAACCGCACCCTGTACATCTAAGGACGCAGGGCAGCTGCCAGGACCATCTACACATCTCGTGTCGGAGCATAAGATAAGTGAATGTCCAGACTCGCAACTAGCTAAGACAAACACCTCATTAGCAGTAAAAAAAAAAAAACAAACCCAGGCCATTATAAAAAATAATGACTTTCTCCGACGCCAAACCTTGGCCTAACTTCCTTCAGCCCAATTTTGTCCTATAGAAGTGTCAAGAAAACAAACTCCACATCAAGATTAATTCCTATCAAAACTTTCACAAGTTCTCCTTGGACCTAACTGGGTTTTAAATCAAAAGCCTACCTGAACCAACGGCAGCTGAAACTGAACCACGACCTCAAGCATAAGAACATCGCATCCTCCATCAAGGCAAGCCTACACGAACCTGGACCTTCAAGCTAGCCACAGCAGACACCACAGTTTTAATAAGTTTTACAGTGATCCGGTTCACGGAATAGAACCGTCAGAGTGAATAACAAAAGTAATGAAAAGTGATTAAGTGCGTCGGAAATAAATAAGAGTGAAAGTGCGTCGTTTCAAAAGAAACCACAGAAGGTTTAAAACGAAGACGAGAAGATTTTCTTATATAGTCGATATTTTTGTTTTTTTTCAGCAATAAACATTATTTTTCTTTAAACAATAGGCATATTGTATTAAAGCCGCAAAGGCTTGCTATGTTGTGATTTTTGTTTTTTTGAAGTATGGTGTTCTCACAAAGTAAACGATATTTCGACGCAATTAAAGGTATCCGGGGCAATTTACAAGTAAAAAACGATCTAACCTCTTAGGATGAGAACACAATACTTCCAGGACAGATGGAATCGCCAATTGACGACGTCAGTTCCACTCCCACTTAAAGATAAACTAATAAGATAAATGTCAGGACCAACCCCCGAGAGGTGAGAGATATCCTGTAAGGAAAAAGACTTTCAGTTTTTCAACCCTACAGTCTTATTTAGGGGGGGGAATTGTTATACTACACTAAGGGCCTAAATGCAATAATAATAATATTCTATAAAAAGCCGATAAAGAATAGACACATATACATGTGTATTATACCAAAAAATAGGGCATAAATATTCACCCTTTAAATGCGGATTAAAATCTTAATCCAAATATACATAAGTGTTTTATAGATAAAAAAACTAAGGAAAAAATTATTATAAAATGACTATTTCAATTCAATATATTTGTCAAACAATGAAGACACACTTACGAAATCTTATATAATATCAAAAACAACTTATTAGTTTCAACCTAATAGGAAATTCTTACGAAACCTTATGTAACCCAAACACATTAGGGAAGAAGTTAAAAACACCTTATATAATTGACCATGAAGATACTAGGAATATTACTACAGATGGGGCAAGAAATAGGGCTTCCATTAGCTTTAGGGGATGGTGAAAGGTGAAGATAATAATATAAAAGCCGGGATTTTTTAGTGAAAAAGGGAGAACGGCAGCGGACCGATTGCGGTCCGCCCCAGCGGGGCCCAGCGGGCCGGTGGCAACTACATGGGTAATATGAAAACTTTCTTTCATTTTTGGTCATTTTCAGACTTAGACTTTAAATAAGGGACCAAATGGTCCTATAGACTTTAGATAACGAACAAAGTTGAATATTTTTACGTTTGACAATGTGGCGATTTCAGCTGTTTTAAATAACTTTTTATATGTTATGGTTTCAATATCTCTTTATGTTTGAATTTATTCTAATAAATTATGTTAGTTTTTCGTTTACTGTGATTTAATATGTTTAATTGTAGAACTCTTCCTCCAAAACCAAGGCCAACCGCTCGGGCCTAGACCACTTAAACATAGTGAACCTAATGGTACCATTACGCAGGGGCTTAACAGACGCGGCGCGTAACACTCTTCAAGTTTTATTAAGCATTGTGCCACAAAAATAATAAAAAAGTATGACTGCGAATTAAATTTCCTTGTGAGAAAGTAAGTAAATTGTTGCAGGTAACTGCCATTAATAATATTCACAAATGCAATCCTAATAGGCAGGTTGTCATTCTATTTATCAAATGTTTGTCTCATGCTATTGGTCAAATTATGTGTAGTTTTACTGTACAGACAAATATTGTAAATGCATTATAAATTCTCACATGCCTGTGCTGCACTCTCCCCTTCTAGCCACTATTATGCCATGACTTATTTGTTATACGAGTAGTTAGAAATCCAAAGATTCATTGATTCAACTATAATGCATATAAATTATCTGAAATGTATTTATACATCTGCAAAAAATGTGTTTATTTAAAGTTTTATTTGTAATATAAACCACAGTTATGGTCTCGGGCTAGCATCGCTGCTTTGTATGCAAAGGGCCTGAGTTTGATCCCCAGTCGTGACAGATTTCCTGGGTGATTGTTTTATTGGTGGTTTTTCTGAACCTGTAGGACAAATGTTAGGAAACTTTAAGGCCCAAAGCAATCTGTGATCATCATCATATTTGCCAGGTTTAGTATGAATGTGTGAGTGAATTGTACATTTTTTCTTAAATATTTGTGTTGTCTCAGTAGAGGCCCTGGATTGGAGGTCCTCAGTAACCTTGTGTGATCCAATGTTTAAAATCCCTCTCCCAACCTATAAGGTGAGAGGTTAAATTACAATAGAGAAGAGAAGATCTGTATTATATATGTGAGTGTTCCGAAGCCACCTGGTGTACATTTCATGCTTTGGGTTACATCATATGTAAAAAGATAGCATTATTGTGGTCTGTTTTTATTTTACATGGGTGATGTCTACTTTTATTATGTATAATATAAGCATATTGAATATCCATTGTATATTTTTATAATAAAATAACTTATGAGTAATATGTTTTTATTACATGTAGATAATTGGTACCAATAAATTACTCTTTTTTTAATCATTAGGAAGTAACATTATGAGGTTTAATTTAATAACTGAGTTTGTATTTTTTAAACATTCTTGTGAAACGCTGAAGATGGGGCAACAGCCTTGAGACATATGTCCGACTAAACTATCATATGGGGTAAGGATGTTTAAAAAATACAAACTCAATTATTATGATTTGTCGTTTCACAAAGAACTACAGTTTTTATCAATGACAAATTTAGATAGAAAATTTGAGATAATATAATCTTATGTTAAAAACATATAAATGTTCAAATTTGTTTTATCTGCATTATGTTAGTTCAAATTGTAAAAGAAATTAATTGTGAAATACAAATGAGAAAACATACAGTGATGGTCTTTAAGTAGACCATCTAAAATTTACTTTAAAAACGGTCTTCTAATTGGGGATATCTCCTCATCCTGAATACAATTGGAAAATGTTAACATTCTTCTTCTTTATTAGGAATTTCTCTACAATAGTTTACTACAATCCATTGTAAATTTTACTCCTCCATAAATCCCTATTATCTGCATCACGCTTCTATTATCCTCTCGACTCTACTCCTATGCACTCCTTGAATCCACTTTCTTTTGGTCTACCTTTTCTTCTGTTGCCCTCCGTTTCAAGATTTAATATCACTCAGGTATCCTGTCATCTGACATTCTCTTTATGTGACCAAACCATTTCAGTCTTCTTCGATAACTTGTAGAACATTTTGATCATCCATTGCTTCTGTGATTTTAGCATATCTAATTTTCTCTCTTTTTGAATTTCTAGAAATCCTCATCCAAAATTCTGTCTCTGTCACCTATAGTTTATGTGCTTGCTCTCTGCTTAATGTCCATGTTTCTGCACCATACAATATTATAGGGATTTCCAGCCAACCTAGACTCATTTTTGAGAACTAGACTCTGTCTGTCACAAGCCAGGAGAAATGGGGAGTGATGGAGGAGTAACACCTCTTTAAAAAACCAGGGTTCAATCTGGCCTGGATGATAGTACTTTGTGAGAACTCCTTGCTAGGATACGGCAACTGTTGCCTTGTAGGGATATGTTGGTTCGTCAAAGCCTAGAGGAAGGAAACCTTGAACAAAAATCATCTGGTCCTCCAGTTTGGGGATTATAACGATGGGTCAGCTCCCCATTTTATGGAAAAAATGAACTATACTAAAAAAAATTGATATGAAGAAAGTAACAACATGTGAATATAATTAATTGAAAGCTCATTAAATTTCATCGGAGAACATATTGTTTAAACAACTCACCTCATAGGATTCATGCTTCCATGATATCGCGATTTCAAACATAATCATGTTCATCGTCAGCCATAACACCGACTGATGAAATTCTTCGGCCGTCAACTATTCTATTGTCGCCATCTTCAGTGCGACAATAGAATAGTTGACGGCCGAAGAATTTCATCAGTCGGAGTTATGGCTGACGATGAACATGATTATGTTTGAAATCGCGATATCATGGAAGCATGAATCCTATGAGGTGAGTTGTTTAAACAATATGTTCTCCGATGAAATGTAATGATTATACCTCATAATGTTTACTTCCCAACATTAATTAAATATAATGAAAGCTCATTATTAATACTACTGGGTTCAGGTAAGATAGTTAGAGCAGAGGTTGCTGTTACTAATTTAACTATCCTTTAAATATGTACAAATTTAAGACTACACTCATATATCAATAGATATCATAGAAAGATTTTGAATTTAGAAAACAAATGTCTTACACAGTTAGGCCTAAATAGGAAAACATGTTAATATTTTTATTTGTGATTGTTGTATTATTAGATTTCAATGGGATACATTATTTAAATAACTACTATTCTACCCCTCTGGCACACAGTGACAAGAATATAGCCTTAATTAGATTTTATTACATAATGTGAGCAATTACAGGAATAAGACATTTATAAACTTATCAAAAGCATCGGAATTGGTTGGGAAGAGAGAGAGAGAGAGAGAGAGAGAGAGAGAGAGAGAGAGAGAGAGTCATCTTACAGGGGATCAGAATATATAGTCATGGGAATAATATTCCTTTCCAAGTAATTGTGATTGGTTTCAAAGAATAGTTGTGTAGAAATTTCACTATATTATAATACAGTAAAGAGATCTGAACACAAACAGGACAAAAACTTGATAAAGTGACTTCATGTTGGAAAAAATGCAATATTACAAAAAAAATCATTACTAACTTAAAATTAATAGTAACTCACACTGAGGTATTTTTATGCAGCTTTATTTCTTAATGTGCCTACAGGTAAAAAAATGAGGTTCTTATAATTGGTCAATTTCCAACAAAATAGACATAGATTAGGCCTACATAGAAAAAATATCAGAAAAACCAAATATGTTTACATATAACAGAAGACCATTTACTTGCCTTCAGTCATCTAATGACCATCTTCAAATTAAAAATTCTGTTAATCAAAAACAAATCTTGGGAATATAATAGGGGGCCTGCTGTAGGCCTACCTGTTTATAACAAATATGAGGAAGTTTGAATTTAATATAACTAAACAGCATCGCATTTCTTTTTAAATGTTGGTGTGTGTACGTGGATTATACCGTACACATGTCACAAAACTACGTGTAGGCCTAATTATACTGAATTGTTATAATATTACACAAACTTGAAAGAATATAAAAATAATATTATAATGAATAACACGAAAATGGAAGCTAATCCAATTTAGTTCAAACTACGTACATCTACACTCATTTATAATATTGAAAATAAACGAAAATATAGTATAACAATTAATGTCATCAGAATTTAAAACATGGATGCAGTATGAATAAATAATGAAAGCAGACGAATTATTGCAATGGAAAATAAGAAAACATAAGAAAAATGACGCACGTATACACAATTCAGCCAACATAATAAGGAGGTAAATTGGAATTTATTACCAACATAACTGATATAATGAGTTACACTCGGTGTAACCAACTAGCTGTTAAAAGTAGTTGGTACAATGCATATTGACTCTACATTCCTGGTAGCCTTAAGGTTAGACAGCTGCCTGGAGATTTAACATGAAGTTCGTACAACCGGCCCTTAGTCATTTTGAACATAGCGCGATGAGGTTTAGTATATTTCGATTTTACTTAATATTTATATGGATTCTTACGATTTGCTGAGGAATTTGGAAGTTAAGGCGGTCGAAGAACCCTTTCATATAGGTTTCCAGAATACAAAAACTATCCTAATTTTGAACCATGTATTTCATAATAGGCCTTTATTAGATATTAGTTACACATCGACTCACTTCCTATGAACAAACAATAGTATTTAAGTTACATAACACATTTAAACACGTCTGTCTTGAATTAAAAAAGCTAACAAAGATAAATTCACACTAATCTTAGTTCTTTTTGTGTAGCGTTGGTTTATTAGTAAAATCCAGATTTCTGGTAAGTTTTTAATATTCCACAAATCATTCAAATAGTATGAGGATTTCTTCACATTAACAAACATTGGTCGAAAAAACTGTACTAACTCACACTAACATCACATTAATCTTTTCTGTATAACATTGGTTATTAGGTCACATCAGTTAGATTTTTATATTTCTTCATTTAGAAAATAAACTTTAAAAATTGTTATTTCTCCTTTATAAATAAATATATGAATATCGAGGCCAAACAATGGGAATGCCGTAATAGTTACGTCACGTATTTATGTGCATTTCTGGTCTTTATTTGCTATTTTATAGTTAGTCATTTTTCAATACGAGGAATAATTTATATTTCGTGGAAAAAAAATCTAATATATTTTTAATTTTCCGAAAACAGAAACATAACATATTAGGCTAATAAAAATATTAGTTTTCCAACGTTGCTAATTAGCCAAGACCTTTAAGGAGTGGTTCTAGATCAGAAGGCAGAGGCATAACATATTAGGCTAATAAAAATATTAGTTTTCCAACGTTGCTAATTAGCCAAGACCTTTAAGGAGTGGTTCTAGATCAGAAGGCAGAGGTTCGAATCTCGCTGAAAACAGGGTTAGAGTTGTATTTAAAATACGTAGGAATATAGTGTGAATTGTATAGAATTTTATGGATAAGTTGAATAGAGATAGAAATGAAAAGAATAATAAATAGAGAGACAGCTAGAAGTCAAAAGTGGATTTTGTTTTTTCTAAATTAGCCTAAGTTCAAGTGAACGGGAACTGTGTAGTAGTTCATTTATCTTTCTTTTACTATTTCATGGTTAATATAAAGTGTCTTCATATATACGTAATATTTTGTTATTATATCTAAATGGCTTGTTATTAATTGACTGTTTAACTCGTCCATATTTGGTTCGTCTTCCGGGCTTATAGGCCGTGGTCTGGTTGTCTTCTTACTCGACGTTTCGTCTACTGCTGCGGTAGACATCATCAGGAGATACTGCGTGCTTTCTGTGAACTCCTCAACAGTCGGCTGCAGACTGGCTGGTCGTTGGAAACCACAGAGTACCAGAGAAGAAAGTAGGCAAGTTGCGCGTACATGCCACAGGCGGCGCTAGTGTAATACAACTAACGACACCTAATTTTTTTCGGTTCTTTTTTGGTACTAATATGAAATTCAGCACCGCCTGGTGGTAAAGTTATGAATTATAATTATATAACGCCATCTGGTGAATAATCATGGAATTTAACTTTTATAGGAATAAATAGCGTATTAATTAATCTTAAATTGTGGAATTATGTGTACCCAGTCTCTCAGACCTACAGATTTTCTTTAATTTTAACAGAAAGGAAGAATGGAAATAAATAAAACATGTTAATTTATTTTCGTTTATTAAAATTTTAAAACGTGCATTGTGAGCTCTTTTAATAAATATGTACAATTGACCTACCGCCTTATTCTCACATACATATTTTATGCAATATTTATTAAAGAACCTTAGCCATGTACATCTGAAATCCATTATAAAGTCACATTTTTAAAATGTTTATTAGAAATGGCTGTACACTGACATCATTCTTCCTAACCTAACAAATCTTAGAATTTTATCACTTCTAGTAGGTTTATCTTTGAAAATAGATTCACATTAAAAATGTAAACAAGCTTGAATTTACTTACAAATTAGAGTAAAATAAAATCTAAGTAATGATTTTAACTTTCGATAATTTACAGTACCGTCTACATAGAACGAAAGGATAGCAGTTAAAAATTTAAATTTACAAAATGGCTAACTTCTCATAATCCCGAGTGAACACCGTTAAACACGCCGTGAACGACGCCGTGTGCCTTGCATTTGTTTTATTTAGTTACATATTCTGTTACTACGAAACAGCGCTACCATTGTAGTTTGCTCATTGTAGTTCATCGTAAACGACCGAAATTTTTTAGATGTCACTGTACTCAGTTTCCCCTCTATTCGAAGTTTCTCTATGGTTGGAAACTGTCTCTCTGTTTATAGCTAAACCCCGGGTGGAGGGGAGGTTTTCTGCGCGCACCGAGTTTTGCGCTGTATTGCCGTTTGCAGAAATCATAGGCTTCGTTGTTGTGTTATGCAGTGCTGGGATCCAAATTTTGTTTATCTTCATGGTTTCTTCTTTTTTGTTGAAGGAATTTTTATGTTTATATATTTCTATGGCTTCTCTATATAGTCTGGTGTAGTAGTGTGATGTTTGTGATAATACCTGAGTATCTTCAAATCTTATAATATGTTGTTGGTTGTTCATCAAGTGTTCCGCTACGGCCGATTTTTCATTTTGTTTTAACCTGCAGTGTCTCATGTGTTCTTGTAATCGTGTGTTGATAATTCTTTTTGTTGTACCGATATACACCTCTCCACAACTGCACGGGATACGATATATACCGGCATGACTTAAAGGATCTCTAGTGTCTTTGGCTAGGCGCAGTATATTGCTGATTTTTTGTGTTGGTTTGTAGGTTGTTGCTATGTTGTATTTCTTTAATATTCGTCCAATTTTCTCTGTTGTTGTTTTGATATAAGGTAGGTAAACCTTACCATTTATCTCTTCCTCGTTTCCTTTTTCGGACCTATATTTCTTGGGATTTATGGCTCGACGAAAATCTGTTTTGCTGTATCCATTGGTAAGAAAAGCTGCATGGAGATGATTGATTTCTTCTTGCAGATACTGTGGTTCCGAAATCCTTTTGGCTCGTTCAACCAGGGTTTTTATTATCCCGCGTTTTTGTCTAGGATGGTGGTTAGACTGTTTGTGTAGGTATCTGTCTGTGTGAGTATTTTTCCTGTAAACCTTGTGTCCAAGTGACATGTCTTGGTTTCGGATTACCCAAACATCCAAAAACGGTAGACTGTTGTTTTGTTCCTTTTCCAGGGTGAATTGGATGCTGGGACAAATCCCATTTATGTGTTTCTAGAAGTTATCTAGTTCCTCCTCACCGTGTTCCCAAATGACGAAGGTGTCATCCACATATCTTAGCCAAACTGTGGGTCTTAAGGTAGCATTTCCAAAGCCTGTTTTTCAAATTTTTCCATGTAGAAATTTGCTATTACGGGACTTAATGGACTTCCCATGGCCACGCCATCTATTTGTTCGTAGAATATACCTCTCCACTGAAAATAAGATTCTGTGAGACATATATTGTAGAGCGCTGTTATGTCTGGAGGAAAGAGTTGTCTTGGTTTCGGATTACCCAAACATCCAAAAACGGTAGACTGTTGTTTTGTTCCTTTTCCAGGGTGAATTGGATGCTGGGACAAATCCCATTTATGTGTTTCTTGAAGTTATCTAGTTCCTCCTCACCGTATTCCCAAATGACGAAGGCTAAGATATGTGGATGACACCTTCGTCATTTGGGAACACGGTGAGGAGGAACTAGATAACTTCAAGAAACACATAAATGGGATTTGTCCCAGCATCCAATTCACCCTGGAAAAGGAACAAAACAACAGTCTACCGTTTTTGGATGTTTGGGTAATCCGAAACCAAGACATGTCACTTGGACACAAGGTTTACAGGAAAAATACTCACACAGACAGATACCTACACAAACAGTCTAACCACCATCCTAGACAAAAACGCGGGATAATAAAAACCCTGGTTGAACGAGCCAAAAGGATTTCGGAACCACAGTATCTGCAAGAAGAAATCAATCATCTCCATGCAGCTTTTCTTACCAATGGATACAGCAAAACAGATTTTCGTCGAGCCATAAATCCCAAGAAATATAGGCCCGAAAACGGAAACAAGGAAGAGATAAATGGTAAGGTTTACCTACCTTATATCAAAACAACAACAGAGAAAATTGGATGAATATTAAAGAAATACAACATAGCAACAACCTACAAACCAACACAAAAAATCAGCAATATACTGCGCCCAGCCAAAGACACTAGAGATCCTTTAAGTCATGCCGGTATATATCGTATCCCGTGCAGTTGTGGAGAGGTGTACATCGGTACAACAAAAAGAATTATCAACACACGATTACAAGAACACATGAGACACTGCAGGTTAAAACAAAATGAAAAATCGGCCGTAGCGGAACACTTGATGAACAACCAACAACATATTATAAGATTTGAAGATACTCAGGTATTATCACAAACATCACACTACTACACCAGACTATATAGAGAAGCCATAGAAATATATAAACATAAAAATTCCTTCAACAAAAAAGAAGAAACCATGAAGATAAACAAAATTTGGATCCCAGCACTGCATAACACGACAACGAAGCCTATGATTTCTGCAAATGGCAATACAGCGCAAAACTCGGTGCGCGCAGAAAACCTCCCCTCTACCCGGGGTTTAGCTATAAACAGAGAGACAGTTTCCAACGACCAGCCAGTCTGCAGCCGACTGTTGAGGAGTTCACAGAAAGCACGCAGTATCTCCTGATGATGTCTACCGCAGCAGTAGACGAAACGTCGAGTAAGAAGACAACCAGACCACGGCCTATAAGCCCGGAAGACGAACCAAATATGGATCAAGACTCCGGCCGTGAAAGCCTACAATTATATATTTAACTCATGTCCCAAATGGGAGTCAATGACCAATCACGTTACAATGAGTTTTTATGTACAACCAATCACAGTCGTGTTTCACCTAGAATTTACCAACTAAAGTTTATCATAATAAAGAAAGCACCTCCTTTTTAACATTCTGAATAGGTCATAGCATCATTTTGCAGTGACTGATTCACTAAAAAGTACGGCTACCAGATTGTATATATAGTGCATGAATGTCAACACGTAGCGCATAAGAGAGGGAATACAAAAACATTTGTAACAATTGATTATATCACAAAAAATAAATAAACCACTGTTTGCACTTTCTTTAACGATTTATTTTCCAGGAAATGACGCAGAAAAATATAATTGACATATTTAAATCATAGGACATCAGAAATTAATTAATACCTATAACGTTGACTGTAAATTTCTCTACTAGGGTGCATTCTTACAACATTGCGATCTTTTGGCAATAAATAATATTATGATCTAGTTGCAGTGATCGAAGAAAATAAGCAAATGAAGCGTACCAATCGTTTCACATTTGTTTTCAAACATCGTCGTTTACATTAAATATATAAATATTTTAAAATAACTATAGTTAAATATTGATTTGTGAGTACACAGCATAATTGTATTCGTTAAATAGTCCTAACAAATGCCACTCTTGATTTCCAAATTCTCTAGATAAATTTGAAATCACTCGTGGCATTACTTATGATAATGTCCTCTCTCTAACTTACATCTAGATAGACCTGTGTGTTTGTTATCTTGTATTATCCTGAGCTGATGGAACTGGAATCCTCACAACTAGGAACCAACGAGGCCAGTCACTATAATACTAATTTAATGTGTTTCACAGTTCTTGTAATCCGTCCGAGACATTAATTTCTTTGTGGGGTATATATAAAAAAATACGTTAGTGCCAGAGCCTGAAAAGAAATGGA
Source organism: Diploptera punctata (assembly GCA_030220185.1). Classification (NCBI taxonomy): domain Eukaryota; kingdom Metazoa; phylum Arthropoda; class Insecta; order Blattodea; family Blaberidae; genus Diploptera; species Diploptera punctata. Next base: position 118,111 of record JASPKZ010007903.1, on the reverse strand, counting down.
TAAATATGCGATTTAAATAAAAACACCGTCATCGGCCACAATGTGAAAATGTATTAAAATATTCTGAAATAATTAGCCCAGGGACGTTACGTAATTGCTAAGGCAATATGCTACAAGCCGGAAGATTGCGGATTCAATTCCCGAAAAGGTATTGTTATTCACGTAGGTTCTTCTTCGCCTGAAGATGTCATATAATCATTACAATGAATCATAAATCCTAACGTTATGAAAATTGTTGGATTCAAAAATGTAAAAGACAATACGTTATATATTTTTTAACTAGCGTAAACCTTCTCACTACCCATTGATCAAAGTTTGAATATGCGTCTCAACCAATTGAGTAGCATACATACATTCTAAGTGTAAAGCCGTTGGGAAGGGCTGACAATCCGGCTGATATCTTGCACAAAATGTCTAGAAATGTGTGAATCTTAACTAGTCAATATCCCAAGGGATTCCTAAGGGCTGCAATTACACCTCTTATAGCAACTAGCCGTGATATAAATTGAGATTGTGTGTATTTTACCTAATAAACCTCGTGAAAGACGTTATATGGTACTCATTTCTTTCATGAGTATTTTATTGTTTTGTGTATAAACTTTGTATTGTTTTCTTTACTTTTACTTTAAATTAATTCTATCGATGATAACGATCAAGGGAAACATACAACTGAAGAATGCATAATTTTGAAGCCTGATGACAACAAATAAACACCTTGCAATAAATTAAAAAAAGTAGACAATAATATTGTGAAAAATATTGATTAAATGTAATTTCAAACTATATATAACGTAGAGTTTATAAAAAAAATAAGCAATCGATAGAAGAGAGTTCTTGGTGCGGAAATGTTCATATAGTGATAATGTTGAAAGTGATAAATACAGCGTGAGAGACATTACGCCTTGTCGTAGAGCTACCGAACATGCCCTAGTTCGAGTCCCTATGTGGAAGAAATTTATTCACTGAATGTCGGCTAGTGTCGAAAGGTGTCCACTTAGAATTGTGAGGAATTTTAGTTGTATGTACCGTCTATAACATTTTGGGAATCCGACGGTTGACCACGTATCACACATAGCTATAACGTCTACCTCTCTGTTATACCAAGTGCCTTGCACGCTTATCGCACCGTGAGTTTAATTTAGTTTAAACAAAGGAATGGCTTAAATTTAAAGCATAAAAACAAAATGCTATCTGAAATAAGGTAAATTAGAATATTTGTAAGTTTAAGTTAAATGTGTTACGTTATTGAATGAGTCATTTAAACGATGATAAATATGGTATGTGAAAATGTATTTATATTTACCTGATGGTAAAAAAAAGTGTTTGTCGTTAATCTGTCTAAAATTCTTAGCAGTATAAACTGATAGATAAAACAGTTTTGAATTCAGTTTGTGAAATATTAATATTTTATTAATTTAAAATATTTTTCAATCTCACATTTAGTGGCGTTGCTTCGTAACGTACTCGTAAGTTATTGCATAATTATTTGTTATTCAACAAGGCGCACACCATGCAAATTTTTATGAATGTTATCTTCTTTGCAAATTATTAGAGGCAAAATTTTTCCTCGAACATCATCTGCACATCATTATCACATTCCTCATGTTTAGTGTGAATGGGTGTGTGTGTGTGTTTCGTCTTAATGTTGTGTTGTCTTGGAGGTGGCCCTGACATTGGGCTGAGTCCAACCGTGTCCTTGTGTGGTTAAAAAAAGTATGTGTATGATCCACAGTTAAAATCCCTCTCCGGACAAGTGGTGCAACAGTAAGGCCCGGCTGATCTGTGTTACGTAAACGTACCTACAAAGTGTGAGGTTCAACTACGCAAATGGGATGGAGCGAAAGGTTCCATATCGAATAAAACAAACTAGATTCTGTTTTCTTGTTGAATCTCTTGTTTATAAATTCCCAAATCACAGCTTTATGTTGATGAAATGTGACACTAAGTTAAAAGTTTGTTAATTTGACATTGGGTGGAAGTTCTTAGATATTTTTTGGACCAAAGAGAGATGAACAAAAAGGTGAATGGAGAAGGCTACATAACAGTGAACTGCATGGTCATTATAGGAAGCCAGATATAATATCAAGAGTTAAGTCTCTTAGACTGCGATGGGCAGGACATTTGTCAAGAATGGGAAATGAAAGACGTCCATTGAAGCTTCTTTATAAGAAAACCAGAGGGAATACTCCAAGTTGGTAGACGAAGAATGAGGTGGGAGAATAACATTAACAATGGATTAAGGGAAGTAGATTATATAGGAAATAATAAGAAAGCATTAGCTCAGGATAGGAATGTATGGAGAGCTTATGTCCGTGAGCCCATGAGCTTACGGGTTCCATAATGCCAGTGAGTTAGTTAGTTAGTTGGTTTGTAATATACATGCAAATAGAACAAATATATTCTCTTTGTTCTTTGTTTCCATTTTCTTCTTGAACGTCATAGACAATCTTGTTTGACTATGCGTTCACGACGTCCATCTGATTTCCAGGGTCACGAGTTCAAACTCACCGAGATCTGTGGATTTACAGGGCGTAAAAATACTGAATACTGGTTCCTTCGGAAAGTCACCGAACACTTCGGTACCGTGAATATATTTACGGCACGTAAAAGAACCTCACGTTTGAAGAAATATAACTCGGAGCAAAATATGTTGATCCTTTCTCGCGCAGATTTGAATTATGCAATAATGATCTTAGATGTTAAATAGCGTCGTTAAATAGATATAACATAACGCTGAATAAATATTTTAAGTTTCTTAACCATGTTTTACGCGACAATAGACAGTCTGGCTTTTTTTGTTGGAATATTTTTGGAGTGGGTTCAAACATCCAAACTCCAACTTGGAACGCTAGGTTTTATTTAAGGTTATATCCGTTAGAAGATATATTCTCTTCGGCTATTTTCTTCCTGCCCATTGATCTCTCTTCTGCCATCTTTCGTTGGAAAGTCAAATTTTCTCCTCCGGCATTGATGCAGTTTGACACGTTCTTCGAGATTAATTATTTATTTTTTTTCTCGCTCAAGTTTGTCCAGTAGAGCTAGCCAAGCCATGGTACTTCTGATTTAGCTCGAAACACTTCCACTATCGTCAAGGTCATGAAATCCCTGATGGTTCCAGTTGTGATGTAAACAAAGCAGATGTATGACTGCATTTAATTGGTCGAATGACGATTTTACTTCTGTGCGAGCAAGTAAATATAGTTCCCTCTCTAACACTAAAGAAATAAAATTAAAATATATAATATCTATGATTTTATTATTAATTTCATACATCTCAATGATGGATAAATCATGTTTGAAGATAAACATTATACGCTCAGATCGGGACTTGAACTCCCTCAGGTAGCTCAGGTGGTACAGCACTTGGTCTAGAGAACCAAGGGATCCGAGTTCAAGTCCCGGTCTGAGCGTATAAATTTTCTCTTCAAATATGATATAATATCTAGCATGTCTCTAGGTAAGTTTTTTAAGAGCCTCTTAAAATATATAATTACAATTTTAATAGGTTAAATATATAGGCCTATTGTTTAATTGCGACGCATCCGCAATTCAGAATACGTTGGAATTTAAGTTGTTTCAAAATGGCAATTTCTCAAGAATTCCTAAAATATTGGAAACGAAAGCTCTAGAAAAGCGGCGAGGAACAAATTATTTTGAATATTTTCAAAGAGTTTAGTGAGAAATATCCCACATTAGCCTTTAAGGACGTGAAAGTAACAGAATTTACAGCTGAGTTAGCATTGAGCATATATTCTACTCATAATGGAATTATACATAAAGTCTATCAATCGACATAATGGAAAAATCGTAGGCCTAAACGTCAGATTTTATATGCTCATATGTAATTGTTTTGTGATAAATAAATAATAAATTGAAGTTCCTAATTATTCTACCCAGTCTTATTTCCTATAAAGTACGATGTTGCCTAGGAACAACGTTTCTATCGATAACAGTTCAGATCACAATTTATTCATCTGGTGAGTAAAAATAGCATCACAGTTCCCTCAACAGACCGAGTAGGCGGAGTAATAACTTACACAAGTTTTTATAGTACAACTGGAAATTAGCTCGAAATTAGTATCGGTCAAATGCATCTATTTATTTCTTTGTATGTTTGTTTATATAATGTAGACCTAATTTTATTATGAGATAGTGGGTACGCTAAAATAGGCACTTCTAATGGCATTACAAACCTGAATTTGCCTTGAGGATTGATATAAAACCCAATTCAAATTTATCGGGACTGAGTTTTGAATTCGGGACCTATCAAAATATGAATCCATAAACTTACCGCTTGAGCCACCTCGCCCTATATCCTCTTGTGAGGTAAAATACATAACCTCATATTCCCCAGTCTTAATGAAGCTATAATGTGCATACAGAAACCAAAGATTATAAAGAGACGAAATCAGACATAGAAACAGAAGAAGCACATTAAAAACAAAGTACAGTTACAGAATTGCCTCAGTGTAACAAGTTGGCCTAAAATATATGATCGTACTAGTAATGCATTATAAAACGGACAGTTAATAAAAATGTTTGAAATTTTGAAGAAGTGGCGGAATTCAAATATATAGGAACAATAATTAAAAACAGTAATGATGCGAAGAAAGAAATTAACACAGGCTAAATTCTGTAAATGCATCCTATTATCATCACTGGGACTCTTTCCATCTCTAACTTCACAAAAAATATCTTAAGCTAAACATATATGGGCCCAAAAATAATTATTCTCCGAGTTATATGTATGCGAAACACTGTTCTATAGTAAGTTAGTTAGTTCATAAGAAATATTTGCACCCAACAGGAATTCCATGACGATGCCGGTGGGGGTATTTGTGTTTTTCAAGTCCCCAAAATCTAACCTAGCAATTGAATAGTTTCATAGTTATTGTTGGCTCACCCTTGATTGGAAAATCTTGGCGAGAAACCACACAAAGAAGGAATTCAGAGCAGAATATCAAATAGCATCAATGCTGGAAGAGAAATGTTGATTTTTCAGCGTTAGAAATGGTGGAAGAGAGATCAACGTGTAGGAGGAACACTTTAGGCGTAGAAAAGGCGACTCTCACACGAGAGAAAAGTTAAAAAAAACCAATACGTTCAATCAGTGTTATGTCATAATTAATAATCAACGACATCCTTTAAAAGGTAAACTAATTAGTGTTGCAATTATAATCTAGGGAAAAAAGGTCTAACCAGACATTTTCTTACAAGCTTCGTGTTATATTACGTGCCCTAAATCCAGACAGGTGACACTGGTTTTTAGTTCTTTCCAAAGGAACATTTACTTACGATTTTTACGTCATAAAAAATCCATAAATGCCGGCAGGGTTTGTTGCCGTGAACTTTAAAATCAGAAGCGAGCATGATAAGCTCTAGTCTAACAAGATCTATTTCACGTCTAAGAAGAAGGAAAATAAAAAAAAAATGCTCTAATCGTATGCATATTGCATTCTCAATGTCATATTAAGGGGAGCACTTTTGCCTACTTTTGACAAAATTATGATTTTTTTTGTTTTGTTTTTATATTTTTCAGTACTATGAACCCTTGGGAATACAGATATATTCATTTAAAAGTGTCAAATGCATTTTAACATCTCTTATTCTGAAATTTAAAAATTCTTGTTCTTTGTTGACACGCCCATTTTTAACATTTTTAAACAATGTTTCTATGAACCATACTGTAAGAGCTACATTTGTGGATGTACCCTCAAATTACAGGGAAAACTCTGCTCTTTCTATTCGTAAAACTGCCAAGTGCAACTTCCGCTTTCTTTGTTTATTTTCGCACGTTATCTGAGCACATGTTTATTTAGTAATATTATCCAACATGGCTAGGGATAAAAAGTTTGGCAAACGCAAGTTTTATGGAAATAGATTCACTGCAAATAAAAGAGCACAGAATAGTAATCAGTGTAAAAATCAGAGTGGTGTAAATAGGCCTAGTGTTGTAAATAGTAGTGGTAGTGCCACAGTGGATGAGGTTATGTCTAACCCATCAACAAGTGGATGCGTGAATGTAAATAGGGAAACTCCACCCAGTGCTTCTAGAAGGAAGTTATATTTTGTAAATAATAATTGTACAGAATTTAGTGTAAATAGTAATAAAATAAGTTCAGGTTTTCATTTCGTGGACGTGGAACAACTTTCAGCACTGAAAGCTTTTGTTGTGTGTAAATATTGTAAAGAAGAAGATTGTGTGTCAGTGTTTGAGGATGTAAACAAAAGAAATGGTTGAGCATCTAAATTAATTCTAGCATGTTCTAAGTGCAAAGAAGAACATGGCTTCAAAACCTCAAAATAAAATGATAATATTGATGAAATAAATGTGAGGTTTTTTTATGGCATGAGATATATTGGAGGTGACTTAGAAGCAGGAACAATTCTGTGCTCAATTCTGAACGACCTAAACCCACCAGTGAATTATTGTAAATTCAATAATATCATTACAAGTGCTCTTGAGAGAGTGGCTGACAACTCTATGCAGGAAGCTGCAAAAGAGGCTATTGCAGAAAATGAGGGTTCTGTGGACATTGGAGTGGCAATAGATGGAAGTTGGCAGAAGCGAGGACACACATTCCTAATGGTGTTATTACAGCCACTAGTGTGGATACAGGCAGGGTAATTGATGTGAAATGCCTTTCAAAATTTTTCCAACAGTGTAAAATGCCACAGAAGAAGGATGTCCAACATGACTGCACAGCCAATTATGAGGGGAGAAGTGGAGGCATGGAAGGTGAAGGTGCAATTGGTATATTTCACAGGTCAGTTGACTCGAGAGGTTAAAGTATATCAAATATCTTGGGGATGGAGACAGGAAAGGCTACAATACAGTCATAGCAAGTAAACCATATGACAATTGCATTAAAATAGAGAAGCTAGAGTGTATAGGCCATGCCCACAAAAGAATGGCACTCGTCTGAGAAAATTGAAAAAATCGGAGGAAGGAACAGATTAACAAATAGCGAAATTGATCTGTTACAGAATTATTATGGTAATGTCATTAGGTTACAATCATTTTTTGCACGATAATGCGTTCTGTCGTACTTACAGGAAAGGCTACCACGTCATATTAACAGAAATTGTAACATAATGTAACATTTTTAAAACTAAAACTGGTCTTACGATTATTTAAACACGAGGAAACTTGTTCTAATTTAATATCTAAGTCGATATGGAGCTTTTTTCCTACGTTCAATAAATACTTTTATTAAAAGCAGATACATTTCGCAATTGTAAATTATTATGCGAGGTTGGAAAATGGTTTTTACACAATTGAGGAAATTATTAAAAACCGAGTGATAACAAGGTTTTTAATTTCCAAGATTCTGCAAAACACTTCACAAACACATGTTGTATATATTTTCTTGCAACTTTACAGCTCTTCAAGCTTTTGAATATCTTGAGACCCCATTTACAATTGCAGACTCAGTTTATGGTTCTACATTCTTTATAGCTCAATGGTGTTTTCAAAATTATAAATAATAGTAAAATAGTAACATCTTTGTTAGAAATATTTACGTTTATTATAAAGAACTGACTGACGTTAGCAGTCTGACCAATGTATATTTGGTAAATGCCAAAATTAATTTAGTTGAGACTACAGCAGGCCGTGACACCAATCAGGGGCAAATGGCGGCAAGTGTGAATTTATTGTTTAATATTGTTTCAAACAAATCTCAGTTCATTTAAAATGCAGTGATTTGTTTGGTATAATGTATATTCACACTACCTTATGGATATATGTTTTGTACATACATTGTATGCAGTATACAAAAACGACAGTGGTTTTACTTCCCACCCTTGGTAGGTAATTTGTAATATTACAGTATAATTATTTAGGTATTTAGCCTACAGGTTGGCAACTCCGAAATACAGGAAACTCAACTTTCGGTCATGGTAGCCATTCCTGTAAGTACGACAGAACGAATTATCGTGCAAACAATGATTGTAAAAATGCTCTTTTTTAGTAAGCGATAACAATAATGTTGATGTAATAACTGTATCGTAACGAGGCAACGTCACTAAATGTGAAAATATAAATTATTTTTACAAATTAAATTTTAAAATACATTAATATTTAACAGACTGAATCCAGAAGCGTTTCATACATCTATACATACCGTGGAAATGTATCGATACTAGTAAAATTCATGGTGATTTTCCGTTGAGATATTAGTTCACAGTAATATGATATACGGTTAAAACTATAATATAGTTACCTTGTAGGTCCGTCTCCTCAATTTAAGTTCTTTTAAAACTCTGTAGCCCTTTCGGGACTAGTCCCATCATCAGCAGAATGCATTAGGTCCGTTCTTGATGACCCTTGTTGAAGCACTGACTTGGTTGTGAGAATTTTGTAAAGAGGATTGTGTGGAGTAGGTGTGTATTCATTGAGTTGTTGATTTCTCTTAGGATTGCGATTTCCTCCAGTATATTTATTCTCGTTGGAATGTTTTCTCTATGTATTGTGAGGGTGTTATCGATGTTATGCATATGGTGTCCAGCTTGAATTACATGTTTTGCGTAACTTGATTTTCTTCCATTGTAAATGAAATCTCTGAAATGTTCTTTGAATCTAATGTTGAAGCTTCTGTTAGTTTTCCCAATGTAGAATTTATTGCAGTCTGTACATGTTAATTTGTAGATGCCTTTATTGTTGAATTCATCTATTTCTTCGATGTTGTTGTTTAATTTGTTGTCAGTTCTGTAGGATATATTAATATTCTTATCGAGCTTTTTTAGTGTGTTGGCCAATTTTAATGTTTCTTTACCAGTGTACGTGAGACAGTTTTGATTTCAATTTATGAAATATTAATATTTTATTAAAAATAAAACATTTTTAAATTTCATATTTAGTGGCGTTGCTTCGTAACGTACTCGTAAGTTATTGCATAATTTTTGTTATTCAACAAATGTTTTATGGAAGTTATCGTCTTTAAAATTATTAGGACAAAAATGGTCCCCGAACATCATCTGGCCATCATTCGCCATGTTTAGTATGAATGTGTGTGTGAATGGCGTGTTTCGTCTTAATGTTGTATTGTCTTGGAGGTGGCCCTGACATTGAGCTCATCACTCATTCGAGGATGCCCACCGTTTTCTGTGTGGTACGTAAAAGTACCGTAGTACAAAGTGTGAGATTAAACCAAGCTAATGGAATATAAATATTCTATATATTACCTATACGTAGGGGAAAAGTCCCATATCGAATAAAACAACAAATTACATTTAGTTCTCTCGTGGAATCCCTTGTTTAAAAATTCTCAAATCAGAGCTTCATCTTGATAAAAATGTGGCAATAAGTTAAAATGTTGTTAATTTGACATTGTGTGGAAGTTCTTAGGATTTGTTTGTACCAAAGAGAGATGAACAGAAAGGAGAATGGAGAAGACTGTTTAACAGTGAACTACGTGATCTTTATAGGAAGTCAGATTTATTAAGAACAGTTAAGTCTCGAAGACTGTGATGTGCAGGACATGTAAGAAGAATGGGGAATGAAAGACTTGCATGGAAGTTACTTTATAGGAAAACCGGATGGAAAACGCCCAGTTGGTAGACCAAGAATGAGGTGGGAAAATAACATGAAAGATGATTTGAGGGAAGTAAATTGTACAGGGAATGTTTGGAAAACATTTGGTCAGGATAGGTATGTATGGAGAGCTTATGTCCGTGCGGCCATAAACCTGCGGGTTCAATTATACCAGTTAGTTAGTTAGTATGTATTTTTCATGCAAATAGAACAAATATATCAAATATATTACATTTGTCCTTTGTTTCCTTCTCCTTCTTCTTCTTGAACGTCGTAGACAATCTTGGTGGACCAATGGTTATCATGCGTCCATCTGACTTCCAGGGTCACGAGTTCAAACTCGCCGAGATCTGTGGATTTACAGGACGTAAAAAGACAGTGCACTGTTTTCTGTCGAAAAGTCACCAAATACTTGGGTACCGTGAAAACATTTACAGCACGTAAAAGAACCTCACGTTTGAAGAAAAATAACAGGGAGGAAATTATCTTGATCATTTCTCGCTCAGATTTAAATTGTGCTCGAATGATCTTAGATGTTAAAGAGCGTCGTTAAATAGAAATACTGTCATAACACTGAATTGTAGCCCTCTAAACTAAGTTTTATCCGATTATACATGGACTAGCTTCTTTCGTTGGAATATTTTTGGAGTGGGTTCTAACATGCAAACTGCAACTTGTATGAGTACGGTTTATTTAAGGTTTTATCCCGCAGAAGATTATCTTCTCTACGGCTAACGTTTTCTTCCTGCCCATTGATCTCTCTTCTGCCATCTTTCGGTGGAAAGTCAAATTTTTCTCTTCATGCATTGATGCTGTTTGACACGTTCTTGGAGATTAATTAATTATTTTGATCCTCGCTCAAGATATGTTCAGTAAAGATAGCTCTGCCATGGTACTTCTGATTTAGCTCGAAACAGTCCCACTATCGTCAAGGTCATGGAATCCCTGATGAACGTAGATATATTTTAGGATTGTTATTAATTAAACATTTTCTCTTTCTAACTTAACTTTGGGTATGATATGTGTTTGTTATATTGTGTTGTTCTTAGCTATCTTCGTGATGTACCGGAGTTATAACTAGAAACTCTCCTAAGCAAGTAAGTCATCATGTATTTTTCCTATTTAATGTTTATTTTTCGTTCACATTTATTTTCATCCGCTCAGCGCAAAAGTAAGAAAGTCCAATTGTGGTGCAATAAATAAATAAATAAATAAATAAATAAATAAACAGGATGAATTAATATTTTAAATAAGACTATCAACATCAGATAGAATAGGAAACATTCATTAAAATATTCTGAAAAAAAATAGTCGGAAACACGTTGAATAATTTGATAAGGCAATAGACTACAAGCGGGGAGGTCGCGAGTTCCATAACAGATGAGGTCAGGGGTTTTACCACTTGACTAAAAATTGTGGTAGGATCATGTCACTGGGTTCTACTCAACCTCTAAAATCAATCTTGACTAAAAAGTCAGTCACGCAGTACTGAAAACTCAGGAGATAAATAGTCTCTAAAAGGCTAAAGTGGCGGCAGCCGTAATGTCCTACTTTTTCAGTAGCTCTGTGAGACCTGTAAGAGGATCGCTTTACACCTTTAAAAATATATAACTTAGGGTGATGAGTGCTTTCCACCAGAAAACTTGAGAAATATGTTAATACCTTTACATACTCACTTCTTTCAAGAGGTTTCGTGATGTTTTATGAAATGTGTTAATTTTTACTTTAAACTAGACCTGAAACATTTTGTTGATCTACCGAAATAACTAACTTATGTAGAGTATAATATTGTAGTCTGAGAACAAATGAGTGTCGTGTATTAACTTGCAAAACATAGAGAATTTTTAAAGGAGAAAAACCAATAAGATCGATATTTCAAATAAGTAGATAACCTGGAGTTATTGAACAAAGCAAGCAAGAGGCGGAGGAAAATTATTAATGCGGAATAATAATTAATACAGGAATCGAAAAATCCAACGACCTAATGTATCATGTCTTGGCACCCGTCCACAAGTTCCTATGGAGAAGAAATTTTCTCATGGAATATTAGTCATTAAGATATTGGTAACCTTGGGGAAACGCCCAGTTGGTAGACCAATAATGTTTTGAGGTACGTACATTATACAGTGGATGACTGCAAGACATTACCTCAGGATAGGGATGTATGGAGAGCTTATATCCGCGCAACCATAAACGTAGGAGTTCGATAGAGCCTGTGAGTGAGTTAGTTAGTTAGTTAGGAGATCGGTCTCCACCCATGATCGCGATGAATTTGTGCAGCTCTAATAAATAGCGACTTCTAACGACAGTCAGTTGTTTAAATGAACGAAAATATTTCCAACAAAGATGCTGTTTTTTTAACTGTTATTTATTATTATCAACACCGTCGTGCAAAATATATGTACAAAACACATTTGTGAAGTGTTTACAGAATATCAGAAATTAACGAAACATTGGGACCGGATAATATATTCAGACCAACAATAGACAAATTTGGTCTTGATGAAGATAGTAACCATAGTGGGATGAGATTAGTCATCAATTCGTCAGAACACCACATTCCCACATAAGAATATTCATAAATACACCTGGACGTCTCCAGATGGTAAATTGCAAAACCAGGTAGACTGTACTTTCCCACCCTGTGGTTCGCAAAATAATTCAAGGGATTCGCCAAACTTTTCCGTAATGGCGGTTTTGCAGGATAGGTCTAATATCGTTTCCATCATTTCTGCAGCATTGTAATAGTAGTAGTAATAATAATAATAATAATAATAATAGTAATAATAGTAATAATAATAATAGTAATAATAATAATAATAATACACCATGTTCCAAAATGATGGACGGGGTTTTAAGTAGTTGGTATAGCTTTACAAACGAAATTGGATGCGTGATTATTTGCTATAATGAAATAAAAACTGTGAAAGTTTCATATCCTGTATGCAGTAATTTGTTTCTTGTCATTATTACGTCATCGGCGTTAAATTTGTGAAAATGGCGATTCCTGTACAGAAGTCATTCTGTGTGTTGCAATTTGCGAGGTCTGGTTCCATAGATGCAGTGCAGGGAGCTTTCCGACGGCAATTTGGAATTGATCCTCCGATAGATAAAATTATCCGTCGATGGTATAAACAGTTAGAAACAACTGTATCTGTAAAAGGTAAAGTCCAAGACGTCTACGAACACCAAATGACGCGTCGGTCCGGATGACATGATTTATTCCCATACCCTCCACGGTCTCCCGATCTCGCACCTTGTGATTTCTTCCTGTGGGGGTATGTGAAGGACCATGTGTACGTACCACCACTTCCGGTCGACCTTCCAGACTTGAGAAGAAGGATTGTTGCTGCTGTTGAATCCATTACTCCAAATATACTGACCAAGGTTTGGAAGGAATTCGACTATCGCCTAGATGGGTGTGCCTTGTGACGAAAGGTGCTCGCATCGAACACTTATAATGTATGTTATGAAACCTCTAAGAATTTCTCATTAATTCTATGTAACTTTTGTTCTTATATATATATATATATATATATATATATGATATATATATATATATCATGTAAGGGAAATTAAATAACTATGAAAACCCGACCATCATTTTGGAACACTGTATTTATTCATCATCATCATCATCATCTTCATAGTAGGCCGTCGGCCTGTTCTGCTCTCAGAATGCATCTTCCCATATTATTATTATTATTATTATTATTATTATTATTATTGTTATTATTGTTATTATTATTATTATTATTGTAAAATTAAATTAACCCTATAATGCCCCTTGTTACATATGTGTAACATCGGGAATTTATCACATTATTTCCACTACAAATTAATAGTTACTGTGAATGCCTAATTTACAGTTATGTAAAAACGTTTAGAATACATTTGATTTCCCTACAACTAGGCCTACATGTTGTGTAACTTTTAAGCCGTAACCAGAGTAACGTTAGGTTTTAACTGTTAAGGGTTAAGTTGACTTAAGGTTATTAAGTTCGGGGTAGGTTGTAAGGAGTAGTGACATGTGTATCACCTCTCCTACCCAATTCCCATCCCCACCTTCTCGTGGTACAACCCGTTTTCACAAACGAGGCTCTGAGGACCGAGTCACGGCGGTATAACCGTTCCATCGGGTACTGATTAAATGCGGAATCCTAATGTCTGTCCGGAGACTAAAAGGTAGCAGCCATACCACTGGGGCCAGTAACCCGTCCTAAGGAACTTCAACACTACTTTCAAGTCTCAACATGAAAAGGCCAGAAGGAATTGAAATATGACGACCCGCAGCAAAGAAACATGGTTAAAAGAACGAAAGAAACAAAAAATTATGTTCAAATATATAGCGGTGTAGGCAGGAAAATCCATGGACAAGCAGGAGTAATGATTTGGATTAATAAAACCATAACAAATAAAATTCAACACTACAGTTACTGGAATGAAAGAATATTAGAGCTTAGACTGAAAATAAATAGAGGTAATTTGACAGTCTTGGTGTATTTGCACCAGAGGTAGGCCGCGAAGAAGATAATGAAGAATTCTATAAAATACTACAAGAAATTTATAGCAAAATAAATAGAAACGATTATATTCTCATAATAGGAGATTTAAATGTCAGAGTGGGCAATGCTCAAGTCAAGAATATTATTGGAACATTTGGCGAACCAACTAGCTATAGGAATGGGACAAGATTAACAGATTTTGCTATACACAATGAACTGAGAAAAAAATATTATCTTTTACAATCATAGAAACATACATCGCCAGGACTCAAAATCAATCATTGATAATTTCATTGCAAATAATAAGATTTTTAAATTGTTTCTCGATGTCAGAGCCTACAGAGGATATGATATTGGTTCAAATCACTACCTAGTAGAAGCAAAAATAAGATTTCCACCAAGATGGTTAAAAAAGAAGAAACAACAACAGAGCATAGAACAAAAGTACAAGGTAAAATTATTTTATGATGACAGCATTAAATGGTTATATTCCAGAAGAATTCAGCAGTATATGGCTACAACTCCAGAAAGTAATGATATAAAAGAAAAATGTGAAAAACATTAAAATGGCATGATGATTTTGAAGATTTTCGGGCTGTAGGCCCAGGTCGTGAGGCTTGTAGTTCCCCGACGTTTCGCCAGAGACTGCGTCTGGCATACTCAATGGTTGTCTTGAGACTCTGTCTTGTCTTGTTTTTGACGATGTGCTGCATTCTGTTTCCCAAGAGGTGTAACTTGGCAGCAAATTCCTTTGTGGCTATCAAGTAAGGGTTGTGGATTATATAACCTCAGCCTTAGGTGACAATATGTTTGACCTAACAGGATTAGGTAAGAATAATAGTGGAAAACCACTACACTAAAAGGACATCAAAAACTGCGCCTCCGGCAAGCAGAGAGTCCGAAAGCCTAACAGCGCAAAGTGAGCCACACTTTTAGAAACGAGTAGCCTCGCACTATTATGTAGATGGTCTCTCCTTTGGTGGTTAATCTGCGAAACACAGGTTAACAGTCGGTTCATGAAGACAAAACGCTCCATAGGACTAGACAGTTCAGCCAACAAGGGCTGAATATCCCGGAGTATTTCCTCTCCACGTACACTTTTATAACCTGTTGGCGATAGTTGGCCCTTTGCTTCAGCAATGCTGTTCTCTTTGAATGGTCTGGAAGCAGTGCCAGTCTGTAAGGCTTGAGTGAAGGAAACTCTAGGATCAACCTTCACAGAAGTGAAGGTCTTTCCTTGAGTTGTATTTACAGTAGGATGAGGGATAGGCTCACGTTCGGATGGTTTCGCTTTTTGGTTACGGACGGGTTTATCTACCTTGCTATAAGCTTCAAGAGCTGCCTTGAAAGCAGGGCAGCCTCTATAGGAAGCCGGGTGACCGGACTCCCCGCAATTTGCACACTTGAGCAAATTTGTCTCTCTCTGCGCTTGGGCCTTAAGAGTACAATCCTTGTGCCCATGAGGTCCAGCGCAGATTACACAGCGAGGAGCCCGATTACAGGCAGGAAAAGTATGGTTGAATGACTGGCACTTGTAGCACTGCTTATGCCCAGCTCTAGGTCTATAAGCTTCTATGGCCACTACTGTATATAAGAGACGCTTCAGTTCAAAAATTTTTAACGCTTCAACATTGCGTCCAATTCCAAGATTTAAATGGAAAGTGGTTTGACCATATTGTTCTCCGTTTTTGTAATCTGCTTTATAGATTTGATGGGAAAACCTAACGCAAGGCGTTCCTCTTTAATTTCTTCAGGGGCTATACCTGAAGGTAGTCTCTTGGAGACTGCAATTCTGTCCTACTTGTACGTTCACCGCTGACTGACTGACTGATAAATGGCAATGACTGGCATTGCCCAGTGTGCCGCTTTTTGGGAACCAGTTGAGGTCCCTTGGCGGCCAAACACCATTGTGTTTATTCAATAGGGGTTTAGTTCCTTAGCCCTTGCTGTCTCGCGGCTTATGTGTTCAGCCGGAATAACCGTAGCAGGTATGGATGATATGAGGATGGTCCCTCACCAGAGCAGGGTCATCATAAACCATAGTCGCCGGACAAGCAGAGAGTCCGAAAGCCGGCGACATGGAGTGAGCCACACTACTCTAGCTGGAATCTAGCACACATATCATGGAAGTGGACCGTCATCGGGGTCTCTGGTGAATATGTTTCGGTGTACAGCACGTCGCTGTAGCACATGCCCTATATTGCGAACAATTGGATTCTCATGATTTTTTATATGTTCAAACATATGCATAACCCTTTTTTCAATTGTATCGGCAATATAGGGCATCTGTGCTTGATCGTGAAGTACTGAGATCCTAGTGCGTAGTGGAGCTGAAAATATTATTTTTAAGCATTTATTTTGTATTATTTGTACTTTTTTCTTATGTCCAGCAGCTAGGATACTCCAGGCTTCACAGCCATACAGCAACATGCTGCGGATCGCAACTTGATATAAAGTAAGTTTGATCCTGGTAGATAGCATAGGCGACTTGAAAAATGGATATAAAAGTGCAATGGCAGCATTTGCTTTATGTTTTAGATTTCCAATATGAATTTTGAACGTAAGCTTGAAATCCAAATGGATTCCAAGATACTTGACTGAAGTCTCTGGACGGAGTCTAAGAGTTCCTAAGGTGAGTCGGGCAGGAGTGCGCCTGTGGGTTTTTGCAAATACAACGAATTTTGTTTTATCTGCATTTAATTTTATATTCCACAGACGCATATAGGATTGGACTGTGTTTAGGGCAGTTTGGACCACACGAATGTGGAACGGTACGGCACGAAAACGTGTCTGATAAAACAGACTAGTATCATCAGCAAAGGATGCGATATTTACGCTAGGAAAGGTAGGAAGTCGGAAACATAAAGGCTATATAGGATAGGTGAGAGAATTGCACCTTGAGGAACTCCCGCCAAGAGGGTCTTGCAGTCAGAATTATACCCACTAACCGACACATAAAATTGTCGGTTAGTGAGGTATTTAGCTATCAATTTAATTAAATGAGCCGAAATGTTGAATTTGATAAGTTTGTAAATAAGTCCATTTATCCAAGTCGTATCAAAAGCTTTCTCAATGTCAAGAAATATTGCCACAGTACTTCTCCTAGAGTTGAAGCCCGTAACAACATGGTCAACCAGTCTTGCAAGCTGCAGCGGAGTGCTATGTGCTTTTCTAAAACCAAACTGATGAGTAGGAATAAGGTTCCTCTCAGATATTGCAATTTTCAATTGTGCCAAAATAATTTTCTCCATAATTTTGCCCAGCACTGGTAGCAGACTGATTGGACGCAAGTTGTCCGGTATGGTTGGGTCTTTACAAGGTTTTGGAATAGCGATTACCCTTGCTTTCTTCCATACTTCCGGGAAGTAGTGGAAACGAAAGCAAAGGTTCACTATTTGTAGGAATAGGAGTAAGGTTTTTTCAGGTAAGTGTTTAATGGCCAGATTAGAAATCTGGTCATGACCAGGGGCACGGTGGGACGGGAGGTTATGTACAATAGCTTTGAGTTCACAAAGTTGTACATCAGGATGGGGTATAGGAATAGGTGTCTCTAGAAAAGTACTGATTGTATGTTGCACCTCAGCTTCGTGAGTCGGTGTTGTAAGCTCATGAGGTCTAAACCGGTTCGCGAAATTGTCGGCCAGAACACGGGCCTTCTCCCTAGGGAGATACGCCCAAGTTCCGTCCGACTGGATGGCTGAGGGAGGAGGCGGAGCTCGACTCCTTTTAATGCGTTTTATTATCTCCCATGGTGGAGTCTTTTTGTCTGAGAAATGCTGAAGGGAAGAGTCCCAATCAGCATTTCTCAGCTCTTTTAGCCGGTTTTTGACCAAATGAGCATAGTGATTGTATTGCTGTTTGTGATGGGGAGCTCCGAAATCGCGGTACCATTTTTGGTACTGCCTTTTTAGATTTAAATAATTTTGAAGTGCTGGATCGTTATATTTTGTTCTCGTAGTAGTTGTATTTGTTCGCGTTGTAGCAAGTGTAATGGCCGTTTTAATAGTGGCCTGTAGATTAAGGACAGTGTGTTCTATTTGTTCCGTAGACTCGACAGAGAGTGTAGGCATAACCCATTGGTTAAGCATGTTAGTGTAACTCTGCCAGTCTGTGCAATGATGCTGTAACTTAAGTGGGGAGGACAATAAAAATGTGGATGAAATTTTAAAAAGTATTGGCGTGTGATCAGAGTCAAGTGCGTCTGTAACAGTAGTGATGTGTGGTGAAATAGGGACATTCTTCCATAGAACAATGTCCAAAATATCGGACGTGAGACCGTAGGGGTGTTGGAAGAATAGTGTGTGTTCCCTTGGAGCAGAGATTTCAATGTTATGATAAACAGAAGTAACCTTGAAAAAGAAGAATCTCCTATGAAAAAATATAGGAAATTCACATATCACCCCAGGGTACATAATAAATTTCAAAATATATTTGAGAAGTTTAATATTAAATTAGCACCAAAAAATAACTAGCACGTTTAAAGTCTTCTCTTATACGCGAATAAAACCACAAAATGAAAAAACTGATAAAAATAAAAAGTCAGGAATATATCAAATTGAATGCATGCGTTGTGAAAAGATATATATAGGGAAAACAAAAAGAAACCTAAAAATTAGAACCAAAGAACACATAAGAAATATTAAAAATGGAGAAATTGAAAAATCTGCATTTGCTGCTCATGTTTGGTCTGAAAAACATAATATTAATTCAGACACTAAATTATTAAAACAGTTAGAAAATACAAAAGAGCTGACTATTTGGGAAAAAAATTTATATTCAGAAGAACAGAAACAGAGTTATGAATTTTGATATTCCGATGGAGGGTGACCTTGTTTTTGTCTTCAGTCAATATCTGGTCTTGAGAATGACAGCTTGGCTGTAGAAACTTGTTGACCACTTTAAAACATTAATTGGTGAAATGGGCATATTGACTGCATATATATATTTTAATATTTTATCACCAAGAAGATCACTTGTGTATTAAACTTTAAATTTAGTCGAACAGATGTTTACTTCTAATAAACATTGAAGTCTAATAGGTAACTTCTTCTTTCCAATAGCTAGGGTGCAATATACTGCACAAATTCTTACTGTATTGATCTTATTTCCTCTAGAAATTAAGGTATTGTAAAATTTCTGATCAATTATTGTGTTAGAACATCCGCTGTCTGCAATACCAATAATCTCCAATTCGCAAATATTTAATTTTAGGTTTAGGTGGACGACCAATAATATTCATTTCTTTAGTACATGTTCTATCTAATTCTTCATTCTCCTTGGAAATATTTATATTATTAAAAATTCCTCCTTTATTACCATTATCATTATTAATGCTAACCATATCTGTTGGTTTAAATTTTGATAAAATACTACACGATCGAAGCTATTGTTGACCCCTAATTTTTGACAAGTTGAGATACGCAACGGAGTTCCTGACGTATCTAATTGGCATTTAAATTCTGAGGTATTCTATTCCCCTCAGCTTCAACTCTGTTGTTACCATTTGTTAACACAAACTCAGAATTATTAATTGTATTAGGATTTATTCCAGTATCATTATGTCTATAACCATTTTCACTTTGAGTGCTTGTATTATTTTACATTCTTGCCTACCAAAGTATCCTTCTCTTTCGTTATTGTAAGAGTATCTATTAGAATAACTATTACGTCTACGTTTCCTTCTATGGGGCGATGTCCAATTTCTATCATTACCTTCCCCAGAACTTCCTACATTCATAAAGTTAATTTCTCTCCTATCATTTCTATTCTGAAAATTTCCAGAATTATTAACCGTTCTGTCATTATAAGGTCTATTCCTATAATTATTTCCATTTAACATTCCTCTATTTGCTTGGGTGTTCCTATTCCTATTATAATTATCATGAAATTGTTTTTTCACATCTTTATTATGATCATCATAATTTTTCTTTTCATTATTCTCTGCCCCTACCCCAAGAAAATATTTGTTGGAATTTTCTTGTCCATTCCAATTAGCTCCCTTGTTCCTGACTTCAACTTCTCTCTTATTTTCTAATAAGGATAACAACTCTAACATGTCTGAAATATTTTGAAGTCTAGCAATAATCAAGTGATATTTAATTTCATCTGGGTAATGATGGGATATTAAAGACAATAAACATTTTTCATCAATAGGTGGTTGGAGAAGTGCAGCTATCCTTGCTTTTTCTACAAAATACCCAAGGTAACTATGATCTGTTTTAGGATTATATTTACCACTGGTAATCTCTAACCTAGCTTTATTTTGTCTTTCATGACCCCAATAGTAATTCATAAAAGCACTTTTAAATGTATTATAATCCATCGAGTAATGACATGCTATTTTGAACCAAGATTCCGCTGAATCTTTTAATGACCTTTTCACAAACATCATTTTATATTGCTCACTAATATATTTTAATTGAAAATATTCCTCTAACTCAGTTATGAAATCAAGAGGACTTTGACTAGAGTGATCTGAAAAACATGGTAAATTTATTTCTGACAATAAATTTGTTGGAATTTTAGAATTTTGCACACAATTTTGAGATTGACTCTCCATGCTACATTCTTCTGATTTGTCAAACTTATTTTCACTTACATTAGTTGACTCTTTACTCTTATTCACAATTAATTTATATTTATTTTCTAACTCTGTAAATTTTTCAGTCAAATTTCGCATCTTTTCATTAACCACTTCTTCTAGTTTTCCTACTACATCACTTTTGGAATTATTTATTTCTTTTTCAACCTTGCTTTCTAAATTTTCAATTGTACTTCCTAAATTTTTGAACTGTACTTCCTAAATTTATGAAGCTATTTTTACATGCATCGTCTATTTGCATGATGGATTTTATTACATCATTTACTTTATCATCTACTTGTTTAATTTTCACTGTCATGTTTATCTTTCAAATCTAGTATACTTTGTACTACCCTGATTTGATTTAGATTACATTCAATTTTTCCGATTCCGGGTCTTTCCACTTTTCAGTGGTTGCCCTTTTACCAGCCGGCTGCTGGCCTTTCACATCCACATGTGTCACTCACAGAGGTAGATGATCAACAGCCAGTGTAGGGGTGACATGTGGTTAGCATGTCGAGTCCCCCAGCCGTTATATCTGGTTCCTCAACCTGGAGCGGCTACTTATTGTAGCTACCCAATTGCCTAACGATGCTGGGTGGGCACCGGTCCCATACTGGCCGAAATACCATGAGAACATTTCTTCCCCCATGGAGACTCGAACCAGCGCAAGTCCCGTAGCTCTGCGCCAAGGCTTCCTACCTTAACCACTCGGCTACGGCGCGGGACACATTCAATTTTTAATTGTTCAAATCTTTCTTCTACTCTAACACCAAATATTTCAAATTTATCATTTAATTCTTCCCTAATTTTAGAATTATCACTTTTTAATTCTTCCCTAAGTTCTTTATTATTACTATCCATTTTCTGACTAAGTTTAGAATTATCACTTTTTAATTCGACCATTTTCTGGTTAAAATTTGAATTTAGCTCCACAAACATGTTTTTCATCTTTGTCAAAATATCACTATCCGTATTAACAGATTCACTTGTCGGCATATTACTGTCACTATTTACATTATTTCCCTCTGTATTCGTTGTCATTTCGATATTTATATATAAAATTTTCCTATTTCTTAAAATCACATAAATGCAATTTAACTATTTCACTATTAAAATTTATATTTACTTACATTCGTCGCTGTGTACTAACTCCGATCTCGTGTATAGGCACCTGTTTTGATTTTCCCACGATGTTTCTGGTTCTTTGATGCATTAAATTCTTGAAGTTCCAGAATGTGCGATGCATCTAGTTGAATGATGGTGATTCAGGTTGTATGATGATTCGGCCCGCGTTGGAAGCGTCATTTTGAAGAAGTATTTAATTATGCCCCTCGTTGTGGCGACAATTTTGAAGAAGTATTTAATTATGCCCCTCGTTGTGACGACAATTTGAAGAAGTATTTAGTCAGTTCTTCATTATTTTCCACGTTGTGGGCGCAATTTTGAAGGATTAGTGTCCAAAAATAACAAATAAGAATTACTGGTTCAGGTTGGGATTGATTTTCCGGTAGAGCTGGATTCTCTTCTCAAGGTCAAAGTTGGTACACAGGATAGCAAAACACTTTAGAAAGCACTAATAACTGAACTAGTAATAAATTTATTCATTTTGTAGGTTCCCAGCAGATTAAGTAAATTTAAATTATATTATTCTTCACTGTCAAATATATTATTTTCTTGTCTGAAATCAATTACTCTTCTGGTATTAAATTTCACATTTTATCAGGAGAGTTGTTATAGCTTCTATCTTTGATGAAAGTTATATGCAGACTGCTAGAGTAATTCTGTTATAATATTAAAGAACATTATTACATCACATGATTTTAAATTAAATTCTATTGGTTAATGGTCCATTAAATACCATGTTTAAATTTGATTGGTTAAGTCAAAAAGTTAATTGTTTTTAACATCCAATCAGAATTTAGTATACTTTTATTTAAAAATATTAAGTTAAGCAGGTGTTCTTATTACAGTTATAACAGAAAGCTTTATATTTCAGACAACAATGACTTAAGACACAATTTTAAAAGCATTATTTAGAAAAACTGTTATATAATACAATTTCTTTAATTGTTATTGAGACATTTTTATTCAACAATAAACAACAAATAATTATTTAGATGTTTTTCTTTATTTAAGTTATATTTAAATATTAATAGAATTTTAAAATATAAAATTATTAACTTTAACTTTCATATTTAATATATTAAAATACTGCTATAGCAGTTATATAATATGTCCATATTCTGGTATTGTACTCTGTGGCCATCAAGTAAAGAGTGTTCTGCTACTGCCGACTTATCCATTTGTTAAGGCGACTGTATATTTTATGCTCCTTAAGTCTGGATGCGATGCTGCGTTTAGTGGTGCCTATATACACTTTTACACAACTGCATGCTATCCTGTATATGCCTGCTGTGTGATGGGGATGGAGTTGATCCTTTATATGTCTGAGATGGTTCTTGATTTCCTTTTTAGGCCTGTATACTGTCTTTATGTCTTCTTTCTTTAGTAGTTTTCTTCCAATTAGGTCCGTTACATTCTTAATGAACGGTAAAAATGCCCTGGTTGTAGTTTTTTCCTCTTATTCCTTGCTGCTGTTGCTGTTGTATCGTCTGGGATGATTGGCTCGGTTGATTTCTTTCCTGGTGTATCCATTGGCTGTGAATACCGTATGGAGGTGTTGAAGTTCCGTTTTTAATAAATCCGGATGACAAAGGCTTTGGCTCGATCTGTCAATGATTTGATGATTCAAAATTTTTGTTTAGGGTGATGATTCGAGGTTTTGTGAAGATACCTGTCCGTGTGGGTAGGTTTTTTGTAGATAGTGTGATAAATGTTGCTATTTTCTTCCCTTTTGATCAGGATGTCTAGGAATGCTATGTTGTTATGTTTCTTTTTTTACGGTGAATTGTATACTGGAGTTTATGTTGATGTGTGTCAGAAATTCGTCTAATTTCTCTTCCCCGTGGTTCCAGATTACAAAGGTGTCGTCTACATAGCGAAGCTATGTCTAGGGTTTGAGATGTGTCATATATAAGCATGTTTGCTCAAAGTTTTCCATGAAGAAATTGGCAACTACTGGGCACAAGGGACTGCCCATAGCTACTCCGTCTGTTTGCTCGTTGAAGTCGTTGTTGAATAGAAAGTAGCTCGTGATTAAGCAGTGTTCGAAACGTTTTGTGATGTCTTGAAGAAACTTGTCGGCAATGAAGTGAATAGCCTCATAGAATTGCATATTTGTACTAGAATTGCTCGGTGGCGTAATCGGTAGCTAAATGGAATGTATCTATTATTGTAATTAAATTTTTCACATTGAGCAATGCAAGCTTAAAGTTACATGATAAAAAAATAAATGCACGAACGGACTTGATCCCGGACCTCTGGTTTTATATCCCACTATATCTAGTAATAATGAGAATATATAATTATAAAAGAAACGAATGTTTGTACTACACTTCCTCGGTGGCGTAATCGGTAGCACACTGGGATATACTTACTTACTTACTCACTGGCACTATCGAACCCGTAGGTTCATGGCCGCGCGGATATAAGCTCTCCATACATCCCTATCCTGAGCTAATGCTTTCCAATCATTTCCTGTATAATCTACTTCCCTCAAATCATAGTTAATGTTGTTCTCCCACCTCATTCTTGGTCTACCAACTGAGCGTTTTCCTTCTGGCTTTCCTACAAGAAGTTTCCATGCACGTCTTTCATTCCCCATACGCGCAACATGTCCTGCCCATCGCAGTCTACGGGACTTAACTGTTCTTATTATATCTGGCTTCCTATAGAGACCATGTAGTTCATTGTTATGTAGTCTTCTCCATTCACCTGTCTGTTCATCTCTCTTTGGTCCAAAAATTTTCCTAAGAACTTTATTCTCAAATACTCGTAATCTCCTTTCCTCCCTTAAAGTAAGAGTCCATGTTTCGCACCCATATAATATAACTGGTAGAATAATAGTTTTATATATTTTCAGCTTAACGTTTTTTGAAAGGAGTTGGGACATCAAAAGTCTCTGCAATGCATAATAGCATGCATTTCCAGAATTGAGCCTATGTTTAATTTCTTTGTGCATCTCATTCCTATTTGTGATTATTGTTCCTAGGTATTTGAATTCAGCCAATTCCTCAAAATTTCCCTCATTTGTCATTAGCTGTCCATTTCCATTATATAATGTATTTCTACGTGTGACCATATATTTAGTTTTACTGATATTTACTTCCAGTCCTAATTTCTTAGTGTTACTCAATAGTGTGTGCGTGTTGGCCTTTAGTATGTCCTCGCTATCGGCCAGTAGTACTACATCATCAGCATAAACTAACAGCTTATTAATACCATTGAGTTGTAAGCCTTCCTCATTCTCTAAAGATTTAATGGCATGCTCTAGTACAAAATTAAATAGTAGAGGAGATAGTGCATCTCCTTGCTTCAACCCATTCTGGATTTCAAAAGTGTCTGAAAACTGTTTGCCTACACGCACCCTACTCGTTGTGCCATTTAGACACATTCGTATAAGTCTAACTAACTTTTTAGGAATTCCGAACTCCAGCAGGATACTATATAACTTCTCCCTCTTAATTGAATCATATGCTTTTTTGAAGTCTACATATAGTTGATGTACAGTACCATTATATTCCCATTTCTTTTCTAAAATCTGTCTTATACTAAAAATCTGATCTGTTGTAGACCTGTTTCTTCTAAATGCACATTGATGATCTCCTAGAATGTCATCAATATAGGGAGTAAGTCTGCTTACTAATATATTTGTTAGAATTTTGTACGAAGTTGAAAGTAATGAGATGCCCCTATAGTTGTTGCAATCAGTTTTATCTCCTTTCTTATAAATTGGTACGATAATTGATTCCTTCCATTCATCTGGAAGAGCTTCTTTTTCCCAAATCATACTAAGCAACCCGCGTATCTTGTCCATCAATTTTTCTCCCCCTGATTTTATCAGTTCTGCTGGGATCTCATCTGAACCTGATGCTTTATACATCTTCAATTTTTCAATTGCCATTTCAACCTCTAATGCACTTGGCTCTGCGACTAGCATTTCTGCTGTCTGTAAATTATCCTCCTCAATGTCCTGTTCTGTATGTACATTTAATAGCTGATTAAAATAACTTTTCCATCTATTTAATATACTCTTGGAATCTGCAATCATATCCCCATTTTCATTCCGAATTATGTTTGTTCTAGCCTGAAACCCTTTCTTCTCTATACTAATTCCCTGATATAATTCTCTAATGTTCCTATTTTTTGCATTCATTTCAAGATCATTAATCTTCTCTCTCAAATATTCCCTCTTTTTACTCTTTAGTAACTTGGTGGTTTCCCGTCTAATACTACTCAATTGCTCTAAATTTACCTCATTTGGCTCGTGTAACCATTTCATTTTTGCTAGCTTTCTTTTCTTTACAATGTCGGCACATTCCTCATCAAACCATTTCTTGTTTTGCCTCTTTTTTAAACAACCAATGCTTTCTGATGCTGACAATTTAATAGTATCTCTTATAGCCTCCCATTCTTTATTTATATCAGTTTCTTCTTCGTTTGCCACATTGTCATCTGAAGATTCCAGTACTTCAAATCTATTAGCAATTTTGATTTGGTATTCTTGCCGCATTTCATCATTTTTCAAGTTTTTTAATTCATATTTTACAGAATCATCTTTAGCGTTTGTTCCTCTCATAAGCGATAGCCGTTGTCTGATTTTCACCCTGACCAGATGATGATCTGAATTGCAGTCTGTCCCTCTAACTGATCTAACATCAATGATGCTACTGTGCCAGCGTTTATCCACTAATACATGATCTATCTGGTTCCGAGTTTCTCCATCTGGGGACGTCCAGGTGTATTTATGAATATCCTTATGCTGAAATGTTGTGCTCTTAACAATGAGATTCTTTGATGTGGCAAATGTGACTAATCTAACCCCGTTGTCGTTACTATCTTCATGAAGACTGAATTTGCCTATTGTTGGTTTGAATATATCTTCCCGCCCCACTTTTGCATTAAAATCTCCTAAGACAATTTTCATATGATATCGTGAAAGGCTATCAAATAAGCATTCTAATTCTTCATAGAACTCATCCTTGATCTTGTCATCTTTATCTTCTGTGGGGGCATGTACATTTACAATTATAAAATCATGTCGTTTACCCTTTAGAATTATGTATGATATCCTATCACTAACAAACTTAATATCTCGGATAGCGGATAGGATCCTCCTTCTGACTAAAAAACCCGTTCCAAATGCAGGTCTTTCTGCACCCCCATAGTATAATGCAAAGCTTCCTGATTCCTGACTACCTTCTCCTGGCCACCTAACTTCCTGTAAAGCGACTATATCCAAGGGCGATTTATCCAATTCCCGCGTTAATATCTCTAGTGCCCCGCTATTGTATAAAGTCCTAACATTCCATGTTCCTAGGAACATGTCCCTGTGTTTGAGCCTTTGGCATGGGTTCCCTGAAGTAGTCCCCGCCCGGAGAACCGAATGAGGGACTATTTGACCTCCGGAAAATTTTACCCCAGTAGAACCCATGTTCGCATTTCTTGACGGTTGTATTTTTACGGTGAAAGATCGTCACTCTTTCGATCAAGGTACTTATTTCGTCTGGCTTATCACCTTCGACCAGTCCGGCATGGGTAACCCTATCGGCAGCAATGCTACCGCCGGCATAGCTCTCAGGATCATTTAAGCACACAAGCCACTCCACCACGACAAGATAAAGATACCATGGAGGGAGCACACTGGGATATATTATTATTATTATTATTATTATTATTATTATTATTACATTTTTAACATTGAGCAATGCAAACTTATAATGACATGAGAAGTAAAATAAATACCCGGACAGGATTTGTACCCGGACCTCTGGATTTATATCCCACTACATTTAGTAAAAATGAGACGAATAAATGTTTGTACTAGCCTTACTTGGCGGCGTAATCGATAGCGCACTGGGATATATATATATATATATATATAATATATATATATATATGTACATTTATAATAATTAAATTTTTGACATTGAGCAATGCAAGCTTGAAATAACATAAGTAAAATAAAAGCTCAGATGGGTCTTGAACCCGTACCTCTGGATTTATATCCCACTACATCCGGTAATAATGAGAATATATTATTATAAGAGAAATGAATCTTTGTTCTAAACTAGCTCGGTGGCGTAATCGGTAGCGCACTGGGATATATATATGACAATTATATTTTTGACTTTGAGCAATGCAATCATAAAATGGCATGATAAGAAAAATAAATGCTAGGACGGGACTTGAACCCGGACCCCTGGATGTATATCGCACTACATCTAGTAATAATGGGAATATATTGTTATAAGAGAAAAGTATGTTTGTACTAGACCATCTCGGTGGCGTAATCGGTAGCGCACTGGTATATATATATAATACAATTTTTGACATTGAGCAATGCTAGCTTAAAATGACATGATAAGAAAAATAAATGTTCGTACGGGACTTGAACCCGAACCTCTGGAATTAAATCCCACTACTTCTAATAACACTGAGAATATATTTTTAAAAGAGAAATGAATGCTTGTACTAGACATGCTCGGTTGCGTAACCGGTAGCTCAATGGTACATATATATATATATATTACTTAAATTTTTGACATTGAGCAATGCAAACTGAAAATGACATGAAAAGGAAAATAAAAGCTCGGACGGGACTTGAACCCGGACCACTTGATGTATGTCCCACTACATCTATTAATAATGAGATTATATTTTTATAACAGAAGAGAATATTTGTAGTAGACTTGCTCGGTGGAGTAATCGGTAGCGCAATGGAATATATAATATATATATATATATATATATATATATATATATATATATTATTGTAATTAAGTTTTTGACATTGAGCAATACAAGCTTAAAATGAGATGATAAGAAAAATAAATGCTCTGACAGACTTGAACCCGGACCTCTGGATCTATATCCCTCTATATCTAGTGATAATGAGAATATATTATAATAATAGATATTAATATTTGTACTAGACTTGCTCGGTAGCGTAATCGATAGAGCACTGTGATAAATCCACAGGTTCTGGTACAAGTCCTGTTGGAGCATTTTTATTTTTTCTTATCACGTCACATATATGTGTGTGTGTTTGTGTATATATATATATATATATATATATAATAAATTTGAAGCTGGAATTATATTCATTTTTATTTTAAATTTGCGCTTGTAATTTAGAATAACATAAAATCATTTCTAAAAATATACATAGACAGAAACATTTGAATTTTTGTATTTAAATTTCTTACATGTTAGCTTTCAAATGTGAAAAGTACAAAACGTAATATATTTCCAAACATTTTATTCCATGATAAATATGATATTTATAACTGTATTTAGTATTTACCTGATAAAGGAAGAGCTGCGCTTTCTTCATTCCAAAAAATTACTCTTACAAACTAGATTTAAACTCGACAGACTTTT
This sequence comes from Diploptera punctata, assembly GCA_030220185.1. Lineage (NCBI taxonomy): Eukaryota > Metazoa > Arthropoda > Insecta > Blattodea > Blaberidae > Diploptera > Diploptera punctata. The sequence goes on along the minus strand of JASPKZ010007903.1, from coordinate 88,986 downwards.
GTATTTTTTAAAATTCAAATGAAAACTGACATTTTCAATTTTCACACACAGAGGCGTTGCTCCGCAACGTAAGTTGCTATTACGCCAACATATTTGTTTCTTTTTTTTTTCTCCAAAATACCAACATATTTGTTTTTTTCTAAATAACCCATTTCGTGAAATAGTGTTACGAAGTTAATATTTTTTTTTGTAAATCTTGCGAGGCGGATATATATATATATATATATATATATATATATATATATGTTATAATTACATTTTTGGCTTTTAGCAATGCATGCATAAAATGACATGATAAGAAAAAATAAATGCTCGGACAGGAATTGAACCCGGAGCTCTGGAGTTATATCCCACTACATATAGTAATAATTAGAATATATTATTATAAGTGAAATGAATGTATTCACGTAGACTTTCCCGGGCGGAGTTGCTATGATGATCTTGATGAAGGTTTTCGGGCTGTAGACCGGTCGTGAGGCTTGTAGTTCCCCGACGCAGTCTTTGGCAAAATGTAGGGGAACTACAAGCCTCACAACCAAGGTCTACAGCCCTAAAACCTTCATCAAGATCATCATAGTGAAATGAATGTTTGTACTAGACTTGCTCGGTGGCATAATCGGTAGCGCACTGGGATATATACAAATAAATTTATTATTATTATTATTATTATTATTATTATTATTATTATTATTATTATTATTAATTTTTTACAAATGCCAAAAAAAGCTCAAAATGACATGATAAGAAATATAAATGCTCGGACGGGACTTGAACCCGGACCTCTGGTATTATATCCCACTATATCTATTAATAATGAGAAGGTATTATTTTAAGAGAAATGAAAGTTCGTACTTGACTTGCTCGGTGTCGTAGTCGGTAGAGCACTGGGATATATATACACAAAAATAAATGTTTGGACGGGACTAGAAACCGAACCTCTGGATTTACATCCCACTATATATATATATATACATATATATATATATATATATATATATATATATATAGTAATTACATTTTGACTTTGAGCAATGCAAGCTTAAAATGACATCATAAGAAAAATAAATGCACGGACGGGACTTGAACCCGTACATCTGGATTTATATTCCAATACATTTAGTAATAATAAGAATATATTATTATAAGAGAAATAAAAGTTTGTTATAGACATTTCGGTGGCGTAATGGGTAGCGCATGGGATATGTATATGTATATTATAAATGAATCTCAGACATTGATCAATGCAAGCTGAAAATAAGATGATAAGAAAAATAAAATTTCAGACGGGACTTGAACACCGACCTCTGCATTTATATCCCAATACATCTAGTAATAATGAGATTATATTATTGAGAATTTTTTTTAGTAGACTTGCTTGGTGGCGTAATCGGTAGAACAATGGAATATATTCCATCCATAGTAATTCTGCCCGAAGGCAAGTCCTTCACTGCAATCATAGCATTTTCATGCTATGCTTGCAGCTTTAATAGGGAATTATAGGTGTGGTAGCTTCCCGTTGCTTTCCTATATTATTGTAATAAAATATTTGACATTGGGCAAAGCAAGCTTGAAATGACATAAGAAAAATAAGTGCTCGGACGGGATTTTATCCCGGACCTCAGCATTTTTAACCCACTATATGTAGTAATAATCAGAATATATTATTACAAGAGAATTAAATATTTGTACAAGACTTGCTTGGTGGCGTAATCGGTAGCGAACTGGGATATATATATATATATATATATATATATACATATATATAAATTAAATTTTCCATTTTCAGCAATGCAGGCATAAGATGAAATGATAAGAAAAATAAATGTTAGGACGGGACTTGAACCCAAATCTCTGGATTTACATCCTAGTACATCTAGTAATAATGAGTATATTTTTTATTAGAGAATTCTATGTTTGTATTACATTTTGTCTGTGGCGTAATAGGTAGCGCACTGATAATATATATATATATATATATTGTAACTAAATTTTGACATTGAGCAATGTGAGCTTAAAATGACATGAAAAGAAAAATAAATATTCTGACGGGACTTGAACGCGGAACTCTGGAATTATATCCCACTACTTCGAGTAATAACGAGAATATATTATTATAAGAGAAATATATGTTTTTACTAAACCTCCTCAGTAGTATAATCGGTTGCACACTGGTATATATAGTATATATATATAAACAGTCCACCGCTGTGGTTTCGAGGTAGCGTGCTGCCTTGTCACGCAGCGGGCCCGGGTTCGATCCCCGGTCGGAGCAGTTTTTCCGGGTGAGGTTTTTATCGGGGTTTTTCCTCACCTGTAAGAAAATCTCAGGAAAACTTTAAGGCCCAACGGTCCCCGAAATCATATGGCCATCATCCTTATCCTTATCATCCTTACCATTATCATTATCATCATCCTTCACCGGTGTGGAAAGCAACGGGAAGCTACCACACCTACCCAATTCCCTAGTAAAGCTGCAAGCATAGCATGAAAATGCTATGATTGCAGTGAAGGACCTGCCTTCGGGCAAAAATTACTGTGGACTAGTATAATTACATTTTTGACATTGAGCAATGCAATCTTAAATGACATGTTAATAAAAATAACACGCGTCCGACGGGAAATTGGAACCCGGACCGGTTGGATTTATATCCCACTACATCTGGTAATAATGACAAAATATTAATTATATAGAGAAACGAATTTTTTGTACTACACCTGCTCAGTGGGCATAATCGGTAGCAAGCCACACTGGAATATATTTATTACTATTTTAACTAAATGTTTGACATTGAAAAATGCAAACTTAAATGACATGATAATAAATTGAAATGCTTCTTCGGGACTTGACACGCTGACCTCTGGATTTATAATCCCACTACTTCTAGTAATATTGGAGATACTATATATTACTATCCGATAATAGAATATTTGTACATATACCTGCTTGGTGGCGTAATAGGTAGGCACAATGGAATCTATAATGTATATATATATGTATTTAACATACTTATATTTTTTGACATTGGGGAAAGGAAAGCTTAAAATGACATGATAAGGAAAAATAAATTCTCGGACCTCTCGGCACGGACTTGAACCCGGACCCTCTGTATTTATATCCCACTAACTCTTGTAATAATCAGTATATATTATTATAAGAGAAATTAATGTTTGTACTTGGCTTGATTTGTGGCGGAAAGGGACGGGCACTGGCATAGATATAGATATTATATATATATATATATATAAAATATAATTATAATTACTTTTTTTCACATTGAGCAATTCAATTTTGAATTGACATGATAGAGAAGTAATTGCTCGTACGGGACTTGAACACAGACCTTTCTGTATTAAACTCCCACTACACATCCAGTAATATATGAGATATATTATTAGAATAGAAACGAAATGTTTTTTCTTAGAACTTGTTTCGGTGGTGTAGTAGATAGAGTCAACTGAGATAAATCCACAGGTTCGATGTTCAAGTCCCACGTTTGGTCCGCTTTTTATTAATTTTTCTTATAATGTCAAAAACACACACACACACACACACACACACATATACATATAAAATTCAAGGAGGAATTATATTCATTTTTATTTTAAAATTGCGCTTGTAATTTATAATAACATAAAATCATATCTAAAAAATATACAAAGACAGAAACATTTGAAATTTTATATTTAAATTTCTTATATTATGTTAGATTTCAAATGTGAACAGTACAAAACGTAATATATTTTGAAACATTTTAATCCATGAAAAATATATTTATAATTGTATTTAGTATTTACCCTATAAAAGGAAGAGATGCGATTTCTTCATTCCAAAAAAAAATACTGTTACAAACTAGATTTAAACCTGTCAAAATTTTGTATTTTATTACATTCAAATGAAAACTGACTTTTTCAATATTCACACACAGTGGCGTTGCTCCGCAACGTAAGTTCTTATTACGTCTGCATATTTGTTATTTTTTGCTAAAAAAACCATTTCACAGAATAGTGTTGCGAAGTTAATATTTTTTTTTGTAAATCTTGAGAGGCCGATATATTATATACATATATTATAATTTTTGTTTTGTTTTATCAATCCTTGCATAAAATGACATGATAAGAAAAATAAAAGCTCGGACGGGACTTGATCTTGGACCACTGGATTCGTATCCCACTACATCGTGTAACAATTAGAATATATTATTATAAGAGATATGAATGTTTGTGTCAGACTTGCTGGGTGGCGTAATCGGTAGAGCACTGGAATGTGTATATATATGTATGTATATATTATTATTATTATTATTATTATTATTATTATTATTACATTTTTTAAAAATGCCAATGCAAGCTCGTAATGTCATGATAAATATAAATGCTCGGACGGGACTTGAACCCGGATCTCTGGATTCATATCCCATAACAAATAGTAATAATGAGGATATATTATTATAAGAGAAATAAATGTTTGTACTAGACTTGCTTGGTGGCTTAATCGATAGCGCACTGATATATATAATTAAATTTTTACCATTGAGCAATACAAGCTTAAAATGACATGATAAGTAATATAAATGCTCGGACGGGACTTGAACCCGGACCTCTGGATTCATATCCCACTACATCGTGTAACAATTATAACATATTATTATAAGAGAAATCAATGTTTGTACTAGACCTGCACGGTGGCGTAATCGGTAGCGCACTGTGATATATATATATTATAAGTATATCTTTGACATTGAGCAATGCAAGCTTAAAATTACGTAATAAGAAAAATAAGTGCTCGAACGGGACTTGAAGCCGCACCTCAGCATTTATATCCCTATACATGTAGTAATAATCAGAATATATTATTATAAGAGAAATAAATATTTGTAGAAGACTTGCTAGGTGGCGCAATCGCATATATATATATATATATATATATACAATTAAATATTTAACATTCAGCAATGCAAGCTTAAAATAACATGATATCAAAAATAGGTGCTCGGACGTTATTCGAACCCGGACCTTAGTATTTATATCCCACTACATGTAGTAATAATCAGAATATATTATTATAAGAGAATATTTGTACAAGACTTGCTTTGTGGCGTAATCGGTAGCGCACTGGGATATATATATTATAATTAAATTTTTGACATTGAGCAATGCAGGCATAAATTGATAAGAAAAGTTAGTGTTAGGACGAGACTTGAACCCGGATCTCTTGATTTACATCCTACTACATCTAGTATTAATGTGTTTATTTTTTTATTAGAGAATTTTATGTTTCTATTACATTTGGTCTGTGGCGTAATAGGTAGCGCACTGAGATATATATATATATATATATATATATATATATATATATATTATAACTAAATTTTGACATTGAGCAATGCGAGCTCAAATTGACATGAAAAGAAAAATATATGCTCTGACGGGACTTGAACGCGGAACTCTGGAATTATATCCCACGAATCTAGTAATAATGAGAATATATTATTATAAGAGAAATTAATGTTTGTACTACACTTGCTCAGTGGCGTAATCGGTGGCACACTTGGATATATATATATATACTATTATAAATAAATATGTGACATTGAACAATGCAAACTTAAATGTCATGATAAAAAATATAAATGCTTCTTCGGGACTTGATCGCGGGCCTCTGGATTTCTATCCCACTACTTCTAGTAATAATGAGTCTATATTACTATAAGAGAAGAGAATATTTGTACTGGACCTGCTTGATGGCGTAATAGGGAGCGCAATGGAATATATATATATATATATATATATATATATATATATATATATATTATTATATTATTATTATAATTATATTTTTGACATTCGGCAAAGTAAGCTTAAAATTACATGATAAGGAAAATAAATGCTCGGACGGACTTGAACCCGGACCTCTGGATTTATATCCCACTACATCTTGTAATAATGAGAATATATTATTATAATGAAAATGAATGTTTGTACTAGACTTGTTCGGTGGCGTAATTGATAGAGCACTGGGATATATCCACTGGTTCGGGTTCAAGTCCCGTTGGAGCATTTTATTAATTTTTCTTATCATGTCAAAAACACACACCCTCACACACACACACACACACACACACACACATACACACACACATACATACATACATACATACATACATACATATATATATATATATATATATATATATATATATAATTCGTCCACCGCTGTGCTCTCGAGGTAGCGTGCTGCCTTATTACGCAGCAGACCTGGGTTCGATCCCCGGTCGGGGCAGTTTTTCTGGGTGAGGTTTTTATCGAGGTTTTTCCTCACCTGTAAGACAAATGTCAGGAAAGCTTTAAGGCCCAAACGGTCCCCGAAATCTTATGGCCATCATCTTCATCATCATCATCCTTATCATTGTCATCATCACCATCATCCTTCACCGGTGTGGAAAGCAACGGGAAGCTACCACACCTACACAATTCCCTAGTAAAGCTGCAAGCATAGCATGACAATGCAGTGAAGGACCTGCCTTCGGGCAGAATTACTAAGGATGGATGAACTAACTAACTCACTGGCACTATCGAACCCGAAGGTTCATTGCTCAATGTCTTCTATGGTATTCTCTCTTCTTCCATTCTTATGAGGTGTCCATACCATTTCAAACGTTTTTATTCTATTTTTCCTAATATGTTTTCTCAACTTGCATAATTTCCATTATTGTGATGTTTCTGACCTTATCCATTCTTGAAATTCTTGTACATCGCCTCCAAAAATCCATTTCTACTGCTAACAGCTGGTTGGCTTATTTTTTACTTACTGTGCAGGTTTCGGACCCATATAATAAAATGCTTTGTAAAAGAACGTGAATGTAGTTTTCTTCGTTCTGTATATTACATTTCTATTCCAAAGTACTGAATTCAACATACCAACAATTCTTCTTCCATCAGTTATTCTTATTTTAATAACAATAATAATAATAATAATAATAATAATAATAATAATGATAGCAATAACAATAATAATAATAGTAATAATAATAACAATAATAAAATGGAAATCTGTACTATTTCAACACAAAGTTCTTAGGAAAATTTTAGAATAAAAGAGAGATGAACAGACGGGCGAATGCAGAAGACTACATAACGGTGAACTACATGATCTATATTGTAGGAAATACAATTACAAATACGAGTATCATATTTTTCATGGATTAAAATGTTTGAAAATATATTACGTTTTATACTGTTCACAATTGAAATCTAACATAATATGAGAAATTTGAATTCAAAATTTCAAATGTTTCTGTCTTTGTATGTTTCTGAAATATGATTTTATGTTATTCTAAATTACAAGCGCAATTTTAAAATAAAAATGAATATAAATCATCCTTGAATTATATATCCATCATTTATGGATGGATGGAGTGAAGAGAAGTATGGAAGCTAGAGATCTGAGGGAAGAAGATGCTTTAGACAAGAAACCTCTGGCGACAAATAACTTTCGGTTGAAGGAGAAACACTGTATTGTGGAATATTCCTAAATAAAAAAATATTATTTTTATTATTATTATTATTATTGTTATTATATTATTTTAATTTACAATTTATTTATTAATAATATTATATGTTGATAATATTATTATATTATGTTATTTTAATTTACAATTTATTTATTAATAATATTATAATAAAATAAATATTGAAATTATAGATTTTATAAATTTTGCAGTAAATTTTATGTTAGGTTATCGTTTATAATTGTAATGTTTGATAAAATCGCTAATTAACGTGGGAAATCTTTTTACAAAACATGATCTGATAAATAAAGTAGATGTGGCAACAATGTAGGCCTACATCTCATTCTGCGTCTCCGGAAAAATCAATAATAAGCTCAATGGCCCGTGTAATATATCAATCGAATTTACATATTGTATTATTTTCAATATTTACACGAAAACTGTCAAAGCTGCATAAAAAATATACATTTTCAGACAATTTTGAAAAATTAAGCTATTCAAAAATAATATTAAAACATCTCCGAGCAATTACATAGAGTATATATTTTATTATAAACTTCAAAGTTTTTAAAATATTTCGTTTCCATGTTAATGGACGATCCATTAGTAATATCAGAACTCGCGTCAAGGAGACACAAACATCGCCACTTAGCGATCGTGTTTTGTTAATTTGCAACACTGTAGGAGTACGTTGGATGAGCCAGACGCCTGTCGAGAATAAATGTTATAATTTGGAAAATATGAAGATGTGTATGACGTAGTAATAGCAGTTATAACTATTAAATAACCAATAATAACACTAATATGTCCACCGCTGTGGTCTCGGGGTAGTGTGCTGCCTTGTCACGCAGCGGGCCCGGGTTCGATCCCAGGTCGGGGCAGTTTTTCTGGGTGAGGTTTTTATGGGTGAGGTTTTTATCGGGGTTTTTCCTCACCTGTAAGACAAATGTCAGGATAACTTTCAGGCCCAAACGGTCCCCGAAATCATATGGCCATCATCATCACCTTTATCATCATCATCATCATCATCATCATCTTTCATTCTTTCACCGGAGTGGAAAGCAACGGGAAGCTACCACACCTACACAATTCCTTAGTAAAGCTGCAAAGCATAGCATGAAACCGGGCAGAATTACTATGGATGGAACACTTATAAAAGCAGTTAATTATTTATATAATACCTTAAACTTTAAAACTACCAAAAATATGTCATAGAAATTGTAATTTTTACTTTATTTTTGTCTAGAATATGTTGTTGATTACATCAGATTTTGGTTATTTTTTTTAATATTTGTTGGTTTTAAACTTAATAGCTGTGCTGATAACTGTGTTCAGTCATAAATATTATAAATTAGCAATACGTGATTTCTACATTCTAACACATTGTATTTATAATTTTATTTTCAATCTCATGACAGCGGATTCTATGTCAGAAGTCCACCCACATTAATCGAATTTAAAATCTTGAAAAAGCGCATAAATTATTATAGCAATATGTGAATAATAATCTGAGAAATGTGTGTATAATATATATATATATATATACGTAGATTTATTTCCAAAAAAAAAGGCCTGAAAATTAAATGTGAAGTTGAGGTGACTTTAACGCAGGAACGGCATATTCACAACGTTAAACTTCTTTTTAAAGTTCAAACGAAAGAGACAACTCATGGAATATTAACTGTCAACTTCCTCACCTAACCTATCGTCATTATCGAACCGTGGTACCTAGACTCGCGGACATAGGCTCTCTATATATCCCTATCCTGAGAGTTTTCCTATCATTCCCTGTATATTCTACATCCCTAGTATCATGTTAATATCAACCTCCTACCTCATACTTGGCCTTCCTTTTGTTTTCCTTCAGTTTCCATGCCCCTCTTCCATTCCTCATGTGTGTCACATGACCTGCTCACCGAAGTCTACGAGACTTGACTGTATAAAACTATGTCGTTTAACTAATTAACTTACTAGCACTAGCCTGTCGACCCCGTAGTTTCATGGCCGCGCGTACATAAGCTCTCCATACATCCCTATCCTGGGTTAATGTTTTTCCAATCATCCCCTGTATAATCTACTTCCCTCAAATCATTATAAATAATATTTTCACACTTCATTCTTGGTCTACCGAATGGCCGTTTTCACTCTGGTTTTCTATAGGAGCTTCAATGCCTCACTTTCTTTCCGCATTCGTACCACGTGCCCTGCGCATCGCAGTCTACGAAACCATCATTATATCCGATTTCCTACATATATAGATAAAGTAGTTCACTGTTATACATTCTTCTGCATTCGCCTGTCTGTTCATCTCTGTTTTGTCCTCAAATTTTCTTTCTTTCTTCTTCTTCTTCTTCTTATTCTTCTTTAAGCCCATGTTACCCTTAACAGAGATTTAGGCGCTCTCCGCCTACAGGGAAGAATTTGAGTCATACTAATTTAGTTACACTTGTTTTCGTATAGATGTCATTTGAGTGGTCCGTGGTCAGCGTTCCGCCTCATACTGATATCTAGGGAACCAAGATAGTACTAGGACGGGAAAATTCGGTAAATTTTGCTTAGAGGCCTTTTCATTCAGGCTTAAGGATCTTTTACGAGCCTGAAAATCTTCTTAAGAACTTTATTCTGAAATAGTACAGAAAGTCCATCATATTATTATTATTATTATTATTATTATTATTATTATTATTATTATTAATTATAAAATAATTATAATTTATTTATTTTTATTTATTATTTATAAATAGTATTATAATTATATATTTATTATTATAGATTTTCAATTTTCTCAGTTAATTTTATGTTACGTTTGGTTTATATTTATAAAGTTTGAAAAAATTGCTAATTAAAATGCGAAATATGTTTACACAACATAGTCTAAGAAATAACGTAGATGTGGCAACAATCTACTTGTCATTCTCCGTCTCCGGAAAAGTCAATAAGTAGCTCAATGGCCTTCATAAAATTTCAATTAAATATACATATTGCATTATTTTTCATATTTACATGAAAACTATCAAAGCTGCATAAAAAATAAATATTATGAAAAATTACGTTATTAAAAAATAATATTAAAACATCTCTGAGCAATTACATAGAGTATATATTTTATTGTAATCTTCAAAGTTTTTAAAATATTTCGTATCCATGTTAATAGGCGATCTGTTCATATTGTCAGAACTGCGTGAAGGTGACACAAACAACTCCACATAGCGATTGCGTTTTGTTAATTTGCAACACTGTAGGCGTACCCTGGCTAAACCAGGCGTCTGTCGTGTATAAATATTAATACATTCAACATGTAAGATTTGTGATGGTTATTAAAGCGTGCTTAGAGTGTATTGATGCGTGTGGAATGGACTCAGGAGCTGTTTTTGTCTTCAATTGAACACGTGGTTGGTAATTTATATTAATATTTGATAAATTATATAAACATGATCATCTGTGAATCTGTTTTTAATGAACTCAATAACTGCTTAACTGAATTGAATGGGGGTTTAACCATCATTTAGAGAATTTCTTTGGGAGAATTAACGTATGTAACTTATTACCGTATGTACTATAGGACCGGAGCAAAATAAATAATAGTTTTAAAAAACCAAAGCAACACGCTTTATGAGAAAACCGAACTAAAAAAATGAAAGATAATTTTAATTTCCAACACGCTTGGGATAAAATTAAAGTGGCCAACAAAAAAAATAATCTCCAACACATATAGAATAAAACTAGAGGTATGAACAAAAAGAAAATAATTTTACCATCAAAAGCGTGGGGTGCTCTATATCAATTAATATATTTGACAATAAACAGATATTGGTAAAAGTAAAGTCTCTAAGAAGAAAATGTAAAAATCATAAAAAGCACCCTACGCTTCAGGGTAAAATTATTTTATTTTTGTTGATAACTCTAGTTTTATTCTATATGTGTTGGAGAAAATTTTTTGTTGACCACTTTAATTTTATCCCAAGCGTATTTGAAAATAATTTATTGTTTCTAATAAAGCGTGTTGTTTTAGTTTTTTTAAACTATTGTTTATTTTTTAGTTTTAATATTTTACAAAATAAGGTAAAAATGTAAATATCTTTAAATTCGACACTATTGTAGTATGCGCTAAAAGTAATACCCTTCTAAAAAATCCTCCCAGCCGGATTTGAACCTGCGACCTATGGATTACTGAAATTATATACCGCTAGAGTTCACCGCTCTACCAACTGAGCTCTTCCAACAATTGACTAAAAAGTCGACAAGTCCGGAACCTATTATACCAGTTTTCATTTGTTTGATTTTCTGATGATTCTGGCCAGGATTTTAGAAAGTAAATATGACATTATTATATTGTCATGGGTCTTTTACAAGTATACAAAGTGTCAAGTCGATCCAATTATTTTAAGCTAAAATAAAGCGTGTAAAAAAAGTGGATCGCTGCACTGAAAAGTCGCTTTTTGGACTCCTGAATTGCTTATTTTGTCTAAACCATAACAAATACGTCATAAAAGAATATCTAAAAAAATCTTCAAAAAAAGTCTACGACAGTATATGTTTATCGTTTACGGATAACTCACAAAAAACACTTTTGTCTTTCAGAATTAGATTAAAAATAAGGATTATTTACAAGACTTTCCCAACAACACAATGTTAATTCTGTAATAATATTAACTGTTTAACAATTACAGTAAGTACACTTAGCAAAACAAAAAAGAATGAGCCGACTGATCGGGCTGATCAATTATCTAATTCCGCAGCATTTTCCGAGCTTCATTATTCATTTTCAAAGTGTCCAATATCCTATGTTAAAAAGAAACTGTAGGACTTTGTCATCACTGATTGGAATGAACATTGGATAAGGAGTGCAAATGGTGCTTTGACTAAAGAACTCTTCTTTCCTACAGTACACTATAGGCTACATATGAAACATGTTATTCTAAATTCCATCTTTTCACAATTTATGACGGTGGCCATGGAAAATTAAGAAGTTATTTTAGGAGATTTAATATTAACCCAGACAGTGATCATAATTGTAAATGTCAATAATCAATACAATAAGTAAAATATGTTTTATTTTATTACACGCTTTATATTAGCTTGACCTCTATCTATCTATCTATCTATCTATCTATCTATCTATCTATCTATCTATCTATCTATCTATCTATCTATCTATCTATCTATCTATCTATCTATCTATCTATCTATCTATCTATCTATCTATCTATCTATCTATCTATCTATCTATCTATCTATCTATCTATCTATCTATCTATCTATCTATCTATCTATCTATCATCTATCTATCTATCTATCTATCTATCTATCTATCTATCTATCTATCTATCTATCTATCTATCTATCTATCTATCTATCTATCTATCTATCTATCTATCTATCTATCTATCTATCTATCTATCTATCTATCTATCTATCTATCTATCTATCTATCTATCTATCTATCTATCTATCTATCTATCTATCTATCTATCTATCTATCTATCTATCTATCTATCTATCTATCTATCTATCTATCTATCTATCTATCTATCTATCTATCTATCTATCTATCTATCTATCTATCTATCTATCTATGTAACGGAATCTTTGAACGCGATTTTCACCCACTTAAAATCATTGGGTCGACTTGAAACTTTGTAAACTTGTAAAGGATCCGTGACAATAAAACTTTTCATATTTATTTTCAAAAATCCTGGCCAGAATCATCAGAAAATAAAAAAAAAATGTGTCTTTGCATCTAGTAACGGTATCTTTGATCACGATTTTCACCCACTTAGAAACATTGGATCGACTTGAAACTTTGTATACTTGTAAAGGACCCGTGACAATAAAACTTTTCATATTTATTTTCAAAAATCCTAGCCAGAATCATCAGAAAATAAAAAAAATGTGTCTTTGCATCTAGTAACGGTATCTTTGATCACGATTTTCACCCACTTAGAAACATTGGATCGACTTGAAACTTCGTATACTTGTAAAGGACCCGCGACAATACAATAATTTCATATTTGTTTCTAAATCAAATCCAGGTCAGAAGCATGAAAAAATAAAAATCTTTGTATCTATGTAACAGAATTTTTGAACACGATTTTCACCCACTTAGAAACATTGGATCGACTTGAAACTTTGTATACTTGTAGAGGACCCGTGACAATACAATAATTTCATATTTTGTTTCTAAAATCCTGGCCAGAATCATCAGAAAATCAAAAAGAATGAAAACTGGAATAATAGGTTGCGGACTAGTCGACTTTTTAGTCAATCGTTGCAAGAGCTCAGTTGGTAGAGCGGTGAACTCTAGTGGTATATAATTTCAGTAATGCATAGGTCGCTGGTTGAAATCCGGCCCAGAGGATTTTTTAGAAGAGTATTACTTTTAGCTCATACTACAATAGTATCGAATTTAAAGATATTTACATTTTTCCCTTCTTTTGTAAAATATTAAAACTAAAAAGTAAAAAATATATAATAGTTTTAAAAAACTAAAACAACACGCTTTATTAGAAAACCGAACTAAAAAAATTAAAAAAATAATTTTAATTTCCAACACGCTTAAGATAAATTTAAAGTGGTGAACAAAAAAATCATCTCCAAAACATATAGAATAAAAGTAGAATTATCAACAAAAAGAAAATAATTTTACCATCAAAAGCGTGGGGTGCTTATTACGATTTTTACATTTTCTTCTTAGAGACTTTACTTTTACCAATATCTGTTTATTATCAAATATATTAATAGATATAGAGCACCCCACGCTTTTGTTGTTAAAATTATTTTCTTTTTGTTGATAACTCTAGTTTTATTCTATATGTGTTGGAGATTATTTTTTTTTGTTGACCACTTTAATTTTATCCCAAGCGTGTTGGAAATTAAAATTATTTTTCATTTTTTTAGTTCGGTTTTCTAATAGAGCGTGTTGTTTTAGTTTTTTAAAACTATTATTTATTGTCCTATATTCGAAAGACGATTCTGGTTAAACTAACTTTTAAACGATGATGAGGCTTCTGCCTCAATGTGTGAAGTGATTTTTAAGAACCAAAATTATTATAAACATTTTAGGAAATTCACAACACACATTCATAACAATGTGCAGTATTTTGTTACGACACTTACAGACAGTTTATGTAATTCATAACACTTATTCAAAACCACAAGTTAACATCTTTGTTTTACAATAGATAGTATAATATTGTTACAGTAAACTACAATCTTAACATGTCTTTGTGGCGAAATGGGGTGTTAAAATATTTGGAGATATAATAATAATAATAATAATAATAATAATAATAATACTTACTTACTTACTTACTTACTCACTGGCACTATCAAACCCGTAGGTTCATGGCCGCACGGACATAAGCTCTCCATACGTCCCTATCCTGAGCTAATGCTGTCCAATCATTCCCTCTATAATCTACTTCCCTCAAATCTAGTTAATGTTATTCTCCCACCTCATTCTTCGTCTACCAACTGGGCGTTTTTACTCTGGCTTTCCTACAAGAAGCTTCCATGCAAGTCTTTCATTCCCCATACGTGCAACATGTCCTGCCCATCGCAGTCTACGAGACTTAACTCTTCTTATTATATCTGGCTTCCTATAAAGACCATTTAGTTCATTGTTATGTAGTAATCTCCATTCACCTGTCTGTTCATCTCTCTTTGGCCCAAAAATTTTCCTAAGAACTTTATTCTCAAAAACTTGTAATCTCCTTTCCTCTCTTAAAGTAAGAGTCCATATTTCGCACCCATATAATATAACTGGTACAATATTAGTTTTATATATTTTCAGCTTAATGTTTTTTGAAAGGAGTTGGGACATCAAGAGTCTCTGCATTGCATAATAGCACGCATTTCCAGAAATGAGCCTATGTTTAATTTCATTGTGCATCTCATTCCTATTTGTGATTATTGTTCCTAGGTATTTGAATTCAGCCACTTCCTCAAAATTTCCCTCATTTGTCATTAGCTGTCCATTTCCATTATATAATGATTTCTACATGTGACCATATATTTAGTTTTATTGATATTTACTTCCAGTCCTAATTTCTTAGTGTTAGTTAATAGTGTGTGCGTGTTGTCCGTTAGTATCTCCTCGCTATCGGCCCATCAGCATAAACTAACAGCTTATTAATTCCATTGAGTTGTAAGCCTTCCTCAATCTCTATTGATTTAATGGCATGCTCTAGTACAAAATTAAATAGTAGAGGAGATAGTGCATCTCCTTGCTTCAACCCATTCTGGATATCAAAAGCGTTCGAAAACTGTTTGCCTACACGCACCCTACTCTTTGTGCCATTTAGATACATTCGTATAAGTCTAACTAACTTTTTATGAATTCCGAACTCCAGCAGGATACTATATAACTTCTCCCTCTTAATTGAATCATATGCTTTTTTGAAGTCTACATATAGTTGATGTACAGTACCATTATATTCCCATTTGTTTTCTAAAATCTATCTTATACTAAAAATCTGATCTGTTGTAGACCTGTTTCTTCTAAATGCACATTGATGATCTCCTAGAATGTCATCAATATAGGGAGTAAGTCTGCTTACTAATATATTTGTTAGAATTCTGTACGAAGTTGAAAGTAATGAGATGCCCCTGTAGTTGTTGCAATCAATTTTATCTCCTTTCTTATAATTGGTACGATAAGTGATTCCTTCCATTCATCTGGAAGAGCTTCTTTTTCCCAAATCATACTAAGCAACCTGTCCATCAATTTTTCTCCCCCTGATTTTATCATTTCTGCTGGGATCTCATCTAAACCAGATGGTTTATACATCTTCAATTCTTCAATCGCCATTTCAACCTCTAATGTACTTGGTTCGGCGACTAGCATTTCTGCTGTCAGTAAATTATCCTCCTCAATGTCCTGTTCTGTATGTACATTTAATAACTGATTAAAGTAACTTTTACATCTATTTAATATACTCCTGGTATCTGAAATCATATCCCCATTTTCATTCCGAATTATGTTTGTTCTAGCCTGAAACCCTTTCTTCTCTATACTAATTCCCTGATATAATTCTCTAATGTTCCTAATTTTTGCATTCATTTCAAGATCATTAACCTTCTCTCTCAAATATTCCCTCTTTTTACTCTTTAGTAGCTTGGTGGTTTCCCGTCTAATACTACCAAATTGCTCTAAATTTACCTTATTTGGCTCGTGAAACCATTTCATTTTTGCTAGCTTTCTTTTCTTTATTATTATACATGGTGTGCCTAAAATATGATTATTATATATATGTTGATTTACTCTAATTTTAACGAATAAAATACTGTACGATTATAGAAAAATATAAATTAAAATAGAATTACCGGTACTAATAAACTAGAATATATCTCATAATTTCTACTCGTGCAGAAAATTATCCTCATAGTTTTTTTAAAGTAATTACCTAAATAGATTTCTCTCATTTCGAGTAATCGAATTTCTGTGCTATGTAAGTTTATTTTAAGAGCGCGACGAAATAAATGTAAGATATTTCACTTAACATAAAATGCAAATATAGTTTTAAATATGTTGGGTTGTTATTACGTATATAAAACATAGTAAAGTATAGCCTGAAATATTTAATACCGTATAAACACGCTACATTGACGATAAAGGTGCTCAGCATTTCCAAATAAATTATATAACTTAATATTTAATACATCAAATAATCCCAATTATATGGAATTCAAACATAACGTTTTGCATTAAATAAATTTTCCTATTTATTAAATTTAAAATATAAAATACAATGAAATGATGCACATATACTTTATTTAAAATATTCTTCAATGAAATCATTCTCTTTGTTTTTAGATAAAACACAATGGTTTTTGTTTAACAAAACGAGTGTAATATGGATGTGAGATAGCTTGAAATAGTCTATCAAATATTAATTATTGTCATTTTTTTTTGTTTAATGAATTATTATTGAAATTATTTATGAAAAACGGAAAATACTCTTATTTCATGTTTCACCGTATTTTAATGTTAATAATAAATAAAATTCTATATAATTACTTTACAAAATGCTAAAGAAAAAATAGTATTACAAAAAATTAATTATGAGGATTATATGTGTAATTATAAAAATATTATAATACTGGTACATGCTGCTTTCTCAGTCAAAAACTATTTTTTTTGTTTGTTATGTAGTAAATAATTTTTAATTACGTTTCTACTCTGGGAAATTAAATTGTTTGTTATAATCTTTTTGAAATATTAAAATGAAATGCAATAACAAATACACTTAATGTTATTAAATTATAACATAAGTCTGTAAAGCTACATTACTTTAAGCTCTATGTTTGTAGAGAGTGTAAATAAATTAATACAGAATTTAAAAAATTAAATAAGCTTAATTAAATTATGTTATTATTATTATATTATTATTATTATTATTATTATTATTATTATTATTATTATTATTATTATTATTATTATTATTATGAAACAATTAAATTGGTACGGACACATTAGAAGAATGGAAGAAGGAAGATTACCTAAGATAATCATGGATTGGGAACCACAGGGAAGGAAAAAGAAGGGTAGACCAACTATTACGTGGATTCAGGGAATCAATGAAACTAAGAGGGAATGGGAAATAGAAGAAGATATATGGATGAACAGACAATAATTGAAAAATGTGTTGAAACAAATGTGTAGTTAACTGTGAACGTGGGACCGGATAAATGTATATTCATTGTAAAGCCGATATAATAAAAAAAAATTATTATTACTATATTCATTGCAGAGACTCCTTTCAAAAAACGTTAAATTGAAAAAAAATATAAAACTATTATTCTACCACTTATATTACATGGGTGCGCAACATGGACTCTTACTTTAAAGGAGGAAAGGAGATTACGAGTATTTGAGAATAAAGTTCTTAGGAAAATTTTGGACCAAAACGAGATGAACAAACAGGTGAATGGAGAAGAGACTACTTAACAATGAACTACACGGTCTTTATAGGAAGCCAGATATAATTAGAACATTTAATTCTCGTAGACTGCGATGGGCAGAACATGTGGCACGAATGGGGAATGAAAGAGGTGCATGGAAGCTTCTTGTTAAAATATTTTCAGTGAGGGCAGCGCCAATTAAAGAAGATAAGATATTGACAGGGTCCACACAAACAGATGGGTTTAGATTACCCGAACTTCCCTATATATATATATATATATATTGTTATAATTAAATGTTTAACATTGAGCAATGGAAACTTAATATGGTATGATAAGAAAAATAAATGCCTGGACGGGATTCGAACCGGATCTCTGAGTTCCGGGTTGAATCCCGTCCAGGCACTTATTTTTCTTATCATATATATATATATATATATATATATATATATATGTGTGTGTGTGTGTGGTGTGTGTGTTGTGTGTATCATCGTTATTGTCATAAGTAGGATAGATCAAGATTTCTAAATCTTTCTAATATTTTGTTCATGGGAACAACGTCAATAGTTTCATTCCTTCGTAATAAAGACAGTTCATAAACTATAGTTTAACACTTTAGGCCACGTACCACAATATTTTATGAACTTTCACATATACGTACATATGCAAGATTACAGTTGTAGATTAACTGAAAACACCTGTGTGACACGTGCTCTATGATCTCAGCCAGCTCTCATTGTTTGAACATCAGAGATGTCCAGCCGTTTACAAAGTAAAACTAAATCCACTCTTTCACTGCAAATATCGTGCAAGAAAATCCGCTCTTTTTCAAGGTTATTTTAAATAACGTTAGTTTACTTATTTCGTCATTAGTTTATTCATCGAATTTGTCTTAATTTAAATAATTAGTGGTTTAATAGTTAAGTATCATCGCCTCACTATGTTGGTTGTCCGTTTATATAAGAACAGGTGTCGCGCGACAATGATTAACATGCGGAATTATTATAGTGGCGGTAGTCGGCATCTTTGTATTTAATTATATATAACAGCTGCGGGGAAACAAAGTGAGCAACCACCATAGTCAGGGGATAATAATATACTTTCCTCTAGTTCAAAGGTTCGATTATTCAGAGCAAGTCGGGGCTAGAATTTCTTAGCTATGGGTCTCGTGTCTTAGAACTACGATACGTAAAAGAACTTCAGGTTTGAAAAAGGAGGCCTCAGAGCAAAACTGTCCGTCCTTTCATGCACAGATTTGAATTCGATCTGAATGGTTTTACCAGTTAAAGAGTGTCGTAATAGTGTATTAGTTGCGAGATTGGGAAGTGGTTTTACAGAAGCCAGGAAAATGTTTAACACCCGAGCGATAGCGAGGTTTTTAATTTCCAAGATTCTGTAAAACACTTTACAAACGTGCGTTATACATTATTTTTTGCGCGGTGGTGTTTTCAAAATAATAAATAATGTAAAATAATAACATATTTGTTGAAAATGTTTGCGTTCATTATAAACAACTGACTAACTTTAACAGTGTGGGCAATGTTTATTAGTATAAAATACAGCAGGCTGTGAGACCATTAGTGATAAAATGGCGGCTAGTAGGTATTTACTGTTTATATTGTTTCAAATAAAGTTGAATGAATTTATAATGCAGTGATTTGTTTCGTATATTAACACTACCTTTTGCATATACATTGTACGTAGAATGCAGTGGTTTTACTTCCCGAACGTGGGTGTAAATGTAATATTACAGTATAGTTATTTAGGTTGGCAAACCCGAATATAGGAAGTTGAACTTTCAATCATGGTCGCCATTGCTGTAAGTACGGCAAAACGCAGTATCGCGCAAAAAATATAATAACACTGAAACAATCGACAATAATATTTTTTTTTGCAAATGCCCCAGGTCGTCTTTCGACATTCATGGTGTTCTCTCCTGGCATGGCGTACATGTAACCCACTTCTGAGGTTGGGGCGCCTGGAAGGCGGGGTTAAGTTGCCCCATGATATGATGGGTGATGATAGTGGTACGCCAGGAGAGTCCCTAATCCTAAGCTTAATCTAAGATGAATATGAATGATGATGATTGCGATGGCTATGTGATTTCGAGGACCGTTTGGGCCTTAACGTTTTCCTGACATTTGTTTTACAGGTGAGGAAAAACCCCGATAAAAACCTCACCCAGAAAAACTGTTTCGAACCGGGGATCGAACCCGGTCCCGCTGCGTGACAAGGCAGCACGCTACCTCGAGATCACAGCGGTGGACTCAACAAAAATATTGTTGAAATTTGTTGTTATCCACTGTCACTGTATTAGAATGTTTATTGTTTCCATGACAACTACATTAATTGAAAATACACAATAATAAATGAGTAGCGTCTCGGGACCTGGGCTGACACGAAGGCGGGAAATAGTATGCTGCGACATTATAGAACTAGCCTGGTTGGTGATTAAATCAGCAACATCCGCCTACCATTCTCAGTTAGTTGCTGTGGTACTGTTGCCTATTCAAGCAACTTATCCCTGGTGAGGAAGATAAAACACTTATTTGGAACTAGCTTCAAATAACATTAACCCTTTCACACAAACTTTTTATTTATTTAAAAAATACACGTAATATAAAATATTTCATATAAATAATAAGGGTGTATGAACGTAAATTCTACAGGGTATTATTTAATTTTTTGTCTTCTTCTTCTTCACTTCACGGGCTAGGCAAAAATTGCCTGTTCCGCTTCACAGTTCTTCTGGCCATCTTTTCACTGGCCTTCCTACATTTCTTGAACTTCTTGGCTTGTAGTTGAATGCAGCTCTTGGTAATCTTGTTACATTCATTCTTTCCACACGCATGAACCATTTCTCTCTATATTCTCTGATTTTCTCATTCAATGGATATATGTTTAACTCTGTTCTTATATATTAATTCTTTATCCGATCCAATCTTGTGCAGCCTTTTGTTCTTCTAAGGAAGTTCATTTCTGCGCTTTGTATCTTACTTTGCAGTATATTTTTTTATAAATTGAATAGATTATTTCTCTCATGCCCCAAATGGGAGTCAATGACCAATCACGTTTCAATGAACATTGTTTTACAACCAATTACAGTCGTGTTTGACCTCGATAGTTATCGAATTTTGGTTACCAAAATAAAGTAAGCTCCTCCTTTTTTAATATTCTGAACAGGTAAGAGCATTATTTTGCAGTGACTGACTCTCTAACAAATACGTTGAATATAGCAAATACTGAACAGATTGCTTCGACCTAGACATTGGGTAAATATGTTTTCAATGATTGTGTTTTTAAATACTGATTTTACTGAGTTCTTTCCGAAAAAAATTAATGACCTATAATATGTGTTATAATATACAAGTTGATGTTTCCATTTTTCTCCACTAGGGCGCAATCTTACAATATTGCGACCTTATTTGGCAATAAATAGTATGATCAAGTTGCAGTGATGAACAAATGAAACATTTCTCATTTGTTTTCAAACATCGCCATTTACATTAAATATATAAATATTTGAAAATAATTGTATTTAAGTAATGATTTGTCAGTAAAGAGCTTAATTTTATTCGTTAGGTAGTCCTAACAAATGCCCCTCTTGATTTCCAAATTCTCCAGATAAATTGGAAATCACTCGTGGCATTACTTATAATAATAGTAAAATGCGCACAATGTGCAAAATATTGATGATTAACTATTATAGTCCTAATTTTATAATTGACACTTTTCTTCTTTTGCAGTTTTGTGCATGGTATCTTTCACAGTTTGCACACGCAATCATCATTCGGCTGGTGGAATGTCTTGTCTTGGCAGAATTTGTAATGAAAGCCGTGGCACTACTTATAAGTAATAAGTTAATTAAACCCCCTACAGGATAACGAACTCCTACTGGATCAATGGTTATCACAGGGTGAATTAGTCTCAATGATTGGATTTGCTTACTTACGCTTGTCCTAATTTATATACTCTTTTTCCTCCAAGTCTTTATCTGATTCAAGCTTGAGAATTCTGTTCTACTTTCCCTATCCACTTATGCCTCCATCTCTTACTTCGGCTCAACTGCACTTCTATTAGCGCTTGATTTTCAGTTATATTGTTGTAAACTATAGCTCTTCTTCTGTATTTACTAACATTATTTAATATTTTACATTTTTAAAACAATTTTTATAACATTATTAGACAATTTTGAAGTATTTATTTAAATATGCAAATCACAATATTATGGCACTGTTAGACCATATTGTGATGCTAACTGCTATTTTCTTTCCTCTCACACAGTAATATTACTTAGTCTATGATTTTTCTAAATAAAAAATCGCTGTTTTGGGGTATCGCTGGTTGGATCAGCGTTACGGAGTGATAAGTAAGTGTGTACCCATTTTTAATAAACGTTTGGTAATTTTAATTTTATTGATATATTATTTTTAACATAGATTTGGCGATTTATTGTAAATATTGGTCATTTAAATTTCATAGCGACCGATAGTAATCGAGGATGATAATCGATATGTGCTCGATTGTGAGTTATTGCTGGCTGTATAAACACTGGTGCATGCGCACTGTTGTTCTATAGGACTTCGAAAATATTTCACGCTAGTTTTTAATGTTCGAAAATACGATCACATTTCTCCATTATTCCACGAATTGTCATGGCTACATCTAAAAGAGAGAAGAAAATCGCACTGTCTAATTCTCCTATTTAAGATTCTACATATCTCGATTCCCAATTATTTATCATCCCGTTTCCAGTATCTATCCTCAAACCATAACTTAAGCACAAAATCACAACATAGTCTCTTACTTAATATACCGCAACATATGACATCACATCACTCCATGTCATATACCATCTTCACTTCTCGCAACTGGAATTCCCTACCACAAGAAATAAGGGGCTGCCGGACATTGGCATCAATTAAAATAAATCTAAATTTATATTTGCTCTAAACTCGACTTCATTATTATTCAGTGTAAGGTATATATATTAATTGGTGTTTCCCGTATAATGTATCATATTATTATTATTACTATTATTATTATTATTATTATTATCGTATCATTATTGTTATTACCCTAAATGTTGTTTTTACATGAAATTTACATTGCTACATTTATTGTATCTTTAACTGTTTATAATTAGTATAGTGTATATATCTATATTGTCAAATTTTATTTGTATTTGTGCTGGTTGACTGGAAGAGAGGGCCGTATGGCCTTAACTCTGCCAGAATAAATAAAGTATTATTATTATTGTTGTTATTATTATTATTATAAGTGCAGTTTTTCCCTTACTTCTTCTTTATTTTATTACTTTATCAGTTTATTGGTCTGTTATTCTAGACCTACACTCGCTTGTTTCCACCTCTATTTGTCTCTTATTATTCCAGTTCACTGCACAACTGTTACTGCACTGAATACTGGGAATCATCTCTGTCGTGGATGTCCTCTTCTGCATCTTTTTCCTTTTCTAGATTCATATATCGTTGTGGTGTTGTCCCACCTTTCCCGGTTCACCCTGACACTGTGCATGTAATATGTGCCTTGTAAAATATAGGCCTGGTTGGTTAAGTGGAGGAGAAGACGTTATGACTTTGAATATATTATTATTATTATTATTATTATTATTATTATTAATGTATTTATTAAGCTATTCATTATTTCCTTAATGTTATTTGAAATCCCTTGTATATTCCATGTTCCTGAAAGAATAGTCAGTTTGTAGCTTTTTATTAAATCAATGTAGCATTTGATTTTTGGGCATTGTATTTTTTAACGAAGTCGGTCGCGGTGGACTAGTGGTTATGCTCCTTGCTTCTGGTCCGGAGGGTCCCGGGTTCAAACCCGGCCCGGGTAATTTTTTTAGGACGGAAAAATCCAAGGTGGAAGTCCTCCGGGAGGGACTTTAAGTCCGTGAGTCCCGAGTCTGAAGATTTTCAGGCTCGTAAAAAAAATCTTAAGCCTGAATGAAAAGGCCTCTAAGCAAAATGTACCGAATTTTTCCGTCCTAGTACTACCTTGGTTTCCTAGATGTCAGTATGAGGCGGAACACTGACACCGGACCACTCAGAAAGACATCTATACGAAAACAAGTGTAACTAATTAGTATGGTTCAAATTCTTCCCTGTAGGGGGAGAGCGCTCAAATCTCTGTAAAGGGAAAACATAGGCTTACAATACAATGCAATACAATTTTTTAACGAATAGCAAGCTAGCCTGATGCGTCAACCCCAAATCCTGCGGACCAGGCGTTTAATTCGGATATAATTCTCAGGATAGGGATGTATGGAGAGCTTACGTCCGCGCGGCCATGAACCTACGGGTTCGATAGTACCAGTGAGTAAGTCAGTATTGTCAAAATAGAGTGTAAGTTTCCTTAGATTCTCAATGGAAAGTGCTATGTTTTATGAGTACAAAAGATTGAAAAAAAGCTGTATAATCATAGGTTTATTTGCCTTCCAAATTTGACACGTATTTTAAAAAGTAGATACTTTGTATAATTGAGGAGTTTGGAAGCAAAAGTACAAGCTTTGCAGTAGTGCGAAAACATTTTTATGTTGAAGTTGTATAAAAAAATGACAGGTCATTCAAAATGAGAACTGCGGGTGTTGAGTGTTTTCTCCCAGGTAACTCGAAAAAGATGTTAATGCCTTTACAAACTCACTTTTTTCAAGAGAAAAAAGACACTTACGACCCTTTGTTTCTAATCGCCTCAATTAAAAGACATATCTTTAGTGGTGGATAATTAGCTTTTTGGATTTTTTCCTTGTACCCTTCATTTAAAAATGATAACTTGTGGTATTGAATATTTACCTGATAGAGGAAGGTCTGTATATACATTTCCACGGTATATATTGATGGATGAAACACTTCTGAATTAAATCTGTCAAATAATATATTTTAAAATTGAATTTGTAAAAATATCTTGCATTTAGTGACGTTGCTACGTTACGACACGGTTATTACGTCAACATTAGCAACGAAGGACATTTCTATAATCATTACTTTCAAGATAGTGCGTTCTGTCGTACCTACAGAAATGACGACCTTGATTGGATGTGCAGTTTCCTAAATTTCTGGGTTGCAACCCTACATAACTAAATAACTGTACTGTAATATTACGAATTAAACACGAGGGCGGGAAGTAAAACCACTGCCGTTTTTGTATACTACGTACAATGTAGATATATAGAAAAATATATCCAAAAGGTGGTGTGAATATACATTATACCAAACAAATCACTGCATTTCATATGAATTGAGATGTGTTTGAAACAATAATAATCAATAAATTCGTACTTGCCTCCATTTTATCCCTGATTGTTTTTCGGCCTGCTGTAGTCTCAACTAAATTATTTTAGGCATTTACTGTATATACATTTGCCAGATTTCTAACCACAGTAAGTTGTTTATAATGAACGACAATATTTCCAACAAAGATGTTATTATTTCAATATTATTTATTATGACTATTTAACTCATGCCCCAAATGGGAGTCAATGACCAATCACGTTTCAATGATTCCTGTTTTACAACCAATCAGAGTCGTGTTTCACGAAATATTTATCAGTGTTAGGATTATCATATATTAAACAAAGCTCCTCCTTTTTAATATTCTGAACAGGTCTGACCGTTATTTTGCAGTGACTGAGCCTATAACAAATACGGCTACCAGATTGTATATAATAGTGCTTACATGTCAACATTTGTAGCAATTGATTATACCACCAAAAAAAGAAACCACTGTTTGCACTTTCTTAAATGTATTTTTTCCCAGGTAATAATCGAGAAAAATATAATTGTCATATTTACATCATACGACATCAAAAATGAATTAATATACAGATTGATGTGTTTAATTTTTTCTCCACTAGAGAGCATTCTTACAATATTGCGTTCCTTTGGCAATAAATAGTATGATCTGGTTGCAGTGATAAACAAAAGAAGCAGTAGTAGAAGCGTACCTATCGTTTCTCATTTGTTTTCAAACATCGCCGTTTACATTAAATATATAAATATTTTAAAATAACTATAGTTAAATAATGATTTGTGAGTAAACAGCTTAATTTTATTCGTTAAATAGTCCTAACAAATGCCACTCTTGATTTCCAAATTCTCTAGATAAATTCACTCCTCACTTCGTGAGTCGTGAATTTATCGATAATTTGGAAATCACTCGTGGCATTACTTATGATAACACCATCGTACAAACAATATGTACAAAGCATGTTTGTGAAGTGGTTTACAGAATCTTGGAAATTAAAAACCTTGGTATCGCTCGGTTTTTAATCATTTCCTCGCTTCTGTAAAAAACCAATTCCCATCCACGCTTTTTAATTTACTATCGTGAATTGTATTTGTTTTTAATAAAATTATTTTTGGGGCACAGGGGTAGAGGTCCCATATCAAATTACAATAAGTTTCATCATGTTTAAACGTTCCCAAGAAAAGTTTTATTTTATAAAAAGCGACGTTACAATTTCGGATAATATGACACTGAGAAACTAACACACATACGATTAGATCATTTCTTATTTTCCTTCTTCTTAGGCGCTGAAATCGATCTTGCTAGACTAGAGCTTATCATGCTCGCCTCTGGTTCTAAAGTTCACGGGAACAAACCCTGACGGCGTTTGTGGATCTTTAGGACGTAAATCGTAAGTACATGCTCCTTCGTGAAGGGCTAGAAAGCAGTGTCACCTGTCTGGATTTGGGGCACATAAGATAATATCAAGCTTGTAAGACGAGGTCTCTGGGCAAAATTGTTGGCACTTTCTCCTCTAGATTATAATTGCAAAACGAATTAGTTTAGCTTTTAAAGAGTGTTGTTGATATGCACCGTTCTGCATTTTAAAGTTATTTCTTGTTTTTAAAATATGATAGGTGATTCTAAACGGATTTTGTGTGCTGAATTCGAAAATGATCTCAATTTTCTCCCATCACGTCAATGTTTTTCAAAATATTCATGAATAACTAGACATGAAATTATAGCTCTGTAAAATGTAACAAAAATTACTTTCAACAAGAATTGTTTGTAAAAACTAGATAATAATTTATTTGCCACTAATTAATCATTACTTAATAATAATAATTATATGCATTCCAGACATACTTCACTTCTCGACTCATAATATTCTCGAACTGACTGTCCATCATCAGTTTTCGAATTTGTGAGCCAACGATAGCAACAGCTTTAATTAGTTCACAGGATAATGAAGTGCACTGACTGTCTTTATCTAGAGTCTTCACAAATTGTTTCATTGAACCTAAATTTACATGGGGAGGTGGCAACAAAACTTTTGAGGGATTAATAAGAGGTTCACTTTTTTTTTTTTTTTGGAGCGTAATTAAATCAATGCTACATGGTCACTGTTCCCTTTCCCAGTGTTCTGACCTAGCTCTGCTATCCCATTGATGTACGACACAAGGGTATTTTGTGAAACCAGCGTACTGACCAAGTAATAGTCCAATAATCATGAAATCTCCACAGACTGGCATAAATGGTGTTCGTACTGTAGGTTTTGTAACAAAAACATTACATTAACATATGCCTCCCTTAAAACAGAGGAGTAGGCCACAGGAATGGAAGGATGAATGATTCCATTATGAAGCAAAACAGCTTTAAGACTTTTCTGAAAAATCAATGAACAATCTCCACTCTTTGGAATTATAGTTTATGTTATAAAATTTTAAGACACAAGGGATGTCTTGGCAATATACTAAATTTTCTTCTTTAGCAAAAAAAAAAAAAAGATCCTTCTCACGATGTCTGTAACATAAAAAAATATGTAGGGCCTACTCTCAGTCAATGCTTTCTTTACTTTTAACCTAGAGCCTAACAGTTCTGCTGATTCTTTAGGCAAATTTAAATCACTCACTAAACCATTAAGCTCACTTTGATTAAAAAATCTATCATGATCAGAATTATGTGGTTCATCAACCACAGGAGATTCAGTTTCAGTGCTACTGGATGCAGACCTGAATCAGGGTGTAAGGGAACCGGAATATCAGGACCAGGCTGAATGTTAGGATACACAATACCTTTCTTGTTTTTAGCATTACATCCTGCTATCTTAACTGTGCAAAAATAACAATCGTCTCCATGATTTGTAGGTTCCCTGCAAATCGTAGAGATATGAAAGGGCAAAGACTCATTTTTTCCATTTTTCCAAATTCTCAATTTTCAACAAAACTACAACACACTTTGTGAGGGCACTACGATTTATCCTGGTCTCCTAACTTAATGCCAAAGTATTGAAAGTAAGTTTTATTTACAAAAGCAGTTATATACTTTGTTTTACTAACATATGCCCTATATGACCCACATACATAGCAAAATAGATTATTACCATTTACACAACCACACATTTTTCTACGGACCTAGGGCGGATATAGTTAGTATATTTTAATAAATATAAACATAATTTAAAATATTAACATAATAATAGTTGTATTATTTTACATTTTAAGTAATAAAGTGGAAATTGTAAACTGTTGAGCCTTTCTAACAAAATATAAGCGCACTGTAATATTACTACAGTACGTTCATTACGAAAAATAAAACATACAATTTTGAATTGTAAAAAATTCTGACGTGTTCGTGAAGACGGATTTCATTTTTGCAATCAGTGTAAAATTTGTGATTCAGAAACGCTCATATATTAAAAAAAATCCATGCAGAACAGTGTTATTAATTATGTCATAACACTGATTGAACGTATTGATTTGTTTAGACTTTTCTCCCGTGTTGAGAGTCGCCTTTTCTACGGCTAAAAGTGTTCCTCCCACCCGTTGATCTCTCTTCCACCATTTCTAACGCTGAAAAGTCAACATTTCTCTTCCAACATTGATGCTATTTGATATTCTCTTCTGAATTCCTTCTTTGTGTGGTTTCTCGCCAAGATTTTCCAAGCCAGGGCGTGCTAATAATAACTATGTAACTGTACAATTGCTAGTTTAGTTTATTTTTCCACCACCAACATCGTTATGGAATTCCTGTTGGGTGCAAATATTTCTTATGAACTAACTGACGCACTATATAACAGTGTTTCGCATACATATAACTCGGAGAATAATCATGTTACGGCCTATATATTTTTAAATTAAATATATTTTTTTGTGAAGTTAGAGAAGGCAAGAGTCCTTGTGATGATAATAGGATGCATTTACAGAATTTAGCCCATGTTAATTTCTTTATTTGTAACATTCCTGTTTTTAATTATTGTTCCTAGGCCTATATATTTTAATTCCGCCACTTCTTCAAAATTATAAACATTCTTATTAATTGTCTATTTTATAATGTATTTCTAGTATGATCGTGTAATTTAGGCCTAGTTGTTGTACTGAGGCAGTAGCCTATGAACTGTAACAGTATTTTGTTTTTTTAATGTGTTTCTTCTGTTTTTATATCTGATTTCTTCTCTTTATAGTCTTTGTATGCACATTATAGCTCCATTAAGACGGGGAATGTGAGGTTATGTATTTTATCTCACATGTGGATATAGCGCGAGGTGTCTCAAGCGGTAAGTTTAGGGATTCATATGTGATAAGTCCCGAATTGAATCCCAATACCGACCAACTTGAATGAGGTTCTTCCCTGGTTTTTTCTCGATCCTCAAGCCAAATTCTGGTTTGTAGTGTCATTAAAAATAGCGTATTTTATCGTGTTCACCATTTCATAATATAATTAGGTCTGCATTATATAAATAAACATACAATGAAATAAATACACGTATATGACCTGTACTATATTCGAGCTAAGTTCCAGTTGTACTATAAAAACTTGTGTAAGTTACTACTCCTCCGACTCGGTCTATTGAGGGAACTGTGATGTTAGTTTTACTCACCATGTGAACCAATTGTGTACGGAACTGTCACCGATAGAAACATTGTTTCCAGGCAACATCGTGTTTTACTGGACTGGATACAAAGTACGTAAGACGGCACCAATAATAAGGAACTTCCATTTCTTATTTATTTATGACATAGAAAAATTATATATGAACATATCTAATCAGACGTTTAGACCTAAGCTTTCTTAATGATGTCGATATCCTTTATATATAAATCCATTATGAGCAGAATATATGTTCCGTGCTGACTCACCTGTAAATTCTGTTATTTTCACCACATCCTCAAAGGCTAATGTGGGATATTTCTCACTAACCGCTTCGAAAATAATACTTTGATTTTCTTCGACTTTTCTAAAGCTTTCCTTTCCAATATTTTAGGAATTCTTGAGAAGCGGCCATTTTGAAACAACTGAAATTGCAACGTAATCTGCATTGTGGATGCGTAGGAATAAAACAATGCATCTTTACCTATTAAAGTATAAATAGGCCTATGCATTTTAAGAGACTCCTATATAACATACGCAGACATGTGTTTGATATTACATATTTTTATTCTCTTTATTTAAATTGTTACAGAGGGAACTATATTTTCTTGCTCGCTCAAACATAAAATCGTCATGCGACCAATGAAAATGCAGTCATACATCTGCTCTGTTTACATCACAACTGAAACTTAGCTCGGAATTGGTATAGATGTTAATGTAGATCTCTCATGATACATTAAATAATGTTGAATACAAACCGTTACAATTAAAAAATTATTAGAAAATGCGTATTCTGTGTATTTATAGTGTTAAATACAATTATGTATGTATGGTGACCAGCCCTATGGGCTAGTGGTCAGAGATTCTGACTGCAGTTCATGAGGTCTCGAGTTGAAGTATGGTCGGTCATTGTCTGGATTTGAACTTAGTTTAGGTTTAAGGTTTCTCCTGGTGCTTCATTATTATTAATCACCCATCATGTCATCGGGGAAACTTAACTCTGTCTTGCAGGCGCCCCTTCTTAATCCGTTGCTTAAGTTTTAAATATCTAAAATTTATTTTATTGAACTTGAAAAAGTAAGAGAAAGCTAAGATATATATACTAAAAAATGTAAACTCAAACAAAATAGGATATAACTCGGATAATTATCGTCTAATTCAAATCCAGGCGTCAATGTACTGACACAGAGGTCTCTGTCTCTTTGTTTTATGTATATATATTTTTTTTGTTTTGTTTTTGGATGTTTTACTAATTGTGAGTCTATGATACGGGATCCATGACTAATTTTCTTTCCATGAATGATGTATTCAGGAATTTTATGTCCCTAAAACTCCATTCACCTAAGTCAGAATTGCACCTACGAAACTCCAAATTAGAGAAGACTATGATAATCACTAGTCAATCAGAACCGACCTGTTGAACTAAAGAACGCCTTTTCAAGATGTATACAAAATATTGTAGATTTTTTATTAAATTAATCGACTTTTTCTTTGATAAACAAATAATCGGCCATAACAGGCACATTTAAATCTCGTCTCTCGAGACAATTTTTTTTTAATATAAGTGGGCTACAGTTCTACCATTGAGGAGAGAATACCAAAAATGTCATAAGTGACAACCTGCCGGCATTGGTAAAAAAAAAGGAGCACTAAGTAGTTAATAATATATATAGATGTTTGTGAAAAAATGACGTATATGACTTCAATCAATATTAATTTATCTGCGTTAGAAATTATAAGAAAGGCAGTATTTCTTGTAACATGTTATTTTTCCCCGTGTACAGAACTTGCGTCTCTGAAGAAATATTTGTAGCGTTCTTTATCATGTCCCGTCTGGATTCTGTTTCAATCTATTATTTCAAACAGTCGGTATTACAAATAGGCTATACCAATCAAGTAAAATCGACATTTAGAGCTCCTATTAAATGTTATAACTAAACACTTGTTATCAAATTATTATTTACGCAGGGAATTGTGCTCCTCGTGACACAAATCAGGAAGTGTTTGGAATGTTAGAGCATGTTTAATAAAAACTGTAGAGTGTCTTTATAAAGTTAGTAAATAATTTATTTTCAAGAGTCGGGTGTGAAGAAGTGTTAAAAATTACCTGGTAATAATACAGTTATTTTCTATACTGTTAATTTCTTTATTATTATTATTATTATTATTATTATTATTATTATTATTATTATTATTATTATTATTATTATTATTAATATCACATATAGGAATGTATTACACAGGGCTATTCAGAAAAAAGAATCGGACTTGAAACATTTATTTCTTCCAAACTACAAAAAATAGAAACAGAATCCCAACGTCCCTGGAAAGAGAAAATTCTACATTTCAGTATATTATGCATCCAATTTGAGCACCATGTGTTTACACGACAAATATCAAAACGGTGACTCATTTCTTGCCACACACGTATCAGCTGGTCTCCAGTTATCGTATTCAGAGCTTCAACAAATCGATGTCGCAGATTTTCAAGAGGGTCAGGCATTTTGGGGCGGGATAAAAACACGGTCTTTTACATAACCCCACAGATAAAAATCACACGCTGTTAGGTCGGGTGACCTGAGAGGCCACCGGTAATGAAGTTGATATTCTGCTCCTCTTCCAATCCAACGTTCTGTTGTGTCGCCATTTCAACTTGACAAGCAAAAAACTTTTCTCTTTTCAGGAGCGTTGGAATTTTGTTTCTATTTTTTGTAGTTTGGAAGACATAAATGTTTGAAGTCTGTTTCTTCTTTCTGAATAGCCCTGTATAATGGTATAATAAACAGTAATAGATAGTTAATAACAAATTAGGGATATTTTGATAAAGTGGTTGAATTCAAATAATTACCTTGGAACAATAATTACAAATAGGAATGAGATGCACAAATAAATTAAACAAGGGTTAATTCAAGAAACGTATGCTATTATATATAACAGGGACTCAGGTCGTTCCAACTTCTCTAAAAAAGGTTAAACTGAAAATACGTAAAACTGTTATTCTCACAGTTATATTACATGGATGCGATACATGACTCTTAATTTAAGGGAGGAGAAAAGATTAGGATGATCGGTATTTGAGAATAAAGATTTAAGGAAGATTTTTGGACGAACAGATAGGTGAAAGGAGAAACATTTATAACAGTGATGATATTTATAGAAAAGCAGAAGAGTTAAGTCTCACAGATTGCGATGAGCAGGATTTGTGGCACGAGTGACGAATGAAAGAGGATCATGGGGGATTCTTGTAGGGTAACCAGAGGGAAAACATCCAGTTAGTGGGCCAAGAATTAGATTAGTGGATGATTGTAAAACATTAGCTCAGGTAAGGGATGTATGGAGAACTTATCTCCGCGCGGCCACAGATTCGATAGTTCCAGTAAGTTATTAAGATATTATTGTCATTATTATTTATTATTATTATTATTATTATTATTATTATTATTATTATTATTATTATTATTATTATTAAAATTAGTCACACATTGCAATATATTACCAATGCCTCCAGGTTGTCTTTGACATTCTTGGTTTGATCTCGGAAACTGGCGGAATTGAAACCCACTTCATAGGTTGGGCACCTTCTAGGCGGAGTTCACGTTACCCCGATGTTATGATAGTTGATGAATGTTGTATAATAGAAATGGATAGCTAATGACAAATGAAGAAAATTTTGAATAAAGTTACTGAGTTCACATACTTTCAGGAACCATGATTGGAAGAAGGGATGAGATGCACAAAGAATTTAACATAGACTCAATTCTGCATTACCCTTATGGGGAGCCAGATATAACACGAAAATTACGTCTTGTAGACTGCGATGGGCAGGGCATGTAGGATGAATTGCAGAAGGTCATACAAATTCATTATAGGAAAAACAGAGAGAAAATGATTAGTACGTAAGTCAGGAATGAGGTGGGAGAGACATTAAGTTAAAATTTTGTTAATTTGACATTGGGTGGAAATTCTTAGGAATTTTGTTTTGTCAAAAAGAGATGAAGATAAAGGTGAATTGAGAAGACTACATAACAGTGAACTACTTGATCCTTATAGGAAGCCAGATACGATAAGAACAGTTAAGTCTCGAAGATTGTGGTTGGCAGGACATGTATCAAGAATGAGAAATGAAAGACGTGCGTGGAAGCGTCTTTATAGGAAACCAAGAGCAAAACGCCCAGTTGATAGACCAAGAATGAGTTGGGAGAGTAACATTAACCATGATTTGAAGGAAATGGATTATACAGCGGTCGATCAGAAAACATTAGCTCAGGTTAGGGATGTATGGAGAGCTTTTTTAGTGCTGATATGAAGCTGCTGGTTCGATAAAGGCAATTAGTTTCTCATTCATATTGCGGTTGTATTTTATTATTTTCGCATTTTCTTCTGCTAATTCCATTCTCTTCATACTTCTCCCTGATGCCGTCCTTCGATTATTCCTGTTGCTTTCCTCTTCTTATTCTGGTTTCAGGTTTCCATTCCAAATTCATTTTCGAATTTACATTAATCTTCTCTGAAATCTCATGATTGTCCCAAAATCCAATATTCATTATCTGTTGTACTGTATCCGAGCTAAGTTCATGTTGTACTGTAAACAAACTTGCTTATGATATTACTCCGCCGACCCCGTCTATTGGCGGAACCGTGGTGTTACTTTTACCCGCCATATGACTGAATTGTGTTCGGAAGTGTCAATGATAGAAACATTTCTTAGGTTATATCGTATAAATAGGGGAAATAATCCTGAATACAAGACAATATGGTACCAATAATTAGTAACTTCCATTTCTATTTATTTATGACAAAAGTTATATATGGGCCTACCTAACCAGATGTTTCCACTTTTTCCATGGTGTGGGTAGATATCCTATATTTACAGTTTCATTAGGTCTAAAAACAGATATATGCTCAATCCTTTCAGGAGTTAGACAAGGATATAGTCTATCGCCCACTCAAGCCTTAGGCCGAGCAATAACTTAATTTTTGCCGATGATATAGTCTTATTACACCAAGATGTTACAATTGACTGCATACAAACTAAATGCAATATATAGGGATTATATTTTAAAGTTTCAGTAAGTAAAACAAAAGTAATGGCATTTTGCGGAAGAATCACCCTGCGTGCAGAAATAGTAATTGGAGACGAAATTCTTGAACAAGTATCCCACTTTAATTATTTAGGATGTGATATCAGCTATGGACATGATAAAGATATTGAGAATAAAACTCATTAGTTTAAAGCTATTTCTGGCACAATAAATAGAACATTGAATAACAAAGCCCATAAACAAAGAAAATTAAAATTTAATAAAACAATGACAGTCCCTCTCTTTTTGTATGGGGTTGAATCTTGGATTATCACTACCAAACAAGAAAGTGAAATCCATAGAGACGAGATGAAATTTTTAAGAAAAGTAAAAGGATGCACTAGAATGGAACAGATAATAAATCAGGATACCCGTGAAGAACTGCATATCTTCTCCATAAAATAAAATATATTTAACAACAAAATTCAGTGGAATGAACATGTAGATAGTATGGAAGAAAGTAGATTACCAAATAAAATCTTTTTTTTTTCCGAGAGGAAGAAGAGATGTTGACGTCCTCGGAAGAGATGGTCTTAGATCTATTAGTGAAGATGGAACAGGCAACTAATGCCTAAACCAGGAATTGAAGAAGAAATCTTTCTTATCTGTAAATTTTCCCTCTACAGGGAAGAAATCCAACCATACTAATTTAGTTGCTCTTGTTTTCAGATAGATGTCAGATTAGCCTATGGTCAATGTTCGACCTCATAGTGACGTCTAGGAAACCAACGTAATACTAGAAGTAATTTATTCAGGCTTAAGTATCTTTTATGAGCCTGAAAATCTTCAGACTCTGATCCCACGGCCTAAAGTCCCCCCGGAGGAATTGCTCCTTGGATTTTTTCTTCCTAAACAGTTCATCGACCCCGTCCGGGTATACCCGCTGTGCACGTGATCATAGGGAAGTAGCATAGCCACCAGTGCACCGCATTCAGTACCGTCAACCGGGGTTACTTTGACTCGAGGGGCAACTTTGACAGAATTGGGGCTTCTTTGACATATTACATTTCTTGCGTGTTTAGGGCTATTTTGACAACAATGCAATGGTGTAGATAATTCCTTGAAGACGCACGTATAATTAAGTTGTTTTAAAAGCGGGTGTTAATTTTTGGAAACACATGTGTCACTTTCAACAACAAAGGATTGCCAGCAAGGATAAATTAATTTCTTAATAATTTCTTAGTTGATTTCCTGTGTGGACAGGAGTTACAATGGTTAGAGGCTATAAGGAGAAACGTGGGAGTTAAAGCAGAATTTTAATACCATAATGAATATGAAAGTTGAAGTTAATAATTTCGGATTTTAAAATTCTTTTAATATTTAAATATAACTTAAATAAATAAAAACGTCTACATAATTCATTGTTGGTTATTGTTGAATAAAAATATCTCAATAATAATTAAATAAATTGTACTACATAACAGTTTTCTAATACTATGCTTTTAAAAATTGTTGTAAGTCATTGTTTTCAAAATTATAAATCCTTCTATTATAACTATAATAAGGACACCTGCCTAACTTCATATTCTTATATGAAAGTAAACTAATTCCTGATTGGATGTTAAAACAATTAACTTTCTTATTTAACAAACCAATCTAAACCTTATATTTAAAGAACTATTAACCAATAGAATTTAAATATAACATCATGTGATATAATAATGTTCTTAAAAATTATAAAAGATTTACACTAGTCATTCTGCATACAACGTTCAACAAATATAGAAGCAAATAGAGACCTCCTGATAAAATGTAATATTTAATACAAGAAAAATAATTGATACAAGATAAGAAAAGAATTAAATTTTTCATTGACGGTGAAGAATAATTCCACCTACATTTACTTGATCTGCTGGTAAATTAAGAAGTGAATAAATTTACATTTATTTCTACAAGAAACAGTTTTCAGTGATTTTACGGTGTTTTCCAATCCAGTGTACCAACTTCCGTCCCTAACAAGAGAATCCCGCTCTACCGAAAATTAAACCCTACCTGAACCAGTAATTCTTTATGGGACACAAATCCTTCTTC
This sequence comes from Diploptera punctata, assembly GCA_030220185.1. Classification (NCBI taxonomy): domain Eukaryota; kingdom Metazoa; phylum Arthropoda; class Insecta; order Blattodea; family Blaberidae; genus Diploptera; species Diploptera punctata. The sequence goes on along the minus strand of JASPKZ010007903.1, from coordinate 51,626 downwards.
AAAATGTTACTACAACTTCGGGCATGAAGAGGATTACTTTTTCAAAACGTCGCCGCAACGTGGGACAAAGCAATTACTTCTTCAGAGTTGTGCTTACAAGAGTTACCGTGATGAAGATCTTAAAAAAGCCCTTGAAGAAGTGAGAAGTGGGACGTTATCTCAGAAGCAGGCTGCAGAGAAATATAACGCAAAAAGAATCAATCTTTTGTACAAAAACTCCGTGAAGATCATTAGGGAAAACCAGGGTAACCCACAATTTTGAATCAAGAAGAGGAGAAGTTGATTTCTGGAACCTTAGGAACTATTGCAGACGGTCTTTCCTATGTCTACGAGTGATATTCGCTCTGTTGTAAATAAATGTTTTCTAATTAATTCCTGATTGTCTAATTACAATAATTATATGATAGTCTAAAATATGCTTGCTTAATCTGGAATTGAATTCTGTGTTCTGTTGCGTGTCAGAATTGATAATGAAGTTTAAGTATATTTCGCCAAATTACACTTATCAAGCCAAGAGATGGATAGACAGTGAATGCACATCCTATACTTCCACCGAGGAGTGATTTTGGAAATAAACAGGATGAAAAATCCTAAAAATTAAGTTTAAGAAGAAGAAGAAGGCAGTTATAAAATATTTTGTAGTAAGGTTGTTTTTAAAATATTTTTTTAAAAATTATAAATTGGTGTCAAAGTAGTACTTGCGGTTGGTCTACTTCGTATTGTAGTGAAAACAAATGTGATGTCGAAGTATCCCCAGCACATGGGCAAAACTCATTGTTGTGCTACTACGTTTTTGTTTGAGGAGAACAGTACCAAATGGGACTTGTAGTCTAAGGTTCAATTGGTACAATAAATCATACATTCAATTTTTTCGGCATAAATCATACGAGTTAGACCTTAAAAACCTTCGAAAATATGTCAAAGTGGTCCCGTTTTAGGTACTTATTTAAACCAATGGACTCTTATTTAAATGCCTGCTAACTTTCCCCACCACTCAGGTTTAAATGGCCACAGAGGACAGGAAGTGTCATGCTCTTTATATGCAAACACAAAAATGCTCATAGAATGGAATTTAATAAATAATTTTTCTTTAGAAATTTTAGTGAAGGCTTCTGAATAATTGTACTTTCCTAAAGCGATATTTTGGTGTGGTAAATCTCAAAACATTCCGGGACATGAGGTGGAACTTAACACTTTTTTTTCACTGAAATATAGTTTCACTTTTGTTCTGTTTTGAAAACACGTTTGTAGGGTTTCGTTTTATTGTCTGTGCTGGGGATATACACTGGAAAGTGAGCCCAGTTCCTTGCTGTAACCTGACAGAGGTTGTACTTGATGATGGGGGGGGGGGGTTCTAACATTGTAGGATGGCAGCTGAATTGTCTCCAATAACTGTTTGGCAACAGCTATTCTGAAGGTCGAATATGCTGTCTTGCTATCTATGAAATTATTGTAGACCACAAAAGAGTTAAACATAACTATGTCCAGCAAATAGAAAAATAATTTTCTGTATCCTTTTACTGTGCAACGCATTATAGGGGAAAAGGGCAGTGATCTGGTCTTGCAAATCAATGCCTTGCATCCTGGTACTTCAGGCAGAGTCTTGGTTTTTTTTATTTCTTCCCTAGGTCTTTGCCCTTCTACCCTCCTCAGTTTTCCTGTCGGTGTTCTGTCTAATATTTCGAGGACAAAACTCTCTAATAAACTCAGAATCCCGTCACGATCATCACCACACACACCCTCTTAGACGCCATTTCAAAGACTTAGCACTACAAATTTCTTCTATATATTTCCAACAAACAGACAGCTTATAATTTCACGAATTCTTATAAAAAAAGCGGGTCGTTCAACTTGCTTTCTCTCAGGAACCTAGCAAAGCTAACACATTAGACATCTATGGGGTAGTTTGGAAGTTATTGCAAAATATTTGAGCTCGTGCGCTTGACGTGAATGCACGTCATTTGAAGACTGGGCCTCACTAGAGTGCGCGTGAACGTAACGTCATACGAGTTGAATGGGTTAATCTAATTAAAATTATTGTAGGTCCTATATTTTAAGATTCTCCCACATAACTTGAATAGACATGTGCTAGTTAGGCCTAACACATGTATCATTTTTATTTTATTAGTTTCGAGTGTTAGAAAGCGGAACACATTTTGCTACAACTTTAAATGTAATCAGTTTGACCGATGAAAAAGCAATCCATATATCAGGTTTGTTTACATTACTCGTAGGCCTACAACTGAAACTTTTCTCGGATTGATTCAGTACTACTTTATTCTTTTTGGTGTTATAGGAGTAGGCCTATACATTTTATATCTCTAGAACAGGGAGTTAGCCCATTGCTAAAATATCCAACCTGGAGGTCCAGGTAATTTGTTATCGGGTTTGTCTTCTTCTGGCATTTAGAGAATCAACACTGAGTTATAAGGCAGCAGCTGCTAGTTTTGGTTCTCATCATGTAAAAACAACAGTAATAATACAATAATGGTAAATATTAAATTCAATAAAATAATTATTTATTTCCAAGCCTACAATATAAATACATATGTTTTAGATCTAACCAAAATTATGCAGTATTTTTTATTCAGTATTCCCTATATTTTCAAATATCAGTTTGGTTTTAAAATTAATATTTTAATAGTTTGAACTACCTTTTGACTACCCTAGAAAACAAACACAAAATCGCATTGTCTGAGGTCTGTAAATATTAGTAGCAAAAATAAAATAGATTTCATAGGAAAAATTTGATATGAATTTTCAGTTATACCTCTACGAGTTCTGGACACGATTTGCTGGATATTATGTTTCAAACAATGTTCTGAAAATATGTTGATAGAGGCCGTTTCATCAAGGTTGAAGCATGGCCCCAGATGCGCAGAAGACCAGTTTCATCCCCTTGACTGCGGGTAGTCTAACGTACAGGCATACACATTCAATTCCAAAATAGTGTACTGTCAGCCTAAAAGATATTAGTTTTCGTCACCTTACTTCTAAAACCTCGTACGTCTAATTTTACTAATCTTTCAAGAGAGCATAAAAACTTTTTTGACACCTTTAAGACCGATCGTCAGCCAAATAGGATCACCTACTTACAACCTGACTAGATATCTCTCTACTTTATTGAAACCACATACTAACAACAGTGACACTTATGTCAAAGGACTCAATACACTTCCTAGAAAAACTAAAATATATAACATTGCAACCGGACGATATAATGGTGAGTTTCGACGTGGTCTCACTATTCACCAAAATTCCAATAAATGAGATTATTCACCTCATTGCTGCCAATTTTCCTCAAGACATCACAAAACTTTTCGTACACTGCTTAACCACCAGCTATTTTCTATTCAACAACGACTTCTAGGAGCAAACAGATGGAGTAGCTATGGTCAGTCCCTTGAACCCAGTAGTTGCCAATTTCTTCATGGGAAACTTTGAGCAAACATGCTTAGATACGACACCTATCAAACCCAAGATATGGATTCGCTATGTAGACGACACGTTTGCAATCTGAAACCACGGGGAAGAGAAATTAGACGAATTTCTGACACACATCAACAACATAAACTCCAGTATACAATTCAACATAGAAAAAGAAACAGATAACAGCATAACATTCCTAAACATCCTGATCAAATATAATATCATTAAATTATTGACATTGAGCAATGCAGGCATAAGAACAAATGATAACAAAATTAAATATTAGGACGGGACTAGAACCCAGACCTCGGGATTTACATCCCACTTCTATTTCTAATATTGAGAATATTTTATTATTAGAGAATTTAATGTTTGTAGTACACTTGCTCGGTGGCGTGATCGGTAGCGCAATGGGATATATATATATATATATATATATATTGTAATTACATTTTGACTTTGAGCAATGCAAGCATAAAATGACATCATAAGAAAAATAAATGCTCGGACGGAACTTGAACCCGGACATCTGGATTTATATCCCACTACATTTAATAATAATTAGAATATATTATTATAAAAGAAATAAATGTTTGTAATAGACATTTTCGGTGGCGCAATGGGTAGCGTATTGGATATGTATGTGTGTGTGTATATATATATATATATATATGTATGATATGAAAAAAAATGAATGCTTGAGTCGGGATTTGAACTCGAGTCTCTAAAGTCTGTACCTTTAGCGCTCTAACCAACTGAGCTACCCAAGAATTCCAATTCAAACATACAATTTTCTTATACATGTAGTATTCTCAATTCACACAAGAGGTAGCGGAAATTTGTTCCAACTGACATCTGGTGGCTAACATAACAGTTAAGCAAATTTTTAGAGAATATTTACTTTATAGCAGTAACGCTTGTATATATAGATATTATAAATATATTTTTGACATTTGGCAATGAAGGCAAATATGATATGAAAAGAAAAATGAATGCTTGAGTCGGGATTTGAACTCGAGTCTCTAAAGTCTGTACCTTTAGCGCTCTAACTAACTGAGCTACCCAAGAATTCCAATTCAAACATACAATTTTCTTATACATGTAGTATTCTCAATTCACACAAGAGGTAGCGGAAATTTGTTCCAACTGACATTTGGTGGCTAACATAACAGTTAAGCAAATTTTTAGAGAATATTTACTTTATAGCAGTAACGCTTGTATATATAGATATTATAAATATATTTTTGACATTTGGCAATGAAGGCAAATATGATATGAAAAGAAAAATGAAGGCTTGAGTTGGGATTTGAACTCGAGTCTCCAAAGTCTGTACCTTTAGCGCTCTAACCAACTGAGCTACCCAAGAATTCCAATTCAAACATACAATTTTCTTATATATGTAGTATTCTCAATTCACACAAGAGTTAGCGGAAATTTGTCCAACTGACATCTGGTGGCTAACATAACAGTTTCCGCTACCTCTTGTGTGAATTGAGAATACTACATGTATAAGAAAATTGTTTGTTTGAATTGGAATTCTTGGGTAGCTCAGTTGGTTAGAGCGCTAAAGGTACAGACTTTAGAGACCCGAGTTCAAATCCCGACTCAAGCATTCATTTTTCTTTTCATATCATATTTGCCTTCATTGCCAAATGCCAAAAATATATTTATAATATCTATATATACAAGCGTTACTTCCATAAAGTAAATATTCTCTAAAATTTTGCTTAACTGTTATGTTAGCCACCAGATGTCAGTTGGAACAAATTTCCGCTACCTCTTGTGTGAATTGAGAATACTACATGTATAAGAAAATTGTATGTTTGAATTGGAATTCTTGGGTAGCTCAGTTGGTTAGAGCGCTAAAGGTACAGACTTTAGAGGCTCGAGTTCAAATCCCGACTCAAGCATTCCTTTTTTTTATATCATATTTGCCTTCATTGCCAATTGTCAAAAATATATTTATAATATCTATATCTATATATTATCAATGAATTTTAGACGTTGATCAATGCAAGCTGAAAATAAATTGTTAAGAAAAAGAAAGGCTCGGACGGGACTTGAACACCGACCTCTGCATTTATATACCAATACATCTAGTAATAATGAGATTATACGAGTATTATTATAAGAGAACAGAATATTAGAACTAGACTTGTTGGTGGCATAATCGGTAGCGCAATGGAATATATAATATATATTATTGTAATAAAATTTTTTTGACATTGGGAAAAACAAGCTTAAAATGACATAAGAAAAATAAATGCTCGGACGGACTTGAATCCGGATCTCTGGATTTATATCCCACTACATCCAGTAATAATCAGAATATATTATTATAATAGAAATGAATGTTTGTACTAGACTTGCTCCGTGACGTAATCGGTAGCCCACTGCGAGATATATATATATATATATATATATATATATATATACATACATACATAATAAATTAATTTTTGACATTGAGCAATGCAAGCTTGAAATTACATGATAAGAAAAATAAGTGCTCGGACGGGAGTTGAGGCCGTACCTCAGCATTTAAATCCCACTACGTGTTGTATTAATCAGAATATATTATTATAAGGGAAATAAATATTTGTACAAGAGTTGCTTGCTGGCGTAATCGGTAGCGCACTGGGATATAATATATTATATATATATATATATATATTATATATATGTGTATTATAATTAAATTTTTGACTTTGTGCAATGCAGACATTAGATGAAATGATTACAAAAATAAATCTTCTGACGGGACTTGAATCCGGACCTCTGGATTTACATCCTACTACATCTAGTAATAATAAGTATATTTTTTATTAGAGAATTTTATGTTTGTAGTACATTTGCTCGGTGGCGTAATAGATAGCGCACTGGTGTATATATATATATATATATATATATATTGTAATTAAATTTTGACGTTGAGCAATGGAAGCTTAAAATGAGATGATAAGAAAGATAAATGCTCGGACGGGACTTGAACGCAGACCTCTGGATTTATATCCCACTACTTATAGTAATAATGAGAATATATTATTATAACAGAAATAAATGTTTTTACTAGACTTGCTGGATGGCGCAATCGGTTGCGTAATGGGATATATATATATATAATATATATATATATATATATATATATATTAATAAGATTATTGACATTGAGCAATGCAGGCATAAAATGTCATGATAAGAAAAATAAAAGCTCGGACGACACTTGAACCCGGACCACTTCATTTATATACCACTATATATATATATATATATTAATATAATTACATTTTTCACATTGAGCAATGCAAGCTTAAGTGACATGATAAGAAAAATAAATGCTCCGACGGGAATTGGACCCGGACCCCTGGATTTATATCCCACTGCATCTGGTAATAGAAACAATATATTATTATAAGAGAAATGAATGTTAGTACTGAACCTGCTCAGTGGCATAATCGGTAGAACACTGGGATATATATATATATATATATATATATATATATATATATATATACTCTTATAACTAAATATATGACATTGAGCAATGTAATCATAAATGACATAAGAAAAATAAATCCTCGGTCGGGACTTGAACGCGGACCTCTGGATTCATATCCCACTACTTCTAGTAATAATGCGAATATATTACTATAAGAGAAATAAATGTTTGTATTAGACTTACTCGGTGGCGTAATCGGTAGCGTAATGGGATATATATATATATATATATATATATGCATATATAATAATTAAATATTTGACATTGAGCAATGCAAGCTTAAAATGACATGATAAGAAAAATAAATGCTCGGACGGGGATTTGAAACCGGACCACTTGATTTATATCCCACTACATCCAGTAATAATGAGTTTATATTATTAGAAGAGAAGAGAATATTTGTACTAGACCTGCTTGTTGGCGTAATAGGTAGCGCAATGTAATATATATATATATATATATATATTATTGTAAATAAATTTTTGACATTGAGCAATGCAACCTTAAAATGACATGATAAGAAAAATAAATGCTCGGACGGACTTGAACCCGGACTTCTGGATTTATATCCCACTATATCTAGTAATAATGAGTATATATTATTATATGAGAAATGAATATTTGTACTTGACTTGATTAGTGGTGTAATTGGAAGGGCACTGAGACATAATTTTTCACATTGAGCAATTCAATCTTGAATTGACATGATAAGGAAAGTAAATCCTCGTACGGGACTTCAACCCAGAACTCTGGAATTATATCCCTCTACATCCAGTAATAATGAGAATATACACTGCTCAAAACAATTAGAGGCACGCTATGAAATATGCAAATATTTTTTCATTGGATAAAGGGTACAAACATGAAATTAATAAAGTACATCATTTGTGGTTATTTATTTATTTATTTATTGCTCATGCCAGTAACAACAAATGAATAGCGCTGACAATTAACTTTTCAAATAATTCCGCTATGTAAGCAATTAAATCTTGTGCTTATTTTTCAATGTTAAACACTCGTTACATAGAGTTAGTATCGTGTATGGCCTCCACGACATTCGATGACAGTTTGGCACCTTCGTGGCATGCTCCCAATGAGATTCTGGATTTCCTCTTGCGGGATATTCTCCCATTCCTTCTTCAGAGCATCTCCAAGTTGCTGCAGAGTTTGTGGAGCTTGGTGTCGGTTCCTGACCTTCCTGTCTGGAAGATCCCACAAGTATCCAATAGGGTTGAGGTCTGGGCTGACCGCTGGCCACTCCATTACCTCAATTTCATTCCTCCTCAGGAAATCCCTGGTGACAGCCGCAGAATGTGCCCTGGCATTATCCTGCATAAACAGAAATCCAGGGCCTACTCCAATGGAAGCAGGTACTACATGCTCTTCCAGAACGTGCTCGATATACCGGACAGCATTCAGTCGCTGGGGAACAAGTACAAGGTCCGTACGATTGTTGTACATAACTCTGGCCCACACCATTATGTAACCTCCTCCGAATCTATCAATTTCCTGTACAGCCTCTGCAGAAAATTTTTCTCCTGGCCGTCCCCACTCCCTCAATCGACCATCACAACGTGTAAGACGATACATGGATTCGTCCGAGAAGAGCAGAGACTCCCACTGGTTCAGGTTCCAATCACCATGGTTTTCAGCATACGTAAGTCTTGCTGCCTTATGCCCATTTGTTAAGCGTGGTTTTTTAACGGGCCTTTTTGGACGAATATTCTCTTTCATTAATCTGTTCCTTATGGTTTGGTCTGAAACCCGGATTCCGGAAGCCATATGAAGGTCATTCTGCAGATCTTTTGCGGTTTTTGTACGCTGTCGAAGAGCAGAAAGAACAACGTATGTGTCATCCTGGGGGCTTGTTTTAAATTTACGGCCCTAGCCACGTCTTCAACAATACTGACCTGTCTCTCTGTGCTTGTTGCGTAACCTGGACACCGTGGAAGGAGAAATCCCAAGCTCTCTAGCCACTTGTCGCAGAGATTGACCTTGTCGTAAAAGATATAGAGCATGATACACTTCAAACTCATTTAAATGCCTCATTTTGTCAGAGACTTCAATAAACAAGGCAATAATCAACATTCGTCACTATAGCAACATCAGGAATCTTACCAATTAGAAGTGGCCAGTGCCTTCCAAAATAAAAAATGTCTCTATATTTGTTATTTGAGGTAATTTCTCTGTATGTAGGC
>JASPKZ010007903.1:0-37500 GCA_030220185.1 Diploptera punctata | reverse complement strand
TAAAGAGAATATTTACTTTATAGCAGTAACGCTTTTATATATAGATATTATAAATATATTTTTGATATTTGGCAATGAAGGCAAATATGATATGAAAAGAAAAATGAATGCTTGAGTCGGGATTCGAACTCGAGTCTCTGAAGTCTGTAACTTTAGCGCTCTAACCAACTGAGCTACTCAAGAATTCCAATACAAGCATACAATTTTCTTATACATGTAGTATTCTCAATTCACACAAGAGGTAGCTGAAATTGTTCCAACTGCCATCTCGCGGCTAACGTAACAGTTAAGCATTTTTTTTTTTAAAGAGAATATTTACTTTATAGCAGTAACGCTTTTATATATAGATATTATAAATATATTTTTGACATTTGGCAATGAAGGCAAATATGATATGAAAAGAAAAATGAATGCTTGAGTCGGGATTCGAACTCGAGTCTCTAAAGTCTGTACCTTTAGCGCTCTAACCAACTGAGCTACTCAAGAATTCCAATACAAGCATACAATTTTCTTATACATGTAGTATTCTCAATTCACACAAGAGGTAGCTGAAATTGTTCCAACTGCCATCTCGCGGCTAACGTAACAGTTAAGCAAATTTTTTAAAGAGAATATTTACTTTATAGCAGTAACGCTTTTATATATGGATATTATAAATATATTTTTGACATTTGGCAATGAAGGCAAATATGATATGAAAAGAAAAATGAATGCTTGAGTCGGGATTCGAACTCGAGTCTCTAAAGTCTGTACCTTTAGCGCTCTAACCAACTGAGCTACTCAAGAATTCCAATACAAGCATACAATTTTCTTATACATGTAGTATTCTCAATTCACACAAGAGGTAGCTGAAATTGTTCCAACTGCCATCTCGCGGCTAACGTAACAGTTAAGCAAATTTTTTTTTTTTTTAAAGAGAATATTTACTTTATAGCAGTAAAGCTTTTATATATAGATATTATAAATATATTTTTGACATTTGGCTATGAAGGCAAATATGATATGAAAAGAAAAATGAATGCTTGAGTCGGGATTCGAACTCGAGTCTCTAAAGTCTGTACCTTTAGCGCTCTAACCAACTGAGCTACTCAAGAATTCCAATACAAGCATACAATTTTCTTATACATGTAGTATTCTCAATTCACACAAGAGGTAGCTGAAATTGTTCCAACTGCCATCTCGCGGCTAACGTAACAGTTAAGCAAATTTTTTAAAGAGAATATTTACTTTATAGCAGTAACGCTTTTATATATAGATATTATAAATATATTTTTGACATTTGGCAATGAAGGCAAATATGATATGAAAAGAAAAATGAATGCTTGAGTCGGGATTCGAACTCGAGTCTCTAACGTCTGTACCTTTAGCGCTCTAACCAACTGAGCTACTCAAGAATTCCAATACAAGCATACAATTTTCTTATACATGTAGTATTCTCAATTCACACAAGAGGTAGCTGAAATTGTTCCAACTGCCATCTCGCGGCTAACGTAACAGTTAAGCAAATTTTTTTTATAGAGAATATTTACTTTATAGCAGTAACGCTTTTATATATAGATATTATAAATATATTTTTGACATTTGGCAATGAAGGCAAATATGATATGAAAAGAAAAATGAATGCTTGAGTCGGGATTCGAACTCGAGTCTCTAAAGTCTGTACCTTTAGCGCTCTAACCAACTGAGCTACTCAAGAATTCCAATACAAGCATACAATTTTCTTATACATGTAGTATTCTCAATTCACACAAGAGGTAGCTGAAATTGTTCCAACTGCCATCTCGCGGCTAACGTAACAGTTAAGCAATTTTTTTTTTTTGTATGCTTGTATTGGAATTCTTGAGTAGCTCAGTTGGTTAGAGCGCTAAAGGTACAGACTTTAGAGACTCGAGTTCGAATCCCGACTCAAGCATTCATTTTTCTTTTCTTATCATATTTGCCTTCATTGCCAAATGTCAAAAATATATTTATAATATCTATATATAAAAGCGTTACTGCTATAAAGTAAATATTCTCTTTAAAAAATTTGCTTAACTGTTACGTTAGCCGCGAGATGGCAGTTGGAACAATTTCAGCTACCTCTTGTGTGAATTGAGAATACTACATGTATAAGAAAATTGTATGCTTCTATTGGAATTCTTGAGTAGCTCAGTTGGTTAGAGCGCTAAAGGTACAGACTTTAGAGACTCGAGTTCGAATCCCGACTCAAGCATTCATTTTTCTTTTCATATCATATTTGCTTTCATTTCCAAATGTCAAAAATATATTTATAATATCTATATATAAAAGCGTTACTGCTATAAAGTAAATATTCTCTTTAAAAAAAAAAAAAAATTTGCTTAACTGTTACGTTAGCCGCGAGATGGCAGTTGGAACAATTTCAGCTACCTCTTGTGCGAATTGAGAATACTACATGTATAAGAAAATTGTATGCTTGTATTGGAATTCTTGAGTAGCTCAGTTGGTTAGAGCGCTAAAGGTGCAGACTTTAGAGACTCGAGTTCGAATCCCGACTCAAGCATTCATTTTTCTTTTCATATCATATTTGCCTTCATTGCCAAATGTCAAAAATATATTTATAATATCTATATATAAAAGCGTTACTGCTATAAAGTAAATATTCTCTTTAAAAAATTTGCTTAACTGTTACGTTAGCCGCGAGATGGCAGTTGGAACAATTTCAGCTACCTCTTGTGTGAATTGAGAATACTACATGTATAAGAAAATTGTATGCTTATATTGGAATTCTTGAGTAGCTCAGTTGGTTAGAGCGCTAAAGGTACAGACTTTAGAGACTCGAGTTCGAATCCCGACTCAAGCATTCATTTTTCTTTTCATATCATATTTGCCTTCATTGCCAAATGTCAAAAATATATTTATAATATCTATATATACAAGCGTTACTGCTATAAAGTAAATATTCTCTTTAAAAAATTTGCTTAACTGTTACGTTAGCCGCGAGATGGCAGTTGGAACAATTTCAGCTACCTCTTGTGTGAATTGAAAATACTACATGTATAAGAAAATTGTATGCTTGTATTAGAATTCTTGAGTAGCTCAGTTGGCTTAACTGTTACGTTAGCCGCGAGATGGCAGTTGGAACAATTTCAGCTACCTCTTGTGTGAATTGAGAATACTACATGTATAAGAAAATTGTATGCTTGTATTGGAATTCTTGAGTAGCTCAGTTGGTTAGAGCGCTAAAGGTACAGACTTTAGAGACTCGAGTTCGAATCCCGACTCAAGCATTCATTTTTCTTTTCATATCATATTTGCCTTCATTGCCAAATGTCAAAAATATATTTATAATATCTATATATAAAAGCGTTACTGCTATAAAGTAAATATTCTCTTTAAAAAAAAAAATTTGCTTAACTGTTACGTTAGCCGCGAGATGGCAGTTGGAACAATTTCAGCTACCTCTTGTGTGAATTGAGAGTACTACATGTATAAGAAAATTGTATGCTTGTATTGGAATTCTTGAGTAGCTCAGTTGGTTAGAGCGCTAAAGGTACAGACTTTAGAGACTCGAGTTCGAATCCCGAACTCAAGCATTCATTTTTCTTTTCATATCATATTTGCCTTCATTGCCAAATGTCAAAAATATATTTATAATATCTATATATAAAAGCGTTACTGCTATAAAGTAAATATTCTCTTTAAAAATTTGCTTAACTGTTACGTTAGCCGCGAGATGGCAGTTGGAACAATTTCAGCTACCTCTTGTGTGAATTGAGAATACTACATGTATAAGAAAATTGTATGCTTGTATTGGAATTCTTGAGTAGCTCAGTTGGTTAGAGCGCTAAAGGTACAGACTTTAGAGACTCGAGTTCGAATCCCGACTCAAGCATTCATTTTTCTTTTCATATCATATTTGCCTTCATTGCCAAATGTCAAAAATATATTTGTAATATCTATATATAAAAGCGTTACTGCTATAAAGTAAATATTCTCTTTAAAAAATTTGCTTAACTGTTACGTTAGCCGCGAGATGGCAGTTGGAACAATTTCAGCTACCTCTTGTGTGAATTGAGAATACTACATGTATAAGAAAATTGTATGCTTGTATTGGAATTCTTGAGTAGCTCAGTTGGTTAGAGCGCTAAAGGTACAGACTTTAGAGACTCGAGTTCGAATCCCGACTCAAGCATTCATTTTTCTTTCCATATCATATTTGCCTTCATTGCCAAATGTCAAAAATATATTTATAATATCTATATATAAAAGCGTTACTGCTATAAAGTAAATATTCTCTTTAAAAAAAATTTGCTTAACTATTACGTTAGCCGCGAGATGGCAGTTGGAACAATTTCAGCTACCTCTTGTGTGAATTGAGAATACTACATGTATAAGAAAAATTGTATGCTTGTATTGGAATTCTTGAGTAGCTCAGTTGGTTAGAGCGCTAAAGGTACAGACTTTAGAGACTCGAGTTCGAATCCCGACTCAAGCATTCATTTTTCTTTTCATATCATATTTGCCTTCATTGCCAAATGTCAAAAATATATTTATAATATCTATATATAAAAGCGTTACTGCTATAAAGTAAATATTCTCTTTAAAAAAAAATTGCTTAACTGTTACGTTAGCCGCGAGATGGCAGTTGGAACAATTTCAGCTACCTCTTGTGTTGAATTGAGAATACTACATGTATAAGAAAATTGTATGCTTGTATTGGAATTCTTGAGTAGCTCAGTTGGTTAGAGCGCTAAAGGTACAGACTTTAGAGACTCGAGTTCGAATCCCGACTCAAGCATTCATTTTTCTTTTCATATCATATTTGCCTTCATTGCCAAATGTCAAAAATATATTTATAATATCTATATATAAAAGCGTTACTGCTATAAAGTAAATATTCTCTTTAAAAAATTTGCTTAACTGTTACGTTAGCCGCGAGATGGCAGTTGGAACAATTTCAGCTACCTCTTGTGTGAATTGAGAATACTACATGTATAAGAAAATTGTATGCTTGTATTGGAATTCTTGAGTAGCTCAGTTGGTTAGAGCGCTAAAGGTACAGACTTTAGAGACTCGAGTTCGAATCCCGACTCAAGCATTCATTTTCTTTTCATATCATATTTGCCTTCATTGCCAAATGTCAAAAATATATTTATAATATCTATATATAAAAGCGTTACTGCTATAAAGTAAATATTCTCTTTAAAAAAAATTTGCTTAACTGTTACGTTAGCCGCGAGATGGCAGTTGGAACAATTTCAGCTACCTCTTGTGTGAATTGAGAATACTACATGTATAAGAAAATTGTATGCTTGTATTGGAATTCTTGAGTAGCTCAGTTGGTTAGAGCGCTAAAGGTACAGACTTTAGAGACTCGAGTTCGAATCCCGACTCAAGCATTCATTTTTCTTTTCATATCATATTTGCCTTCATTGCCAAATGTCAAAAATATATTTGTAATATCTATATATAAAAGCGTTACTGCTATAAAGTAAATATTCTCTTTAAAAATTTGCTTAACTGTTACGTTAGCCGCGAGATGGCAGTTGGAACAATTTCAGCTACCTCTTGTGTGAATTGAGAATACTACATGTATAAGAAAATTGTATGCTTGTATTGGAATTCTTGAGTAGCTCAGTTGGTTTAGAGCGCTAAAGGTACAGACTTTAGAGACTCGAGTTCGAATCCCGACTCAAGCATTCATTTTTCTTTTCATATCATATTTGCCTTCATTGCCAAATGTCAAAAATATATTTATAATATCTATATATAAAAGCGTTACTGCTATAAAGTAAATATTCTCTTTTAAAATTTGCTTAACTGTTACGTTTAGCCGCGAGATGGCAGTTGGAACAATTTCAGCTACCTCTTGTGTGAATTGAGAATACTACATGTATAAGAAAATTGTATGCTTGTATTGGAATTCTTGAGTAGCTCAGTTGGTTAGAGCGCTAAAGGTACAGACTTTAGAGACTCGAGTTCGAATCCCGACTCAAGCATTCATTTTTCTTTTCATATCATATTTGCCTTCATTGCCAAATGTCAAAATATATTTATAATATCTATATATAAAAGCGTTACTGCTATAAAGTAAATATTCTCTTTAAAAAATTTGCTTAACTGTTACGTTAGCCGCGAGATGGCAGTTGGAACAATTTCAGCTACCTCTTGTGTGAATTGAGAATACTACATGTATAAGAAAATTGTATGCTTGTATTGGAATTCTTGAGTAGCTCAGTTGGTTAGAGCGCTAAAGGTACAGACTTTAGAGACTCGAGTTCGAATCCCGACTCAAGCATTCATTTTTCTTTTCATATCATATTTGCCTTCATTGCCAAATGTCAAAAATATATTTATAATATCTATATATAAAGCGTTACTGCTATAAAGTAAATATTCTCTTTAAAAAAGATTTGCTTAACTGTTACGTTAGCCGCGAGATGGCAGTTGGAACAATTTCAGCTACCTCTTGTGTGAATTGAGAATACTACATGTATAAGAAAATTGTATGCTTGTATTGGAATTCTTGAGTAGCTCAGTTGGTTAGAGCGCTAAAGGTACAGACTTTAGAGACTCGAGTTCGAATCCCGACTCAAGCATTCATTTTTCTTTTCATATCATATTTGCCTTCATTGCCAAATGTCAAAAATATATTTATAATATCTATATATAAAAGCGTTACTGCTATAAAGTAAATATTCTCTTTAAAAATTTGCTTAACTGTTACGTTAGCCGCGAGATGGCAGTTGGAACAATTTCAGCTACCTCTTGTGTGAATTGAGAATACTACATGTATAAGAAAATTGTATGCTTGTATTGGAATTCTTGAGTAGCTCAGTTGGTTAGAGCGCTAAAGGTACAGACTTTAGAGACTCGAGTTCGAATCCCGACTCAAGCATTCATTTTTCTTTTCATATCATATTTGCCTTCATTGCCAAATGTCAAAAATATATTTATAATATCTATATATAAAAGCGTTACTGCTATAAAGTAAATATTCTCTTTAAAAATTTGCTTAACTGTTACGTTAGCCGCGAGATGGCAGTTGGAACAATTTCAGCTACCTCTTGTGTGAATTGAGAATACTACATGTATAAGAAAATTGTATGCTTGTATTGGAATTCTTGAGTAGCTCAGTTGGTTAGAGCGCTAAAGGTACAGACTTTAGAGACTCGAGTTCGAATCCCGACTCAAGCATTCATTTTTCTTTTCATATCATATTTGCTTCATTGCCAAATGTCAAAAATATATTTATAATATCTATATATAAAAGCGTTACTGCTATAAAGTAAATATTCTCTTTAAAAATTTGCTTAACTGTTACGTTAGCCGCGAGATGGCAGTTGGAACAATTTCAGCTACCTCTTGTGTGAATTGAGAATACTACATGTATAAGAAAATTGTATGCTTGTATTGGAATTCTTGAGTAGCTCAGTTGGTTAGAGCGCTAAAGGTACAGACTTTAGAGACTCGAGTTCGAATCCCGACTCAAGCATTCATTTTTCTTTTCATATCATATTTGCCTTCATTGCCAAATGTCAAAAATATATTTATAATATCTATATATAAAAGCGTTACTGCTATAAAGTAAATATTCTCTTTAAAAAATTTGCTTAACTGTTACGTTAGCCGCGAGATGGCAGTTGGAACAATTTCAGCTACCTCTTGTGTGAATTGAGAATACTACATGTATAAGAAAATTGTATGCTTGTATTGGAATTCTTGAGTAGCTCAGTTGGTTAGAGCGCTAAAGGTACAGACTTTAGAGACTCGAGTTCGAATCCCGACTCAAGCATTCATTTTTCTTTTCATATCATATTTGCCTTCATTGCCAAATGTCAAAAATATATTTATAATATCTATATATAAAAGCGTTACTGCTATAAAGTAAATATTCTCTTTAAAAATTTGCTTAACTGTTACGTTAGCCGCGAGATGGCAGTTGGAACAATTTCAGCTACCTCTTGTGTGAATTGAGAATACTACATGTATAAGAAAATTGTATGCTTGTATTGGAATTCTTGAGTAGCTCAGTTGGTTAGAGCGCTAAAGGTACAGACTTTAGAGACTCGAGTTCGAATCCCGACTCAAGCATTCATTTTTCTTTTCATATCATATATATATATATATATATATATATATATATATTATTGTAACTAAATTTTGGCATTGAGCAATGCGAGCTCAAAATGACATGAAAAGAAAAATAAATGCTCTGACGGGACTTGAACGCGCAACTCTGGAATTATATCCCACGATTTCTGATAATAATGAGAATATATTATTATAATAGAAATATATGTTTTTACTGCAACTCCTCGGTGGCACTGTTGTGTGTGTGTGTACATACATATATATATATATATATATATATACATATGTATACATATACTATAATAAAATTTTTGACATTGAGCAATGCAATTTTAAATGACATGGTAAGAAAAATAAACGCTCCGACGGGAATTGAACCCGGACCTCTGGATTTATATCCCACTACATCTGGTAATAATGACAATATATTATTATAAGAGAAATGAATGTGTGTACTACACTTGCTTAGTGGCGTAATCGGTGGCACACTGGGAAATATATATATATATATATATATATATATATATATTATTAACTAAAGTTTGACATTAAACAATGCAATCTTAAATTACATGATAAAAATATAAATGCTTCTTTCGGGACTTGAACGCGGACCTCTGGATTTATATCCCACTACTTCTAGTAATATGAGACTATATTACTATAAGAGAAGAGAATATTTGTACTAGTCCTGCTTGATGGCGTAATAGGTAGCGCAATCTAATATATATATATACATATATATATATATATATATATATATATTATTGTAATTATGTTTTTGATAATGGCAAAACAAGCATAAAATGACAGGATAAAAAAATAAATGCTCGGATGGACTTGAACCCTGTCCTCTGAATTTATATCCCACTACATCTAGTGATAATGAAAAAATATTATTATAATAGAAATGAATGTTTGTACTTGACTTGATCGGTGGCGTAAAGTGACGGGCACTGGGATATATATATATATAATTATAATTAAATTTTTCACATTGAGCAATTCAATCTTGAATCGACAAGATATGAAAAGTAATTGCTCGTACGGGACTTAAACCGAGACCTCTGTATTTATATCCTACTACATCAAGTAATAATGAGAAAATATTTCTATAATGGAAATGAAAGTTTGTACGAGTACTAGACTTGTTCGGTGGCGTAATTGATAGAGCACAGGTTCGGGTTCAAGTCCCGTTGGAGCATTTTATAATTTTTCTTATCATGTCAAAAACACACACCGTCACACACAGATATATATATATATATATATATATATATATAATTCAAGGAGGATTTATATTCATTTTTATTTTAAAATTGCGCTTGTAATTTAGAATAACATAAAATCATATTCCAAAAATATACAAGGACAGAAACATTTGAAATTTTGAATTCAAATTTCTTATATTATGTTAGATTTCAAATGTGAACAGTACAAAACGTAATATATTTTCAAACATTTTAATCCATGAAAAATATAATACTATTTATAATTGTATTTCCTACAATATAGATCATGTAGTTCACCGTTATTTAGTCTTCTGCATTCTGTTCATCTCTCTTTTGATCTAAAATTTTCCTAAGAACTTTGTGTTGAAACAGTACAGATTTTCATTATATTATTGTTATTATTATTACTATTATTATTATTATTGTTATTATTATCGTTATTGTTATTATTATTAAAATAAGAATAACTGATGGAAGAAAAATCGTTGATATGTTGAACTCGGTACTTTGGAATAGAAATGTAATATACAGAACGAAGAAAACTATATTTGAAGTTTTGTTACAAATCACTTTATTATATGGGTCGAAACCTGGACAGTAAGTAAAAAGTAAGCCAACCAGCTGTTAGCAGTAGAAATGGATTTTCGGAGGCGATGTAGAAGAATTTCAAGAATGGATTAGGGTAGAAATATCACAACAAGGGAAATTATGCCAGTTGAGAAAACATATTAGGAAAAATAGAAGAGAAACGTTTGAAATGGTATGGACACCTCATAAGAATGGAAGAAGAGAGAATAGCATAGAAGATCATGATTTGGAAAGCTAATGGAAGAAGTGGAAGAGGCGGGCCTAGAGAACGATGGATGAATGGAGTGAAGAGAAGTATGGAAGCTAGAGATCTGAGGGAAGAAGATGCTTTAGACAAGAAACCTCTACTTACAAATCACTTTCGGTTGAAGGAGAAACACTGTATTGTGGAATATTCCTAAATAAAAAGGTTATTGCATTATTATTATTATATTATTTTAATTTACAATTTATTTATTAATAATATTATATATTAATAATATTATTATATTGTATTATTTTAATTTACAATTTATTTATTAACAATATTATAATAAAATAAATATTGAAATTATAATTTTTATAAATTTTGCAGTAAATTTTATGTTAGGTTATCGTTTATATTTGTAATGTTTGATAAAATGGCTAATTAACGTGCGAACCCTGTTTACAAACCATGGTCTGATAAATAAAGTAGATGTGGCAACAATGTACTTCTCATTCTGCGTCTGCGGAAAAATCAATAAGTAGCTCAATGGCCCGTGTAATATATCAATCGAATTTACATATTGTATTATTTTTAATATTTACACGAAAACTGTCAAAGCTGCATAAAATATAAACATTTTCAGACAATTTTGAAAAATGAAGCTATTCAAAAATAATATTAAATCATCTCTGAGCAATTACATAGAGTATATATTTTATTGTAATCTTCAAAGTTTTTAAAATATTTCGTTTCCATGTTAATTGACGATCCGTTTGTACTGTCAGAACTGCGTCAAGGTGACATAAGGTGACACTTAGCGATTGTGTTTTGTTAATTTGCAACACTGTAGGCGTACATTGAATAAACCAGGTGCCTGTCCAGTAGAAAGCTTGTAATTTGGAATATATGAAGACGTGCATGACGTAATTATATAGGTCTATATATAGGCTCTCCAGACATCCCTATACCTGTATGTTTTTCAATCATTCCCTGCATATTCTATTTCCCTGATATCGCCTACGCTTTAGTTTCCTACAGAGTTTCCATGCCTCTCTTTCATTCCTCATTTGTGTCACATGACCATCTCACCGAAATCTAGGAGACTTGACCGTATAAAACTATGTCGTTTAAACTAAGTAACTCACTGGATCTATCTGAAACTCTCCATGCACCCCTATCCTGATTTAATGTTTTCCTCTTATCCCATTATAATCTACTTCGCCCAAATCATATTTAATGTTATTTTCCCACTTCATTCTTGATCTATCAACTGGCTGTTTTTCTCTGGTTTTCCTACAATAATCTTCCATACACCTATTTCATTGCGACTTGACTGCATAAAATCCTGTCGTTTAAACTAACTCATTGGCGCTATGGAACCCGTAGGTTCATGGCCACAAGGCCATAAGCTCTTCATACATCCCTATCCTGGGCTAATGTTTTCCAATCATCCTCTGTATAATCTACTTCCCTCAAATCATGATAAATAATATTCTCACGCTTCATTCTTGGTCTACCGAATGGCCGTTTACACTCTGGTTTTCTATAGGAGCTTCAATGCCTCACTTTATTTCCGCATTCGTACCACGTGTCCTGCGCATCGCAGTCTACGAAACCATCATTATATCCGATTTCCTACTATATAGATAAAGTAGTTCACTGTTATGTAGTCTTCTGCATTCGCCTGTCTGTTCATCTCTGTTTTGTCTTAAAATTTTCTTTGTTGTTGTTGTTCTTCTTCTTTAAGCCCATGTTTTCCTTAACAGAGATTTAGGCGCTCTCCGCATACAGGGAAGAATTTGAGCCATACTAATTTAGTTACACTTGTTTTCGTATAGATGTCATTTGAGTGGTCCGTGGTCAGCGTTCCGCCTCATACTGATATCTAGGAAACCAAGATAGTACTAGGACAGGAAAATTCGGTAAATTTTGCTTAGAGGCCTTTTCATTCAGGCTTAAGGATCTTTTACGAGCCAGAAAATCTTCTTAAGAACTTTATTCTGAAATAATACAGAATGTCCATCATATTATTATTATTATTAATATTATTATTATTATTATTAATTATAAAATAATTATAATTTATTTATTTTTATTTATTATTTATAAACAGTATTATAATAATATATTTTTGAATTTTCTCAGTTAATTTTACGTTACGTTTGGTTTATATTTATGAAGTTTGAAAAAATGCTAATTAACATGCGAAATATGTTTACACAACATAGTCTAAGAAATAACGTAGATGTGGCAACAATCTACTTGTCATTCTCCGTCTCCGGAATAGTCATTAAGTAGCTCAATGACCTTCAAAAAATTTCAATCAAATGTACATATTGCATTATTTTTCATATTTACACGAAAACTATGAAAGCTGCATAAAAAATAAATATTTTCATACAATTATGAAAAATTAAGTTATTCAAAAATAATATTAAAACATCTCTGAGCAATTACATAGAGTATATAGTTTATTGTAATCTTCAAAGTGTTTAAAATATTTCGTTTCCATGTTAATAGACGATCTGTTCATATTGTCAGAACTGCGTGAAGATGACACAAACAACGCCACATAGCGATTGTGTTTTGTTAATTTGCAACACTGTAGGCGTACCCTGGCTAAACCAGGCGTGTGTCGTGTATAAATATTAACACATTCAACATGTAAGATTTGTGATAGTTATTAAAGCGTGCTTAGAGTGTTTTGACGCGTGTGGAATGGACTCAGGAGCTGTTTTTGTCTTCAATTGAACTCGTGGTTGGCTATTTATATTAATATTTGATAAATTATGTAAACATGAACATCTGTGAATCTGTTTTTTATGAACTCAATAAGTGCTTAACCGAATTGAATGGGGTTTTAACCATCGTTTAGAGAATTTCTTTGGGAAAATTAACGTATGTAACTTATTACCGTATGTACTATAGGACCGGGGCAAAATAAATAAAAATAAATAAAAGTTTTAAAAAACTAAAAGAACACGCTTTATTAGAAAACTGAACTACAAAAATGAAAAATAATTTTAATTTCCAACACGCTTGGGGTAAAATTAAAGTGGCCAACAAAAAAAAAATCATCTCCAACACATATAGAATAAAACTAGAGGTATGAACAAAAAGAAAATAATTTTACCATCAAAAGCGTGGGGTGCTCTATATCAATTAATATATTTGGTAATAAACAGATATTGGTAAAAGTAAAGTCTGTAAGAAGAAAATGTAAAAATCATAAAAAGCACCCCACGCTTTTGATGGTAAAATTATTTTATTTTTGTTGATAACTCTAGTTTTATTCTATATGTGTTGGAGAAGATTTTTGTTGACCACTTTAATTTTATCCCAAGCGTGTTGGAAAATATATTTTTTTTATTTATTTAGTTCGATTTTCTAATAAAGCGTGTTGTTTTTGTTTTTTAAAACGATTATTTATTTTTTAGTTTTAATATTTTTCTTTCTTACCCTTGTCAACTCTATATTATATTTAACATGATAAGAAAAATAAATGCCTGGACGGGATTTGAAGCTGGACCTCTCTATTTGTACTCGAGGATGCTATTCAATACACCACCGGGCAAATCCAATACAAACACTTATTTTTTCTTATATATATATTCTCCATTATTACAAGATGTAGTGGGAACTAGGTCTTCACATAAGCTTGCATTGCTCAATGTCAAAAATTTAATTATAACATATATATAGTGTATCAATCATAATTCTTATTGTACGTATAATTTAACCCGGTCTTAACTCCATCAGGTAAACTAAATAAATGAACTTAATTTTATTAAATACATCGTACAATGTGGTAGGACTTTTTCATTCTGAATTATGTAACATTAGGCTGTACTGTATCCGAGCTAAGTTCCAGTTGTACTGTAAACAAACTTGCATAAGGTATTGCTGTGTCTATTGGGGGAACCGTGGTGCTACTTTTACCCGCCATGTGACTAAATCGTGTAAGAAAGTATCATCGATATAAACATTATTCTTAGTATTTGAAGACTGAATAATATAAGTGATATGGTACGAATTATTATGAACATTCATTTCCTATTTATTTATGAAGGAATATGTCTACATAATCACATATTGTTTTTTTCCATGATGTTGATAGATATCCATTATTTGTAATTTCATTATGAGCAGAATATATGCTCTATGCTAACTCACCTGTAAATTCTGATATTTTCACCACTTTCTCAATGGCTAATATTGGATTTTTTACTAAACTTTTTGACAGCATTGAAAATATTTTGTTTCTCTCCGACTTTCAAATTGTTTCTTTTGCTATGTTTTAAGAAATTCTACTGAAAGAGGTCATTTTAAAACAACTGAAATCCGAACGTATTCTGCATTTCGCATGCGTATGAATATAACAGTGCTCATTTAATCTGTTACAATTTAAGATTCCTCCATTTAACTTATATAGACATGTGCTAGATATATATTTTTATTTTCTTTATTTGGAGTGTTTGAGCGCTTAGAGTTCAAACCATTATTCGATGAATGGAAATTCAGTCATACATCTGGATTGGGGGCATTCAGTAGCCAAAGCGCTGCAAAAGCGCTTTAGCGCTTTATCTGCAGCATACCATTCAGAGGGCAATAAAGCGCTCTAGCGGACTTGCAGCTACTGCAGCGAAGTAAAAGTAGGCTGCAGACAGAAAAAACCGCTGCATCCATTGTGATTGGCTGGTTCATTCAGTTTAAACATGGCGTCTTTGTCCATAAACAATTTATGTTTGATGTACAAATTTTGTGTTATTTATGTTTGGACATTAATATATGAGTTATTCGAGGTGGCTAACCGTTTTAGACGAACATAAGTGATATATTAAGTAAAACTAAAGACAGTGATAATTTTAAGATTATTATCAAGATCAAGAATTTACGATTATAACCTCTTTTCATGCAAATCATTGTGTTATTGACGAGTGAATGTTTTTATTATGAAAGTTGTATCCGCAGATGATTCATTCGCTAATACCTGGTGCCAAGTTAATTATAATTTTTGTTTTAAAGATATATGAAATAAATTAGAATAGTATGATTGTGTTCATGGGGTCATTTCTGGAAGTGCTACAGTGGTTGTCGAACCAATTTTCTCTACAGATAAAACGAACATTTGTACTATTCTTTAAATGTGCAACACAATAAGAAATTTGTGGGAAAAAGTCGGTTTTATGTCTCTCAGGGTGTAATGGACAAAGAGATGAACTGTGTATCTTATGTTTGTAATCTTTTCTGAATAAAGAGTTTTGTGAAGTATCGGCCATAACTTGAATTCAAATATTACAATATTCTAGATTTCTTATCTAAATTTGAACAGTGAAGATACAAATACTTAGTGTGATGTGCACGAATAAAATTAAATTACAGCTAGAGTTGGTTAATGTATTAACAAAAATTTTGCACTCTGCATAGGATTTTAATCACAGCTGATCCATTATTATTTAATCTCCAACTTTTTATATACTATGTCCTATCATTGAGATACTGAGAGCCATTTCTTGAACCAGGTATGAATAATTTTCACTTTGATTCCCAATTTATCGTAAAATGAAATGTGGTCTTATATCTTTTAATTCAAATGCATGTAGTCTCTCTTATGGGATATTGCTATTCACTGTATACTACCATTAATCTTGGTGGTAAATGTTTTTCATATTATTATAAATGATTCAGTGATATACTATTTAGTGTAACACTTAACTTTACTAAGATAGTGGCATTGCTAATGTTAATGATTATATTAAATAATGTCTTTAAGCATGGTGACTGAGAGGTTATCTATAATTAACTGCTGTTATGACAGAATTTCACATATATGGTTGGAAATTACATATAATTTTTTGGTTTTATTTTAGCCATAAAGATTATGGTAGTTACTCTTACAAGTAATTAATATTTTCAGATGATGCAAAAAAATTAATTAATCAATTATTAAGAAAACTGTATTTAAATTATTATAAATTGATATTCTTCTTTGTTTTCATTTCTATTCCGTAACAAATTTAAAATAAAGATGAAGTATGTTTGAGGTTTAAAAATTACAATGATGCCTTCCTATATACAATTGTTTGGTTGCTGTACTTAGGTCATGTCTTGCACCACTTATATTCATTTTGCACATATGCCTATATTTCCTGTGTTTTCTAATATAACCCCTATTCCTCATAGATTTAAATATAGGCCTAAAAGTGTCAAATATTATGTAAGAAATGATATGAATAAAATGGCTGAACAATTAAATAAAATTTGCCCTACAGCCCACCTGGCAATACTATTAGTGTGGTTATTAAATATATGTGTTATGTGACGATGAAGGAGCAATATATGCATCACATAGGGAATTCGCAGGAGTGATGTTTAAATATAATAAGATAATTTCAAGTTGAGACCAACTCAGGGTCAGATCGAGAGATTAAATTAAGCCCATATATTTATATAGGTCTATAATTAACTAGGGTGCAGGCTGACTACATCTGATGAACAAAATAGATGAGATGAAAATGGGGAAAGGTGGAATAAAATTGTGGTAGGGGAAAATGGGAGAAACCCCGAAAGAACATGCCGCAGATCCGTTTCCTCCACTACAAAATCTACTTATAATGACCGAGACTAACCAAGTTAAAGAAAGCTACTCTTACTAAAACGCAAATTAATATGATTAAACTAATAATAAACATTATAAATAAGGTTCTCGAGAAGCCAGCGGTGAGAGGCGAGCGTCTAATCGCTTGCGTCACGGAGCCGCCTGATATATTAATAATTAAAAAAATACAAATTTTCTCGTTATAATAATATTTTATTTTAAATGATCTATTCGCCGATTTCATAAATTACATACATTAAAATAAATCGTAAAATCTGTATAACCCTATTAGCATTATGATTAATTTCAATAGCATCGCGTAGTAATATGAGTAATGAGCCAATGAACAAATTTAAATTTGGCGGTATAGCTGCATGCAGCGGTCCATTCAACAAACTCCTTACATTTCCGCTGCAAATGGCAGCCATTTTTGCTAAAGCGCTAGAGCGCTTTATTGGCAGCTGAATGCGCCCATTGTTTACGTTACAACTGGATGAGGTATAGCTCTGGACCAATCTCCGTGTGTCTGAAAGGAATTTGCTGACTCAGCTGTTAGTACTATGCGATGCAGAGAATTGTACCTCCTCCATTCCCCGCACATCACCCCGCAAACACACATATACAGCAGGCACTGGACTCCAACCAGATCAGCAAATAATTAGGAATATGTAGATTCATCCCGTTTCCAGTATCTATCCTCAAACCATAACTTAAACACAAGATCACAACATAGTATCTTACTTAATATACCGCAACATAGGACATCACATCACTCCATGTCATATACCATCTCCACTTCTCGCAACTGGAATTCTCTACCACAAGAAATAAGGGGCTGCCGGACATTGGCATCTTTTAAAAGAATTCCAAATTTATATCTGCTCTAAACTCGACTTCATTATTATCCAGTGTAAGATATATATATTAATTGGTGTTTCCCGTATAATGTATCATATTATTATTATTATTATTATTATTATTATTATTATTATTATTATTATTATTATTATCGTATCATTATTGTTATTACCCGATAAAATGTTGTTTGTACATGACATTTACATTGCTACATTTACTGTATATTTAACTGTTTATAATTAGTATAGTGTATATCTATATTTGTCAAATATTTATTTGTATTTGTGCTGGTTGAGTGGAAGAGAGGGCCTTATTGCCTTAACTCTGCCAGAATAAATAAAGTATTATTATTATTATTATTATTATATTATTATAGCTTTAAATCCGATTAATCTCATTTTAAAGGACAAATTGTTAAATTAGGTTTGATAATTGAATTGTAGGTTAGAGTCTGAATGTTACCATAACATATCAATTGGCATAATGACTACCTTATGTTTGGAGCAACTACGCTTGGAAATTGCATTTGTTTAGTTTACTTTAGCTTATATTTGTATTTAAAATAGGCCCACATTATGCGTAATTATTTTAGCTTCACACTTGTTATGTATTATAGATAAATATTTTATTAGAATTTTTATCGTAAATATTCTTCACTCTCGCTCCTTATAGACCCCACTAGTGTCCTTCATCAGATGCTTCAACACAAGTAAACAGTCTCGCCGAGTGGTTCAAGGTAAGACGCCTTGGCGAACAGCTGGTTTGAGTCCCCATGGAGTAAGATATTTTCTCAAGGAATTTCGTACAGTATGGAACCGATGCACATCCAGCATCGTGAGCCATTTGGGCGGCGACAATAAGTTGTAGCTGTAGGTTGAGAAAATCCGTTATAACGGCTGTGGGACCCGACATGCTGACCACATGTCACCTCTACACTACCTGGATGTTCGCCTGCCTCTGTGATTTACACATGTGGATGTGAGGCCAGCAGCCGACTGGAGAAAGATGAAAACAAGTACTGAATGCGTATAATGAATTCCAAAAAAAAGGTCATGTTTTCTATTGAGGATAGTAATACTTCGCTGTAGCATAAATTGATGCATTACTTTTCTTCACTCATATAACTAGCACAACAACTAGTAACATGGTGAAAGGAGTTGGGCGAGTAGCATAACGTGTTATTTGTACTTAGATATAAGTACTTTTGTGTGTTGATACGATATTGTAACAATATTTTAAATGGTCCAAGCTTTTCTTTACTTCCAACGATAATTACATTTGTAAATATCGTTCCTTCTCTATTTCATTAATGTTGCATATTTCACCTGACAAAATTATTTATATATCAAATTTTTTTATGTGACCTAAGTTGCTACTTTGTTCTGTTCTTTTACGTACAAATGTCCACAAATTAAGTTCATTGTTAAATTGTTAACGTGTAAAAGATCTTCCAATAAAAACATCAGAAATGGATTAAATAATTAGCCTGTAGACGTACTCAGTAAATTAGAGTCTGCGAAATTAAAAAGTTGAAAAAATATGCCTACATAAAAATGATAATTACAGCCTATTGGAAAAATAAAAGATGTTTTATTTTGTATTGGTATTTATTTTCTTAGAAGAATAAGTGGAGCCATTCTCACCTTCTTGTGAACAATCTTATTTTTATATCTAGAGTTAAGTATTTTCAAAATGCTTCACTTATGAAGGCCTGTAACCTGTAAATTTCAGTTTTTAAACCTTAATTATAAAAATAATTCATCCTATTATAATGTTTTTATAATTTTGTCTTTGGTAGATTATTAGTTGCGTGTGGGCGCACGACCTGTCGGGAGACGGATCACACGAGGATGTGGAGGGTTTTTCTGAATAAGTAATGTCAGGACCTCCTCCGAGACAACACAACGTTATGGAGAAACACACACGTTCATGGTGAATATTATAATGATAGTGATAATGATGTTCAATAACTGTTTGTACCTTAAACGTTCGTGACATTTGAAGAAAATCCTGAAAAAATAAAGATATACCTTGGAATCGAACCGTCATCCACTGCGAAACTAGCTGACGCCACACCGGTGGACCTATTTTTCATTATAAATATACCGTTTTGCCTATTTTAATATAAATGACCATGTGTTACCATATAGATGTTAAGACATCCAAATAATATAAAAAATACATAGGATATTAAAATAACTACCTCAACTAAATTAAATTTCTGTTGACCAAGTTTTTTCAAATAGAAATTTAATTTAGTTGAGAACGACTGATGTATTAAGAATATTCCACAATACAGTGTTTCTTCTTCAACACAGTGATTTGTCGCCAGACGTTCCTGTCCAAAGCATCTTCTTCCCTCAAGTTTCTACCTTCCATACTTCTCCTCACTCCATCTATCCAACGTTCTCTAGGTCTCCTCTTCCATTAGTTTTTCAATTAAGGATCTTCTTTCAGATACTTATTTTAATATTTTATCACATAACCTCAACTGAGCTTTACAATGGATTTTACAAATATTGAGTATTGGAGATTTTATATAACAGACTTGGAGTTAATACACAATGAGCATGTATTTCCTCAGGGGAGTCCAAAATGAAGCAGAGGAAAGAACTTAGTGAAGATAAAACAAAAATAAAGTGATTATAAATTTACGTGAAATAAGTTTTGACGTCATTAAGCCGTGTTAACTGTGTAGTTGATACATGCTGTAATTATAAAAAACACGTTGATAGCGAGTAATGGGAGGTTTCCTAACTTTGTTAATTATTTCCATCGTTTTGGAGCATTTTACAGTTGTCCGTTACATGAAAACACAGGCGAATGGAGAAGACTGCATAACAGTGAGCTACATGATCTTTTCAGGAAACCAGATATAATAAGAAGAGTTAAATCTCGTACACTACTATGGGCAGGGCATGTGGCACGAATGGGAAATGCGAGATAGACATGGAAACTTCTTGTAAGAAAACCAGAGGGAAGCGGTTCAGTAGGCAGGCCAAGAATGAGGTGCGAGAATTATATTGCCTATTATTTGAGACAAGTAGAATATATACGGGATGATTGGAAAACATTAGCTCGAGATAGGGATGTATGGAAAGCTTATGTGCGCGTAGACATAAACCTACGGGTTCAATAAACCCAATCAGTTAGTTACTTATTCCTGGTCCCGCACTGTAGCTGAGTTTGTCCTCGTGTTGAGTGGAGAAAAATATCTCTCATGGAGTGTGGAACTGAACACCCAGAGGTTCCAGCTGTAACGCCTGGAGAACCCGACACTATAGATCTACTGCCTAGAGCAGGTGTGTCCAATCTGTGGACTGATATACCTGGATGTGACTGAAAGGGCAAAGGCCTTCTTGACCTGTTGCGCATGGAGTTTATTTAACATATTTCTAATTGATTTGAGGTCATTCAAAAGAAATTTGGAGATCTATTAATTTATATAAGACATTTTTTAAAACAATTTTTATATTTGTTCTTTTTGGATGTTTCAGAAGTTAGATTGGATTTAGGATTTTCAGTTTTAAGTACATTTATTAGAGTAATATATTAAAGGGCAGGTCTATAAAGTAGCTACGCGGTCAATAAATACCGTAGGTTAACTGTGGCGCCTCTCTTTGTCCTAACAATTTTAATGTCAAACACTCGTAATCTCTTCTCGTTCCTTAAAGTAAAAGTCCACGTTTCGCGTCCCTATAATATGACTGGAAGAATAACAGTTTTATTATATTTTCAGTTCAATTTTTTTCGAGAGAGAGTTGAGACGACAAGAGTTCAAGTAATACATAATAGCACGCATTTCCAGAATTGAGCATATGTTCAGTTTATTTTACACTTACCGTTTATTCCTTCTAGTAATTATTGTTTTTGGTAATTACACTTATTCAAAATTTTCCTCATTTGTTATCAATTATCCATTTACATTATATAAAATTCTATTCATATTTTTTATTGATAACGATATACACTTGTTTGTAGTTTCAAGATGAGATTTATGGAACGTATGTACTACAAAGTGCATTAAAACACAAAATGACGACAAAAGACGTACGAATATAGAAAATAATTTGAAACACAAACGAAAGAAAAGATACCTAAACTTCCTTGTTAGCCTACTGTTGTTGTTGTTGTTGTCGTCAATTTCACGTTTCAAACAAAACATTGGACATCCTTAAACAACTTAGGTAAACAGTAACTCTATGCGTAGCGCGTGGGAAGAGGCAATGCGATTCGATCACAGATAACAAAAATATAAACTCTATGATTCTAAATGACAGTTTTGTTGTGTTTTGTTTGCATTTATAACCTTATAGACGAGTTTAATTTTTGTTAATTATCGACATCTCCCTTCCATTGACCAGCCGAGCAGAGACACATCTGAAACGAAAGCAGGTTTTCGCAACTGGGTTTCTTAATTTTGAGCAATTCCATATGTGACTGACCGACTTTACAATACACTTTTGCTGGAAAATGCTTGCATAAATATTGCAATTGGTTCAAATTAGAGGTGTTATATACGTGATACGATAGAGGAAAAAAACCTGATTAATATTGTACATAAATATACAACTTCTGAAGAAAAAAGTGTTATTTATTATCTATCAAAGTATGTGTGACTGACTGACATAAATGTCAACTCATCATGCAGCTTAACGTGTTCATGTACATAATTCTCTGAAATGTGATCCTTAATTCAATTTTCCAAAATCCGTTGAAAGGGCATATTTCAAGTTACATTTTAAATAAAAAATAAATCTAAATCACAATTAATACCGAAGTTATGACCTATATGTGATGTGTGACTGACTGACATTATTTTGTGACTGACATCTGAATTATATTTAGAATTTCAAAATGCAAATATTACACAAATGTAATAAAATACTGGGAAACTAGATAAACGGCTTCGGTAACAGAGATTAATAAAGAACTGCAAATACTTTATCAATTCTACAAAAATTGTTAAATTTAATTTTGCTGTAAAATAAATATTAATATAAATCAATAATGTAATTAAATTAACTCGCTTGTCATGTGCCATTTTAAATTATATAAAATAACAAAACTATTAAATACTTAATAACGAAGTGCCTTCTTTATTGTTAAATGTACCTACTACAATTGTATGCATGTGTGTGTATAATAATTGATTACAATTTAGTTCGGCGCCATAGCCGAGTGGTTAAGGCAAGAAGCCTGGGCGCAGTGCTATGGAACTTGCGCTGGTTCGAGTCCCCATGGGGGAAGACATTTTCTCATTGAATTTCGGCCAGTATGGGACCGGTTCCCACCCAGCATCGTCAAGCATTTGGGTAGCTACAATATGTAACGACTCCAGGTTGATAAGACCAACTATAACGGCTGGGTGACCCGACATGCTGACCACATGTTACCCCTACACTGCCTTATGATTGTCTACCTCTGTGATTAACACATATGGATGTGAGGCAAA
Source organism: Diploptera punctata (assembly GCA_030220185.1). Taxonomy (NCBI): domain Eukaryota; kingdom Metazoa; phylum Arthropoda; class Insecta; order Blattodea; family Blaberidae; genus Diploptera; species Diploptera punctata. Next base: position 14,527 of record JASPKZ010007903.1, on the reverse strand, counting down.
CAGTCGGTTGGTAGACCAAGGGCTTTTTAGGTCTGTCGCGCTTGGAGTGGAGTTTATTACAGTTTATCTGATGTAAGATTTAATATTTTTGACTTCTAGATTGAACCACTGGTTCCGGACTGTATACACATTCTTAATACGTTAGTTATTTATCAGAGTGAAGGAAAATGCGACACTCATGTGTTTAAGCAAGTCAACACGTTCAATCAGTGTTGTGTCATAATAAATAATCAACGACACCCTTTAAAAGGTAAACTAATTAGTGTCGCAATTATAATCTAGAGAAAAAAGAACCAACCAGACTTTTTCTTACAAGCTTGATGTTATCTTACGTGCCCTAAATCCAGACAGGTGACACTGGTTTCTATTCCTTTCCGAAGGAACATATACTTACGATTTTTACGTCCGAAAATTCCATAAGCGCCGGCAGAGTTTGTTCCCGTGAACTTTAAAACCACAAGCGAGTATGATAAGCTCTGGTCTAGCAACATCGATTTCACGTCTAAGAAGAAGGAAAATAATAAGAAAATGACCTAATCGTATGCATATTGCATTCTCAATGTCATGTTAACAGAAATTGTAACATAACGTAACTTTTTTTAAAAATAAAACTGTGTTTATGATTATTTAAACACGAGGAAACTTGTTGTAATTTGATATCTAAATCGATATGTAGCTTTCTTCCTACGTGCAACAAATAATTATATTAAAAGCAGATACATTTCGCAATAGTAAATTATTATGCGAGGTTGGGAAGTGGCTTTACAGAAGCGAGGAAATTATTAAAAACCGAGTGATAGCAAGGTTTTTAATTTCCAAGATTCTGCAAAACACTTCACAAACATGTGTTGTACATTTTTTTTTTTTGCATGATGGTGTTTTCAAAATTATAAATAATAGTAAAATAATATCTTTGTTGGAAATATTTACGTTTATTATAAACAACTGAATGACGTTAGCAGTCTGACCAATGTATATTTGGTAAATGCCGAAAATAATATAGTTGAGACTACAGCAGGCCGTGACACCAATCAGGGGCAAAATGGCGGCAAGTTTGAATTTATTGTTCTATATTGTTTCAAACAAATCTCATTTCATTTAAAATGCAGTGATTTGTTTGGTATAGTGTATATTAACACTACATTTTGTATATACATTGTACGTAGTATACATAGAGGGCAGTGGCTTTACTTTCCGTCCTTGGTAGGTAATTTGTAATATTACAGTATAATTATTTAGTTATTTAGCCCACAGGTTGGCAACGAACGCATTATCGTGCAAAAAATGATTGTAAAATGCTCTTTTTACTAAGTGATAACAATAATTTTGACGTAATGACTGTATCGTAACGAGGCAACGTCACTTAATGAGAAAATAGAAAATATTTTTACAAATTAAATTTTAAAATACATTAACATTTCTCAGACAATATCCAGAAATGTTACGTCCATGTATACATACCGTGGAAATGAATGTATGAACAGACCTTCCTCTGTCAGGTAAATATTCTGTTACATAAGTTATCATGTTTAAGTGAAGGGTACAATGAAAAATCCATGAAAGTCACTTTTACGTCATTAAAAATTGCCTTTTAATTGAGGCGATTATAAACAAAGTGATGTAAGTGATTTTTTCTCTTGAAAAAAATAAATGAGTATGTAATAGTATTAATGTATTTTTCGAGTTAACGCATCACCGCGATGATATCATTTTGAATTACCTATGATTTTCTTATGTGACTTCAACTTTTAAACTGTTTTCCCAATACTGCACAACTTGCACTTTTGCTTCTAACTTCCTCATTTAAACAACTTACCTACTTTGTTAAACATGTGCCTAATTTGGAAGACAAGTAAACCCATGATTTAAACAGATTCTTTTAATCAAAACTATATATAATAACGATTTAAATTTATAAGGGCTATTTTTCCCTAAGCACAATTAGCACATTTATTAAAACAAGATTTATTTCATAAAAATTTGGACGGAATGCGCCTTGTTGACAAAACGATTGACACAATAACCGTAAAGTTAACAAGCATCGTCATTCAATATGAAAGAACTGCTAGTTTAGTTTCTGGGGATTTGAAAAACACAAATACACCCACCAGCATCGCCACGAAATTCCTGTTGGGTGCAAAAACCTTAACAAGACTTGTACGCGATAACTCCAGAATTTACTTAACCAACGAATTGAAAGCAAATTATTTGTGTTTCATAATAATTTGGTAATTATGTAGTAGGTGTCCTCTTTTTAACTAGTTCAGTTCAGTGAATTACGACATAAAAATTATTTACATTATTCTTGTGACGATTCTTATGAACAATCAATTTATAATAAACAGCAATTTCTCGGGAAGTCATCTTAAAACCCTACAGACAAAATTAAGCCTAATAGCGTATACTACATAAAGAAGGAATTCCTGAAAGTAAGTGTCGGTTTTTTTCCATATAATATTATTGGGAGAGTAATTGCTGTATACATTTGCAATTTAATGTTTTCTTAAAGAAGTTACCGTCACGGGTGTCCCTATAATTCGTAGAGATGATTACTACATAGATTCGGGTAATGAAAGAATAAATAATAGTTAAAAAGCTAAACCAACACGGTTTATTACAAAACCGAACTAAAAAATGAACAGTAATTTTGCTGGGGATAAAATTAAAGTGGTCACCAAAAACATCATCTCCAACACATCTAGAATAAAACTAGAGTTATTTACAAAAAAATGTTACCATCAAAAGCGTGGGGTGCTCTATATCAATGAATATATTTGATAATAAACAGATATTGGTAAATGTAAAGTATCTAACAAGAAAACGTAAAAATCATAAAAAGCACCTCACACTTTCGAAGTTAAATATACTTTTTTAGATAACTCTAGTTTTATTCTGTATGTGTTGGAGATGATTTTTTTTTGTTGACCACTATAATTTTACCCTAAGTGTGTGGAAATTAAAATTATTTTTCATTTTTTAGCTTGGTTTTGTGATAAAGCGTGTTGTTTTAGTTTTTTAAACTATTATTTACTTTTTTATTGTTAGTTTAATTGATTGGCATAAACCGGAATCCCATGAAAATGTAATTGCTTAATACTTTTCAAAAAAATCCTACGGGCCGGATTTGAACCAGTGACCTATGGATTACTGAAATTATTTACCACTACAGTTCACCGTTCTACCAACTAAGCTCTTACAACGATTGACTAAAAAGTCGTTAAATCCGCAACCTATTAACCGGTTTTTATTATTTTGATTTTCTGATGATTCTGTCCAGGATTTTAGAAGAAAATTATGAAATTATCGTATTGTCATGGATCCCTTACAAGTATACAAAGTTTCAAGTCGATCCAATGTTTTTAAATGGGTGAAAATCGTGTTCAAAGATTCCGTTACATAGATATAGGTACGTTACATAGACAGATACAGGTCTATCCATAGTAATTCTGCCCGAAGGCAGGTCCTTCACTGCAATCATAGCATTTTCATGTTATGCTTGCAGTTTTACTAGGTAATTGTACATGTGGTAGCTTCCCGTTGCTTTCCACACCTGTGAAGGATGATGATGATGATGGCCATAAGATTTCGGGGACCGTTCGGGCCTTAAACGTTTCCTGACATTTGTCTTACAGGTGAGGAAAAACCCCGATAAAAACCTCACCGGGGATCGAACCCGGCCGCTCTGCGTGACAAGGCAGCACGCTACCTGGAGACCACAGCGGTGGACAGATACAGGTGAAGCTAATATAAAGAGTGTTACGTTAGTGTTATGTTTTTATTATTATTGGAGATGTATAAATCCTATTTCGCCTTAAGGTATGTTAGTGTTTGTGTCAACGTTGTGGTACTTTATATAATTTGATCTAAACCTAAAGTTTTATTTTAACGAATCTTGTTCATCAATTCTACTTTCTGTAAAGGTTTGTACGTATCAAACAATTTTGAAAATGATTTTAAAAAATTGTTCTTTTGACTTATATACAGTTTGGATTAATAATGCCCTCTACTGTCAATAAGCCTGTTGCCTACCTTGTAGCATAAACAACCCTAAGGCGATTTGATATTTCATTTAGTTAGTACATCTTCGCCTAATTATTTATCACGCCGCTTCATCAGACTATCCGACACACAAAATCTTCACACTCGATCCCATCAGCACATTGTCCTTTATATCCCTCCTCATCACACTGTACATTATTCATTATCTTTTACGGTCTCACTTACCAAAACATGGAATTGCCTTCCGCCTTATGTCAGAGACTGTCAAACCATAACATCCTTCAAAAACAAACTAAAGAATTATTTAATAACAAACTAACTTATACACCTCACTGATAGTATTCTTTTAACAATTCACAAATTAAATTATCTATGAAAATAACATTAAGAAAAACAAATATTTTAATTTATTTTGTTTTAAATATTGTATAATCTAAAATTTAGTTTTCTATATCTCATTATTTTTCTTTTTTTTTATATACATTAGACAGGGACAAAATAATATGTCTTGCTTTTATATATTTTATCATTAGTTTTGGTCTTAATTTTAAGTAACATTAGCTGGTTGCATTATAGATCGTAATATAATAGATATTATCTTTTTGATCAAATATTTATTTAGTAATTAATATTAGAGTTAATTGAGATTGTTACATTCTGATGTAATATATGTTTGCCATGGTGAGTGGAAGAGAAGGCCACATGGCCTTAACTCGACCAGGCTAAATAAATCTAATCTAATCTAATTGTCAATCAAGTGAACTTTAAACCTAGTAAATTAAGTTATTGCCAAGTCTTCTCCAGTACTACAGATGTCAGTCCCAAACAAAATAAAAGCCTGCCCACTTGTATGTAATATATAGTGGGTGTCAAATGTATTCATTCACATCATTTGATTGAGGTAATTTTATCGTGTAACACTTGAACGTTTTATCGAAATTAGTTTTTACCTGAAGTAGCAAACTTTTTCAGCAATGAAAATCAACCCTTTTACTTAAAACTCTCTTTAAACCGGGAGTCGTATTCATTTAAAATAGTTGGCTTTAATTCTTGGAATATGTCACTCTGTGGCCACATGCATTTCACTACATTATTCTCCCTTTGTTTGATATTAACAAAATATTTACCAATCTTTTTCTTTTCTCATCTACCTTGAGCTCCCGAATTCTGTTATATCTTTATGGTTTAAGTTTTGTTTAATCTAAATATTTGTTACGTATCAGCTGCTTGCAACATGTTCCTGACAATTCTGTTTCCTTTCATTTGGAGTTGTTTAGTAGAGTTTTGTATCGCTCCAGTAGCTGGTCGTGTAAGTGGCTGAGCTCCTGATGAGTTGCTTGTAAATCATAAATGTGTTGTTGCTAATGTGATTAGGAGTGACCACAGGGGTTTTCTGCCGTGTTCTATTTTTAGCATGGTGTACTTTGTATGTGCACTCCATTCTAAATTACTACCCAAAAATATGAAGAAATAGTTAACTTTGAAACTATATTCAGTTCTTTCATTAAATAAAACTAAATTTGAGATTTTGTTAATGCTGTTTTTTCTAGTGAACGGTAAACATAGAGTTTTGTTATCGTATATTTTAGTTTCCAATTAGTGCACCACGCTTCTAATTCCATTAGCTGCATTTGCATCGAGTAGTAAGCACAATTATGATTCATATTCGATGCAAAGACAGCAATATCGTCTGCAGAAACAGAAATATCTTTATTTGATCTTATTGCAAATCGACAGTAAAAACATAATATAATGTTGGTGACTATTTAGTTCATGGTCCAAATGAGAATCAATGACCAATCACGTTTTAATGAATTTTGTTTTACAACCAATGACAGTCGTGTTTAACCTCCCTATTTATCGAATTCTGTTTACCAAAGTAAAGAGAGCTCCTCCTTTTTAATATTCTGAACAGCATAGAGCATTATTTTGCAATGATGGCTCTCGAACAAATACGTTGAATATAGCAAATATCAAACAGATTCCTTCCAACTACACATTTCATAATTGTGTGTTCAGTAATTGTGTTTTTAAATAATGATTTTACGGAGTTTTTTCATAAAAATTAATTAATAACCTTTAATGTTGGTTATAATATACAATTTGATCTGTTAATTTTTTTTCTCCACTTCTTACAATATTGCGATCCTATTTGGTATAAAATAATATAATCTAGTTGTAGTGGATGAACAAATGAAACATAACCAAACATTTCTGATTTGTTTTCAAACATCGCCGTTTACATTAAATGTATAAATATTTTAAAATAACTATATTTAAATAATGATTTATTAGCATAGAGGACCAATTAAATTAGAAGAAATATTTATTATATTCTTCTTCTTCTTTTTAGGTGCTCTAGTCAATCTTGGTGCACTACTTGTACTCACGCTTGCCTCTGGTGACAAAACTTTACGGTATCAAACCCAGGTGGGTTCTCTGGATTTCTCAGTATAAGTCAATATTATGGGTTCATTTGGAAGCGGTCTGAAGATGAGAGTCTCCGGTCTTGATTTACGGCAAGTAAAAGATCTTCAAGCCTCTGATCAAAATTATTTTGGTCCTTTCGCGCCAAAATTAGAATTTGCGATGCTAACAATCTTGTTTGTCGAAGTGAGTCATTCAGTTTAAAATAATATTATAATTCTGATCGAACAAATAGTTTATCCTTCTCAACTATATTTTTACCGACTTTATATAGTTCGTTTTCTTTCGTACGAGTTTTGTATGGAGACGGGCTAACACTCAACTCGTAAATTAGAGGTTCAGGATTTCTTTTGTCGTTTCTCGCAAAGGAGGTTATCTTATTTGCGGCTAAGCTGTTCCTCCTACCAATTGATCTCTGTTACACCCATATCTTCCTTCAAAGAGCCAAACGTTCTCTTCCCAATTGGTGCTGGTTGATATCCTCTTCCTCATACAACTTCTTTGGTTTCTCGCCCAAGGTTTTTTCTATAATGGAAGCCCGCCAATAGATTTGCTACTTTTGGTTTTGAAACATTCAATCATCTCCACTAATATCAACGTTATACAATCCCTAGTGTTCTGTTTCTTAGGTTTGTATTTAATTAAACTGCTCCTCTCTCTAGCTTATATGTGGATAGGCTTAAGTGTTTTTTATGTTGTGTGATCCAGTGCTTTGTGATGACCCTGGGACCATCATAACTAACTTTATTACTTTTAAAACAATTAACCGTGAGATAAGTTGGGTTGTTTACGTCTCCCCAAAATAGATCGGCAAATACGTTTGTGTCTTTAAACCTTAGCTTTTTTCAACAAGACAGTTGACATTTTTTGAAAGTGTAATTATTTTGTTTAAATTTACCTTAAATTACACGTGAAAAATTATGTTGCAATATCTAAATTAATAATATAAAAATACATAGTTTGAAGTCTGAGGTCAAACAAGCGATGTGTATTAATTTAAAAAATACAGAGAAGCATCAAAGGAAAAATATATTAATAAAATCGATATTTCAAACAAATAGATAATATGGAGTTCATAAAGAAAAAAAAATGATAAACCATAACAAATATCCATACAATAATAATTTGAGCTCTCTACGGCATCATGGTTTGGTTCAGATAAATGGGACATGCGCTTGATCGATTCCCGATGGGCAAGACATTTGCTCATGATATTTGAGCCGGTATGAGGACGATACCCACGCAGAATCGTAAGAAATTTGGGAAGCTGTAATCAGTAGCGACTATAACAGCTGAGGGACTCGGCAGGATGACGTCACACATGTACTCTTTTGATTATCGCCTGCCCCCTGTTGGCCTGGTAGTCTAACGGCCATACACCATGGTGTTTAATTTAGTTTAAAACAGAATAACAAAGTGTTATATAAAGTTATGTAAAACTGAATATTTGTAACTTTAAAGAGAAATTGTTATAATGACCAATAAGTTAAATTTAAATTATACACTAAACAGTAAGCATTTAAACGAATGTAAATATGATATTTCAACACGTATTTAATAAATACCTGATAGAGAAATTGTTGTCTATTGATCTTCCAAAAACTTCAGTTATGTAAATTGAGAGTTTTAACTATTTTGTATTTGATCTGACAAATATTAATATTTTATTCATTCCCTTTAAAGTGATTTTTTTTTTCAGTTTTACATTCAGTGACGTTGCTTCGTAACCTTATAGTTATTACGTCACAATTTTTGTTATAGCTGTGCAACAAAACACATTTTATACAGAAGTGTTATGAAGTTCACATTTTAATTAACCTCTTCTTCTTCTTCTTCTTCTTCTTCCTCTTCTTCATAATTTATAAGATTTTCGTCCTGTTTATTTCCAAAATCACTTCTCGGTGGAAGACGTATTGGATGTTCAGCATTCACTCTCTATCCATCTCTTGGCAGACCTTCCTCATGTTCTTCTCCCGTAAATTGGTCTTATTTAGCTCTTGTTGCAAAGTCGATTGTCTTCCAATCTTTCTATATGACCTTTCCTATATTTTTGTCCAATTTTAAATAATATTAGGTCTAATTTATAGCGCGAAAGTACTACATTGATTTAAATATCAAATTGCATCTAGTTTTCTCGTGTAATCTCCAGTTTAAATATTCATAAGCACAGGTTTATCTTAAAAAAAGTGGCATTAAGTTATAATATTGGATAATATGAAATTCTTCTTCTTATTCTTCTACTACAAGTTTTAGGCTATGCAGCCTGTTCCGACGAAGTTACAAGTGGAGTCCATCTTCTACGTGGTCGGCCAACATCTCTTCTTCCTTCGGGATTATACAGGAAGGATCTTTTTGGTATTCTTTCGTTGTTCATTCTGATAAGTGTTCCGTCGATTTCTAATTATTTTCGCTGATTTTATCTTCAATTTTATATATATTTAATTCTTATCGTATAGTTTCATTCCTTATTCTATCCGCTCTTGTGCATCCTTTCACATTAGGTAAAAGTAGCATTTCTGCAGCCTGTATCCTGCTTTTATCCCTTGATTCCATTATCCAATTTTCACTTCCATATAACAACAAATTAACAGCCATTGTTTTATATAATTTAAGTTTCGTATCTTTCCTTGTTTTCCGACCTAAGGTTCTTTTTATGGTTCCACAAATAGCCTGAAATTTATTTACTTTATTTTCTGTACCTTTATTTTCTCTGTAAGTTATATCACATCCTAAGTATTGGAAATGTGATATTTGTTCTATTATTTTGTTATCCAGTACAATTTTTGATCTAATTCGATATTTACCAATACATGTCATTACGTTTGACTTATTTATTGATATTTTACAATTATATCTATTGGCTATTAATAATATGAAATTGGGAATGTAATATGTGGGAATAGCGGTCATCGGGAAATGGCGGTCAATGGATTATATTAAATAGTATGGTAGACCTATAGGCTATGTTAACTCGTAATAAGTGCTGCTCTCTAACTTCAGATTAAGGAAACTACTGTGAACACTTCTGGAAGTCATTGTGATTATAGTTTCTGAAACACTTGAAAGTGTATGTTTTATGATTCTGGCTTTCGGTAGTTGTTGTTTAAATATTTTTGTCTAGTAAATTGATATTACTTTCAGTTATACATGTTGCTGGAATACAAAACAACACGATTGCTTCAATATTTGTAGATACCTATCATTTATTAAATGAGCATGTGACTTTCAAGTTAGGTTACACACTTGTGACAAGGGCGGTCAAGGTGACTGGAATCACCCCCTCCCCATCATTCCATCACATGAAATACATATTAGAAAGTCATTTATAAGATTACACCACAATAAATACTGTAACCAGATTAAGTTTCTAGCTAATATGGTCCGTGGTTTCAGTCCGATACAATTACGTGAATAGGCTTACGAGTGTGCAGAGGAAAAACGGAATCAAACTTAATTTTAACTATTAAAAGAAAACCGGTGGGAAAGAATAGCTCCATGGGGCTTTATATAAAAGTCCATTTATGAGTTTTAGGAATCCCTAGGCTAGCTAACTAACTAATTAACTCACTGGCACTATCGAACACGTAGATTCATGGCCGCGCGGATATAAGCTCTCCATATATCCTTATCCTGAGCCAATGTTTTCCAATCATCCCCTGTATAATATACTTCCCCCAAATCATAGTTAATGTTATTCTCCCACCTCATTCTTGGTCTACCAACGGGGGGTTTTCCCTCTGGTTTTCCTACAAGGTGCTTCCATGCAAGTCTTTGATTTCCCATGCGTGCCACATGTCCTGCACATCGTAGTCTACGAGACTTAACAGTTCTCATTATATCTGGATTCCTATAAAGACCATGTAATTCACTGTTATTCATTATTTTCCATTCACCTGTTTGTTCATCTCTCTTTGGTCCAGAATTATTCCTCCGATTCCGATTGAGGGTCTTTCCACTTTTCAGCGGTTGCCCTTTTACCAGCCGGCTGCTGGCCCTTCACATCCACATGTGTCAATCACAGAGGTAGATGATCAACAGCCAGTGTGGGGGTGACATGTGGTTAGCATGTCGAGTCCCGCAGCCGTTATAGCTGGTTCCTCAACCTGGAGTCGCTACTTATTGTAGCTACCCAATTGGCTCACGATGCTGGGTGGGCACCGGTCCCATACTGGCCGAAATACCATGAGAAAATTTCTTCCCCCATGGAGACTCGAACCAGCGCAAATCCCGTAGCTCTGCGCCAAGGTTTCCTACCTTAACCGCTCGGCTACGGCGCGGGAACTTTTTCCTAAGAACTTTATTCTCAAATACTCGTAATCTCCTTTCCTCCCTTAAAAGTAATCCCTAGGCTATTAGTTTTAATAGGTTCCTGAATTTCTCTTAGAGTAAAGTTTACTATTTGCCAATATGCATCGTCAGTTATATTTATATGCAATGTGCATAAACTGGATATCAACGTCAAAAATTCTCTTCTTACAATAAATGAGGCCAGAACTTGTGAGCTATGTTACTGATTGGAAACGAGGGAAAAATGTTAGTTATTTGTGCCATGAGTGCCTCTGGCAGTTTCATTCCCCCGATCTAGGTATTCCAACGAAATATTTTTTTCTCTCTGTTAAAGAAAGATGTACCACCTTCTGCCAGGTACGAATATTCAAAGACAGGATGGACCAGTGAACATCTTCATGACCTGCTTCGGGCATTTCACTCTCTATGCAAAATCTTAGAAAAATAATCATGCTCTTATGTTCGATATTCCCAGCAGTCACTGGATTCTACCGAGTAACGTGTTGTGCAGTTTAATTGTTTTATTAGCTCTTATTTTAAATCAGATTTCGTAGATTTTGTTGATCCATCTAAACACGTGGGCGCCTAACTTAACAATGTATACTTTTAAATTCTGAGGACAAAATAATAAACATTAAGCAGTAGTCTAACCTGATAAATATTATAATTATTATTATATAATATCCTCAACTCGTGTCCAACATAGGGTTGGGATGAGGGGTGAGATGAAGCTCCTATATTTATAGAAGTCTGTGAACGACAAATTGCGTCTGACGCTACGTCACAGGGATGAATGAACGAAATGTATGTGATGAGTTTGGATAAATCCTGAATAGAAATTTGTGGCAGGGAAAAACGCTAGAAACCTTCAAAGATATAATTACTAATGAAAATAATTATGTTAAAATATGGATATCCCAAATAATTACATAACCTGGAGTTTATAAATAAAAAATCAATAGACGGAAGAAAATAATTTACCTGGAAATTTTCATATAATTAATAATATAGAATATTGAGAATGGATCGGGTTGAAGCATCATGTCTTGGCGCGGAACTACGGAATGTGCGTTAGTTTGATTTACTATGAGGAAAATTTTTCTTATGGAATTTTGCCCAATCAGCAACATGAGGAATTTTGGTAACTCTAAAATATAGCGGCTTCAGTTTCAGTTAACTAGCTATACATATTGTAAGATCGGTAGGCTGACCACATGTTACCCATATACCATCTAGATTATAGACTTCCTCTGAAAAAAATATAATAGTTCTAAGTGGTTAGACATTTGGTAGATCTCTCTCGTGCCAAGAAATGTTTATAGGATAAAGAACGCAGAAGCTTAATAAAAACAGTATAACACAATATTATGTGAAATTATATTAATAGATTATTTGTAATTTGCGAGTAAAATTTGTTATAATTTCTATTAACATGCCTTATACACATCATAATAACGAGCATTTAAACTATGATAAATGAGATGTATTGAATATTTACCTGATAGTGGAGTGAAGTTGTTGTTTGTAAATCCCAGCTACACACATTAAAACAGTTTTGAATCCAATCTGCAAAATATTAATATTTTGTTAATAACAATTAAAACCGTAATTTTCTATTTCATATTGAATGACGTTGGCTTCGTAACGTTACGGTTATTGTATCATTCGTGTTGTCAACAAGGCGCATTTCGTCCAAATTTTTATGAAATGAATCTTATATTAATAATCTGTGCTAATTGTGCATAGGGGGAAAAAATCTCATTATAAATTGAAATGGTTATTATACATAGTTGTGATGCGGTGGACTAGTGGTTATGCTCCTTGCCTCTGGTTCGGAGGGTCGCGAGTTCCAATCCCGGCGCGGGGTCAATGGATTTTTTTGGGACGGGAAAATCCGAGGAGCATGTCCTCCGAGAGGGACTTAAGCTGTGAGTCTGAAGACTTTCTGGCTCGTAAAAGATCCTTAAGCTCCTGGATAAAGAGGCCTCTAAGCAAAATTTACCGACCTCAATCTCCTAGTAATACCTTAGTTGATGTTAGATGTCTCATTGGGTCGGGTGTGTTACCGCATGACATCCATGAATAAATAAGGTAACTTAAAATTAACTTGGACTAGTAACTCCTTACAAAGGAGAGGTTAGAGCTGCACCATTATAAATAGATTACACTGCACATAGTTGTCTTCCTGTATAAATATGGTAAATTTAACTTTAAAAAAGTGGAATTGTTGTAATATTAGATAATAATTTGACAAAATACATGTAATACTCATACAATTACAGCACATATATTATCTTCTCCCTCTCTCCCAATCGTAGGTGCTGTAATCGATATTGGTGGAATAGTGGTTAATATACTTGCTCCCGGATTTAAAAATGCATGGGTTCAAACATGGCTTGGTGGTGTCCATTTTCAGGGCATAAAATCCTTAGACTAGATTCCTTTTGAAGTGAACTAAATAATTTGGTTACCTGACTAGATTTACGGCACTTTAAAGGAATTTCAAGCTGGAAAAAACGAGACTTTTGATCATTTTTTTTGGCCCTTTATCGCTCGGATTTGACTAGAGATGCTAATAATCATCTTAATTTTTTGAGAAGTAAGTTTATCGTAAAATAGAAATAATTTCATAACACTGATTTAATGATTTGGCCTTCTCAACTATGTTTTCTCCGATTATGCGTAATATTTGTCTATCTTTTGTAGGAAATGTTTACGGAGACTGGCCTAACTACCAACACCAACTTGGAGGATACAGTAAGTACTTGTTAAGATTTTTGTTCTGTAGAAATGACACCTCTCTATGGCTAACATGTTACTCCTACCAGTAGATATCTTTCCCACCATTTCTGATATTGGAAAACACAGACTTAACCTCCGCATAATAATTATTGCTTCATCGTATGGTTGTCGTACAAAGTTTGTTTATCCAGCAAAGGGGTGGGTTGGTACTTCTGGTTTTGAAAAACAGATCATTTATTCTCAAGGAGACAAATATTTGATAATTATGCAGACACGTTGCACGGACTACATTCAGAATCCGTTCATTTGAACTACCTAATGAACGATGTTTTAACATTCGTTGTAACGAACTATTGTCACTGTTTGTGTTGTTTCAGTCATTTTAAACATGGCGCGATGAGGTTTAGTATATTCAGTTTTACTTAATAATTTACACGCATTCTTGCGGTTTTGCTGAGGAACTTGGGAGTTAAGGCGGGGGCGAAACCCCTTTCATATAGGTTTTCAAAATACAAAAACTATCCAAATTTTGAGCCATGTACCTCATAATAGGTCTTATCAGATATTAGTTTAACACACATCGTCTCACTTACTATTCACAAACAATAACAATATCACATTTAAACACGTCTTGCCTTGAATTAAACACAGTTGACAAAGATAAATTCACATTAACCTTATTCATTATTGTCTAGCGTTGGTTTAATTAGTAACACCCGAACCTCCGTTAGGTTTTTAATTCCAGCAAGTATTGAAATAGTATGAGCATTTCTTATATTCAACAAACAACTGGTCGAAAATTAAAAAAAAAAGCTGTAATAACTCACATATAACTCACATTAACATTGGTTATTAGGTAACATTGTCAGTTAGCTTCCATTAGAAAATAAAGTCTCTTTTTCCTTTAAATACCAAATGAATGTCGAGGACCAACAATGGGAATGAGGTAATAGTTACGTCACGAATGTGTAACCCCCCCATATTCTGTGCTTTCTTTGCTATTTTATATTTCGTCGTTTTTCCAATATAGGAATAATTTATATTTCGTGAAAAAAAATTGTAATTGTATTTT